>KK121484.1:171931-233240 GCA_000611955.2 Stegodyphus mimosarum | reverse complement strand
TAATTTAATTTTTAAAATTTTAATAATTTTTTTTTGAAAATGCGTGATAGAGGGGGCAAAAAAGAGTCTTTACTCAAGAATAATAACTAACACGTGTAATCAAGGTTACACCAAACCCAGGGTGTTTGAAGAAAACTTTTCCTTTTTTGGCAAAAAATAGAGTAGTTTGGCGTCTTTTCTTTAACAGGCAAAAATGGTCGACGGGTTCTTACGTAAGTACCCGTATTAGATTGTAGAAAAGCAGATTAGAACGCCTGCTTTCAAAATGGAATGGGTGGTAAAATCGCTAAACACTTGGTAGTTCCAACCTGAGTTCCAATGCAGACAAACGGCGGGCTGCATGGGTATTTTCATGGTTTTCTCCATGTGTAATGTGTACACCAGCCAGTTTTCCTTAGAAAGCTCTCCACGAAGCCATCCCTTCCCTTAGATAGATAGCCCTCGAGTACTTTTTCATAATTAAATAAACCAAACCTGTCACACGAAAATGGCAATACGTTATAGATCCACAAAAACAAATAATTAATAAAATTGTTTAAGTAGCAGATGCGCTGACAACCAAACAAGGGTGGTCAGCCCCTGATTTATGGCAGCAAGATTATCATTTGTTTGGTTGAAATGAAACACAACATTGTAAGCAACAGCACAACACATTGTTAGTACAACATGTAATGTGTTTACTTATAATTAAAAGTCTTATGTTTGTAATCATATAGTATCGCAAAAATTACTAGAATGTACGCATTTTAATATATTATTCTCTAAGGGAAGCCTTGAAGTACGTGCATAACGTACAGTTAAACGTATATCAGTTATTTGCATTGGCCAACGATATACAATACCGACACTTTGGGTAATAATATGGTATTTTGTTTCATATAAAATACGCATTATGATATTGTAATAAGCCGGCATTATTGCGTGGATTAATAGAGTGAAATGTGTAGAAGTATGTATGTATTGCTAAACTAAACTAGTGCCGCTCAATTCTTAGACCAGGCTTCAATTATCGTAGGTCCCCGAATGATGTATTTCATAATTTCGAAAGACCCCCTTGAGTTCCGATAATAAAGTATAATGCGTGAAACTAAATTAAAAAATCTAAATACGAAGTGAAAATTTGAAGAACACAAAAAATAAACAGAAAAAAAATATTCGCACTTAAGCCATGAAATTCAATTCAACAGCAATATCGCTAAATAATTCAAAAAGATCATATCATTAGAATTTCCGATAACACAGTCTCGCGTGCGGGAGATAATTTTTTTTTCGTACAGCGTTGCCATTGCTCGCTTTGAAATCGTTGAGTTTGTTAATCAAAAATTCGTTTAAAGTTTTACGAAACATGAAATCGATAATTAAACGAATTCCAAATTCCAAATTTAGGCTTCCAGATGCCTATATTCGATATATATATTTTATTCAAAATTGGATAGCTCTAGGTACCGTTGTTCTTTCACAATGCGAGAAAAATACAAACATTTATGCATATTCTTCATTATTTAATTTCTTTAAATATAATACAGGGCGATAATATTTGATAGCAACAATTTCAAAAGAGATTCGCAGTGAATCGACGCAAAATGCCAAGCGAAATTGATAGCCCTGAGCTAAAGCTCGTTTGGGTTAAGAATAACAGTTTTTATATTACAAATTGGCATGTATGTTTATTTTTATGAAATAAAAATTGTAACATAATTTCAAGGAGAAATCGAAAAGTTTTTCAACGCCAATTCATAATCTATAATTCCAAAAAATTGGCTTTGCCCCTTAGGCTTCATTTATAAATGCGAGAAAATATTTTCATGCATGAAATTTATTTTAAGTAAGTACATGAGTAGCTTAAATACCGAAAATTCACATGTTTTTACTAGTCTTAAAACGACTAACTATTAGCCAGACTCGACGGAACTGATGTCACAAGTTCAACATCAGGAGATCAGTGATCTCGAAGAAAAAAGTAAAGTTCATTCAGTTACGTTTATCATTTTTATGTTTGAAGTTTCCAGAGTATTGTAATTATTTTCTCAAAATTTATCTTATTAGTCCAAAGGGGCTTTGTCCCTGAAGGACTATTGTTTTCGTTTTGCGATTTTGCGTCGGAAACATTAAAAGTCTGAATCACTTTTCGAACTGTTGCCACCAAATATTGCAGCTCTGTATTATATTTAAAGAAATTAAATAATGAAGAATCTGCATAAATGTATGTATATTTCTCCAAATGTGATAAAACACGGTACCTAGAGCCATCCAATTTTGAGGAACGAACTTTTCCAACCGAATATGCGCATCTGGAAGCCCAAATATGGAATGTGGAATTTGTTTTATTATATACGAATCTGCTTTATATTGACATTAACAATGAAACGGACTTGATTTAATTGTGTATTCAATGTTGATAGCACGTTTGATTAGCTGTGTCAAGCGTCTACTGAGCTGTAAGCAAGAGTTATATAGTAAATATATGTAGAATGACAACGTCGACAACAATTAGATGGTTCTGCAAGCTGTGTGACAGAACTCACATTTTTTCGCGCGATAAAATTCAGACGATTCTGCCATTAAGACTGTCGTGAGTGAAAAATGTTTTAATGTAAAACACGGTTACT
Organism: Stegodyphus mimosarum; assembly: GCA_000611955.2. Classification (NCBI taxonomy): domain Eukaryota; kingdom Metazoa; phylum Arthropoda; class Arachnida; order Araneae; family Eresidae; genus Stegodyphus; species Stegodyphus mimosarum. The sequence goes on along the minus strand of KK121484.1, from coordinate 230,631 downwards.
TCTCTTCATCTGTAAATAATCTCATCTATTTCCTTCTATGAATGTAATCACTTTGTAGTTTGTAGCAACTATTCATGTTTCCATTAAATTTTCGAGTTTTCCATAAATCGGATTAGTTATTGAGAGCTTCTGGACAACCATCTCTGAAGTTTTTTAAATCACATACATCATACTCCTAGATAGTAAGTACCGATCCTACATATATATTATTTGACGACTTTTAAAATTTACTTTTAAATTTCGATTAATATTTAATTCCTGGAAATTATAAGTATTAAATTTAAATTTTGTAAAACATTAGAATTTAAAATCACAAATACACTGAATTAGAGATACCTACCTAGTAACGACTTGAGCCTCCTCTGGCCTTGATAACGGCTGCCATACGACGAGGCATAGATTCAACAAGTTTCTGAAAACGTTCCACTGGAATGGCTTGCTGGCTAATGCTGTCCATAATTCAGTAAGGTACGTTGTAGCTGTGTGATGGCCTTTCATGCCTTGTTCCAAAACATCCCAAAGATGCTGAATAAGGACTTAAGTGTGGGCTTCTAGGTGGCCAATTTATGACAAAAAAGTCAGAGGAATGTTCATCCAACCAGCCAGTAGCCAACCGGGACTTATGAGAGGTACAGTTGTCTTGCTGGAAAACTCCATTACCATGCGGGTAACAGAACAGCATAAACAGTTGGAGGTGATCACCCAGCAACTCTACGTACCAAATTGCATTGAGGGAGGTTGGCACACGCACCAAAGATCCCAAACAGGGCCACGAAAAAACACCCCAGACCATGATTGAGTCACCATGCGATTGTACAGTTCCAACCGGGCATGCAGGTTCCATGGCTTCATGAGCCTGACGAATATTCTCGGCCTCTCGTCGGCGTTAAGTAGTCGGAATCGAGATTCATCACTCAATGGTAATCGTTTCCAGTCCTCTACAGTCCAGTCTCTGTGCTATCTTGCCCAGACAAGCCGTACAGCCCGATGGCGAGCATTGAGCAATGGTACTCTCGTAGGTCGACGGCTCCCGAAACCCATACTGTGAAGCGAGCGTTGCACAGTCCGTTTACTGACTGTACGACTGGCACCGTCACTCAACTGGGTGGTAATTTGAGCTAACGTTTGGCTTCGCTGGCTACGTACAATACGCCTGAGCTGTCTCACACCACGCACCGTCAAGGCTAATTGTCCTTTGCAGTTCGCCCGAACGCTAATTTTTTGTCCACCACTTATGTATTCTTGGTACACTCTTGACACTGTCGACCTTGAAACGCCTAGCTGTCTGACGATTTCGGGAACTGAATGGCCCATTCGTCGCACAGCTACAATTTGTTCGCGATGGAAGGCGTCTAAATCAGGAAGTTTACCCATAGTGGCAATTCGAACAAATAATTGAGAACAACCATAGTACGCGCTATATATGCAGTTACCACAGCGCCCTCACTTGTGCATAAATGACGCGCAGCGCTACGCAGTTTCATAGCCCTTGCTATCCCTAATTTAGTGGCACTTCAGTGTATATTACCAAATTAAGTTCTATTTTTTTGCTATATTTCATCAAATAATATATTTCTATTTTATTCTTGGATACTTCTAAACACTTTCGAATTTTTGACATTACTCATTTTGCTGCTGCTTTCTACTGGCAAGCGTTTGTTAGTAAAGTTGGAAAGTACTATTCCAAGAGTACCTTGTTATTCTTGAAGAGGGTAAATGACGCTGGAGGTCGAATCCAGATCTTCGATTGAAAAATCAAACGCCATATCGCAGTGCAAAAGTGCAATATTTTTATGCTTCCTAGCGCAAGCGCTGATTGGTCACTCAGCCATTTAGAACTACGAAAGAAGCATATTTTGAATCTATATTGGATCAAAGCTCAACGTGGCCGTTATGGGAACGAGAAGACGGATGCACTAGCAAAAGATGTCGCCCTGGAGGTTGGGACCGAAAAGGTTTCCATTCAAGATTCAAAAAAAAAGTTGTCTGACTCGGAGTGTGAGAGGAAAATATAAATTTACAATGTTTGAAGACTTATTTAGTAACTATAATTTGTTTAGAAAATTTGCAAGCGATATTATGCAAATTGTGCATGAAAATAAGAACAATATTCGTATCGAGGATACTGAAAACAGATATATATAATTGAAGAAAACTTATAAATTTAACAGAAATTTATATAATATGAAGAAATTTTGAATAATAATATTTGAAAATAAAATATTTAAAGGTTAAAAACTTAGGAACATAGAAATTGGAAACAATACCTCTACATACTGATTTCACAGAGAGTGTTTGGGATGCATGTATTTGCTTTACGTGGTGTGATTTTATTTCCTTTATAACCCCCTTTTTTTCCCTTTTTAGTCTAAAGGGGCTTTGTCCCTGAAGGAGTATTATTTTCGTTTTGAGATTTTGCGTCAGAAACATAAAATGTCGGTTTGCTTTCCAAACTGTTGCCACCAAATATTCCAGCCCAGTATTATATTTAAAAAATTAAATAATGAAGGATGTGTATAAATGTATGTATGTTTCTCGCATTGTGATAAAACGACGGTACCTAGAGCCACCGAATTTTGAATGACGTAATACTGCTGCGAATATGGGCATCTGGAAGCCCAAATTTGAAATTTGAAACTTGCTTTATTATCGATTTCATATTTTGTAAAACTTTAACGAATTTTTGAGTAACAAAATCCAGGCTTTCAAAGCGAGCAATGGCGACGTTGTACAGACTCCAGCGCGTGAGACAGTATATCGGAAATTCTAAAGATATGCTCAATTTAAAATTATTTTGCGATATTGCTTTTTAACTGAATTTTATGGTTTAGGTGCGAAGAACATGATATTTAATAAATAAAGGTAACACACAAAACGTTAAAAAAACTCCCCCTTGGTCTTAATGTAAAATCTGAAAGCTTTCAGATCACCAGATGTTTATTGAGTTCATTAAGTTCCGTTATTTAACGGTTGCTTGCTTTTATATTGGCTTGCAGCCTCATAGCCATACGGAAGGCTTTGCCTGCTAGGTAGGCTGGAGGCTTGTGCTTATAACTAACTAACTAACCCAGCCTCTGCAAGTTGTACTAGATAGTAGGAAAGAGCAAATTATCTCAAAAAACGTTATACTAACCTCTTCAAATGATGTCATTTCAGTGGCCGTGTGCTTTCCATCCACATTCTGCTCAAATGATGTCACTTGTAAACGTGTACTAAATGCATTTGGAAATTTCGGCATATCTAGTCGTCCCATGTAGTCTTTGCAGTATATCCACTTCGGAATCTACGAAAATAAATGTACGGAATATTAAATTATACGCATTTTTTCCTGAATTTAATTTAAACTTACTTCCTCGAATTTCATTCGAGATATATTTCTCATTCACAGTTCTCATTTCGCGACGCGGCAAACATATATAAAACCTCAAAATATCTTAGTTAAAAATTGAAAAATATAGAAAAATATAAAACATCAAATACAATTAAAGAAATTAAAAAACATTTTTTACAATTAAAATTAGAGTTTCTACGCAAAAGCAAGCAATTCGGCCAGTCAGCGAGAAGGTAGATTTTTCGGTGCACAAAACTAAAAGTTTACTTTGGGTCCCACTCGGCAAAAAGACACTGAAGGTGCAGAAATCGACTTAATTCACTATTCTGCTAAGTTTCAAATGTAAACAAATGTGGCTGCTGCGGTAAAAAAAATAAGCTTCGCCTCACTTAAGCAACTTTAAACTATTAGTAATTCTAGAACTGTTGCATACAGATTAACTAAAGACATAAAAACCTTAACCGGAAGCTAAGAACAACATAATTAAATCATTTTAAAGCAAAAAATGCACAATTTATCGACATATAAGAATAAAAATTAAACTCACGGAGCCGAGTAACAGAGTGGGTATATAAATATATACTTTTGGTGCGGCCGATTGCAACCAAAGTTGTAGGTGCACATCTACATGTTATAGCAGTCCTACACACAAAATGTCAACGTTCTGAGGCTACTCGTTTATGAGCTATGCGAAATACTTACATGCATACGTACATTCTTAAGTACGTACAGACGTAACGAAAAAAAATCTCTTCTGAATTCATCTTAAATCCTTTCTGCAACCCATTTGGGGAAAATGTGTCCTTTATTCTGTCCTTACGTATAGATGTTACACAAAACCATTGGCGGCTCGTAATAAGCACTGTGGAACTGCAGCACCCTTTGTTTCCACTTATTATTATTTTTAATATTTAATATAATGAGCCCTTTTTTCTTTAATTCTTTCTATATACTTCTACAATATATAATCCTTAAACTTAATGTCAGTAGCCATCCTCCAGTTTATGAAAAGGTACGAAAGTTTTTGTATGGAACTGCGCTTCACAAGGCTGTTCTGCGCAAGCGCGCACAGAAAGCAGCACTCGAGCCCGGGAGATAAAACAGCACTGTCGCTCTTGCAGTGCCGAAATTCTGGAAACGTGATTATTTCTGACTCCGCGCGTGTGGTATTTGGCTGTTCTGCGTATGCGCTCTTAGGAAGCAGCGTACGAGGCTGAGAGGGAGAGAGCACTGTCGCTTTTGCAGTGCCCAATCTGGAGTGTCGTTGGGAGCTCTTTCTTTTTTTTTACTCCGCGTATTCTGTGTTTAAAAATCATACACCATATCCTTGGTTAGATTATTTTTCAGCTATTCTATTTGATTCATTTTTTTTCTGTTCTTTTATTTTACAGAAAACTTTAACTCTGTCCTTGCATCCTCAAGTAATAAATTCTGTGACTGTAAGTGAACTTCGAGAGCTTTCGTTTTCATGCGCTTGCAATGCTTTCAATATAGAAAAATTTCCTCGGTTGTCATCCAGAGATCGAGGAGAAAATTATTGATCTCTTCGCGCAAATTAAAACGAGAAGAATGGATTTCCTTTTTAAATGAATAGGTAAAGCTTAAACTGTAACAATTTAAGTTAAAGTAATTAAGAAACGTTTAATTTTTCTTTTGTAAAATTTCATGGAAGTTTCAAAATAAATTTTCTTTTTATACATGTCTGTTTCCCTTTACACAGGTTTAAAACAAAGGTTAAATTTTTTTGGAACAGCACCCCCACTAATTTTAGCTACGAGCCGCCACTGCACAAAACATCGTTAAATTGCTTTCGACAGCAGTCAAAATGGATATTTTTGTTAAAATATCATACTCGAAAATTTTCGCGATTACAATACTTCCTTTACTTCGTACAAGGAAGTGAAAAACACTGGATGATCTCGCAGCAAGAAGATTAATTGTTTCAGTGATTTCAAAACGGTTCCAGTTTCTTGAAATCACCCTTGGGGGGAAATTTTAATAGACGTTCACGTATGTTTGAATAGCTTAAAGGAAACGACTATTCCGTACTTCTAACCTTCCTGTAAGTAATAGGCATCGTGCACGAAATCCTTTTGTAACTTGCCTGCATTTGATTTATTTGCATATTCTGTGAGCAAATATCTGAGGATCAGTAAGCTTTTGTGTTCAGTAGTTCCTAAATTAGCATAAATATTTACACTTAAAACCATAGTAATCAATTTCTTCGCCATTTACATCACATTTAATAAGTATTTATCAGTTTTAAATAAATCGACAGTGAGCTAAGGAATCGATAAGTCATTAATTGGAAATATTTTCTTTTTGTAACGAAAAATATTCTGTATTAAAATCAAACACCTCTCCAAAATAAAAATAAAATAAATAATAAGAAAGAAAGATAGAAAACAGAAATTGGAATCTGAAAACTTGTGTAAATAATAATGAATCAAAGACCTGTTTATCAAGAAAAATTTCAAAATATAATAAAAACATAAAATTAAAAAACGTAAATATCATAATAAAAGAAAATTGCAATCTGATTTTCAAATTTAAATTCCGATATAACATCTCAAATAATATTTAGCTAAATAGTTATAATAGGTCTAGTAAATTAGTATTTAATTTCAAAGAAATTTTAAAAAACTACAAAAACCATAAATAGAATTATTTATAATTCCGTAACTCTATTTAATACCTATGTATAGTTCATTTAAAGTATATTTATATTTATTAGATAGAGTTTTATTTGCATCCCCCTGTACAAAGAGGTGAACATTTAGTTTTAAGAAATATGGAAAAAAATTCAAATTCAAATTTTAAAACGTCTGAAAGGATTCAGATTTTAACGTCCCACCACAGTGTTTGTTGATATTTTTATACTCTCGCTGAGTTCCCAGTTTACCAATCTGCTCTTGAGCTCACACCTGTTAACGCAACACTTTTGGCCTTTTTAGCTTTATTATTACACCACATAAAATTAAAGAATAAAATCGGAATATTTTTAAAAGTATCATGTATTAGAATTTCTGAAGCAATGTTGCCACTAATGTTTTCAGTCTGTTCTTTGCTCATATTATCAATGCTAATTTTTCTTTGTAAGATGAATTACACAATTTTATTGCTATGATTTCGTCTTTTAAATTTATTAATTAAACATCACTTTCTTCGCACTTACGTGACAAAACATTCAACAACAAAGTCAATTATTTAAAAGCAGTATACTCCAGAATTCCCCATGGAATTTAAGTGCTGTTATACATTATTTTTACATTCGCTATATTACATCTTTAAAACTAATACATGGCGATAACACTTTGAGGCAACGTCCTTTCTATTGGTGTTATTATCTTTTTTATATTCGCTGTATATGTTATCGTTATTTATTATTTTTTTAAAGAAATAATGCGTTATTCCCTTAAAAAGAAAAAATAATACATTATTTCTTAAAAAAATACATTATTTTTTAAATTCAGTACATTATTTCCTTAAAAAATACATTAGTTTTTTAATTTAATACATTATTTCTTTAAATTTTTTAAATAATTAAAATAATGCATTATTTCCTTATAATTTTTTTTAATGAGAGGTCTTAAAAAATAAAAGGTTAAATTAAGATTTTTAAATTTTTTAAATAAAAGGTTTTACATAAAAGATTTTTCTTTCATTTTTCAAATAACGGGAAGTTGTCACAAAATGTTATCACTATTTATTATATTGATGGTGATAACATTTTGTGGCAACTTTCTTTTATTTAAAAAATGACATGGGCAAAAAATTGAGATTCAAAAGGGGGGGGGAATAATAAATCTTAATCTGTTTCTTTTTATTTCAATTTAACGAAATTTGCCATCGGTTGCTTAATTTCTTGATTATTTTAGAACACTTTATACAATTATGAATGACTCTGATGTAAAACGTTAAAAAAAGCCAGTGCCAAATGGTAGCAGAAAGATCATTCGATAATATTATTCTATGCAAACAATTATCTCGTGGAAAATTTTATAGTTATGTAACCCTCTGAGCGTTACGGGTTTAGCCCTGAAATTTCAAAGTTCCTCAAAATGTCATGAATAAGTGGTATTTTCTTAATTATAATTTAAAAAATGATCCTTTGACAGTGTAATTTGGTTACTTTTCTTCCAATATATATCCTACCTAAAATCTAATACATTAAAAGCTAGTCGAAATTTCATGTGTAATGAATACGAAAGCCACCCTTCTGAAATTATCCGTCCGTAACGCTGAAAGAGTTAATAAAAGAAAGAATTATTCAGGACGTAGCTGTGAACATTTTTCATTGGATCACTCGCATACTAGGCTTGTAATTGTTTCCTGCAGGTGAAAAAACAACAATTTTTGCTTCCTAAGTATGCGGTTATCACTTAGAGAAAACAATACAACTTTATATACAATATTTGAAAAATATCTAAAATTTAGAGTAAAGAAAGTAGTAAATTTCTGAAGACCATATGCAACAACCAATCTCATTATTACTTGAAATGTATCCAGCTTGAAGTCCGGTTCACCTTCAAACCAAAAGTAATTCATTGTCTTGTTAAAATACACAAATGTATCAGCGACATCATCATACATGCTTCCGTACATGTCAGCTCGCACTGGTACGGATAAAAGACCATCGTCTATTCCCGTTACAACGCTTCTACGAGTACCAGCAGATGGGGTTATATCATCATCTATATAAAAGAAAATTAAAAAAATCAATACAGGATAGGTTTTGAATGACGCCGACTGATAGTTTCGCATTCAAAATAAATGAAATTTTAATGCAAACATGAAAAAATCTGATATGTACACCACGTGACTTTTTTGTACGGAATATTAAATTATACGCACTTTTTCCTGCCTTTCATTTAAACCTTTCCTCGAATTTAATTTCCTTGCAGATAAATTTCTCATTCAATCAATTCAGTTCTCACTTCGCAACAAGGCAGAAATTCATGAAACCTCAAAATACCTATATTGAAAATTCAAACACCAAATACAGTCAACTGTGTTTGGTGTTTGAATTGTACTATTAAAATTACAGTTTCTACGCAAAAACAAGCAATTCGGCCAGCGGGCAAGAAGGCAGATATTTCGATGCACAAAACTGAATATTTACTTTTGGTCTCACTCGGCGAAAAGACACTGAAGGCCTTTTGACTGACTTAATTTGTTGTGGACTGAAGAAACTGACTGAATTTGTTGTGGACGCTATGCCGAGTCAATATATGGAATAATTTAATAACTTAAATGATAATTCCAGAATGGATTAAGCATAATTTAATTCACACTAATAAAAGAAGACGTTGTAAGGTTTATGCTAATTTTATAGCAGTTATTTTAAGTTTATGCACCTATCCTATCTCTTCTAGTTTCAGTTTAAAGTTTCCTACCAGAACGTATTTCAGAAACGCATTTAATGCAAATGAGTAAGAGTAGTATTTCAGTCGATACTTCACTGACTTCGTTAGAGAGCCAGAGTTTCTGACTAGCGCGCGTTTGCCTTTGGACTACGTCTCTCTCTAAGCTATTACTACGCTTGGCCGTACTTTAGGCCTTCCATAGCTTCACCTACTTATTCAGATTTAGGGGCCAACTACTTAGAATCCTGATAGCGTCGGCTGTATCTTTCAGTTACGCATTACTTAAGTTTTAATTCTTATTAATTTGAGTTCAAACCCAAGTGGAGGCTTTGCTGCACGCTCCGAGATAGGAGCATACTGTGTTCATTCTTATTTTAAGAAATAAAGGGTAGTTAACGGTCCTGGAGTCTTACGTCTCTGTTCAAACACTCCAGCGATTATTCGCTTGTCAGTGTATAAGGTTCCTCACATTGAACTGAGAAATAAAAGGGTGGAACTCCATAACGTTACTTTATTGTTGAGAAGCTTAGTTTCTCTAGCTTGGTAAGAAATCCCCTATACTGCTAAATTTCAAAGGTAAACAAATATGGCTGCCATATCAAAAAAATTAGGCTTAGCCGCACTTAAACAACTTTTAAGTTGTTAATAATTCTACGACTATAATTTGCAGGTTAACAGAAGGCATAAAAACCTTAATCGGAAGATAAGAACAACATAATTAGAGCATAACATTTTTAAAGTAAAAAATGCACAGTTTATCAACATATAAGAATAAATAAACTGAGCTCACTGGGTCGAGTAACAGAGCTCACTGGGTCGAGTAACAGAGCTGACATATATTTGCATACTTTTGGTGGTTAGCATCAGATATTTCAGAAGTTACTATACTTACTGCTGAAGGTGAAATTTACAGACATCGTGGCATCCATTTCTAAATCATAAAGACATCCGATGAACTTGTTCACAAGAATCCCGCGATCCATTAGCTTGTATGTTCCATTGAAAGCATATCTGTATTTTCCTCCGAATCTTAAAGCTTCGCTGGAGGTGTACATTTTCGGATACTTATCCGCTTCATCTACATAACCGGTTACATATCTGTATTCTGATTCGTCTATTTCTATTGCAGTACAAGTGTGAGAAAGAACGTCTTTCTTGAATTCCACTAGAACAAAGAGATACAAAATGTAAATAATGTAATAGTATGTAGATGTTTTTGTTGCAAAAAGTATGAGGCAATATATTCATTTATTGCAAGTAAAGTTTGTATCATGTATACTCTGCATACGCACACACACAAAAAAAATGTAACACTTCTATGAAAGAATATTTTTCTTGAACAGTTCTGAGAAAGAACATCTTTCTTGAACAGTTCTGAGAAAAAACATTTTTCTTGAATTCCACTAGAACAAAGAGATACAAAATATAAATAATGTAATAGTATGTAGATTTTTTTTGTTGCAAAAAGTATGAGGCAATATATTCATTTATTGTAAGTAAAGTTTGTATCATGTATACTCTGCATACGCCCACACACAAAAAAAATGTAACAGTTCTATGAAAGAACGTCTTTCTTGAACAGTTTTGAGAAAGAACATTTTTCTTGAATTCCACTAGAACAAAGAGATACAAATGTAAAAATATACAGTTTTTTTTGTTGCAAAAAATATGAGGCAGTATATTCAGTTATTACAAGTAAAGTTTGCATCATATATACTCTCCATACGCACACATACACACATAAAAAAAAATTCTTATATCTCCCATTCTACTGGGCGGACTGAGGAAATTTAATTCGCGTTTTCATGTCTCGAAAGCACGACTTAGGGAATATATTAGATTTATATATAGTATTTGTTCTAACATAGGCATTTTGACACAAAATTACATATTTTTTATATGACATAACGAGTTTTCTCGCATTAAATTTCATCTTATCGTATTTTTTGTCAGTTGACGTCAAGATTAATTCACTTGGCGAACTTTGTAATTTATGGTAATCTATTTTCCTTTTCCTTTCATTGTGCAGGATCGGAAAAAAAGGTGCGTCGTTCATTCTTTCAAATAATTTTAACAAAGTTCTAAAAGGCACATTTGGCGTTATTATCGCTTGTAACAAATGGGCAAATATCAAAAAGAGCCTAAGTATAAATTCATGTATACCTTTGGAAATTTTGAATAAAAAAAATCTGATTTCTTGCATTATGCCTAGAAATACATCTGCTTTAAGGTGATGGCAAAAATTTTTTAAGCTTTGATTCCAAACGTTTTTAAAAAAAATTTGCAAAAATTATTAAATGATACAAATTTTAAAAACAAATCAGACAACATCTGCAAATGTTATTTAGACTGAACCTAAATTTCCAATTGTGAACGAAGGAATCAAGTAAGATTAATAAACAATACCAAATTCAATTACAACTGAGAACTTCAAATTTTGCAAGCTAATTTTTTTTTAATTACTCGTACGATGTCTACAAAACTTGGTACTTTGGCATAATTGGAGTCATAGAATCGAAATATGGAAAAAAAATAGTATGTCATTTCAGAAAAAATCTAATTTTGTGTCAAAAATACTATTAGAGTAATTTAGCAATGCTGTATAATTCTCACATATATCTTAATTCGCGCTTTGGAGACATGAAAAATGCAAGTTAAATTTCGTGAGCTGGCCCAGTAGAACGGGAGATATAGAAGTGTCCCCCTTTTTTTGCAAAGTGTACATAAAAGGATAGAAAAAGCTTGGCCAATCAGCTGTTTCAGTTGGCAACCGAAAATATCTATAATGTCTGTTTAAAGTCATAGAACCCATTCTCTAGAACATCTGTAGAACATTTACGAATGAAAGGAAACAGTAAAATGTTAACACGGAATACGTACTGCCAGGATGCAATACATCGTACTGGACAACTTGAGCGACTGCGTAATCAAAAAGGAAATGGTGTTCGATGCCTTTCAGTAAGTACATGTACTTAGCCCTGAAGTTCCTGTAGTCGAAAGACAACTCCTCGTACTGGGTGAATTTCTTGTTGTGGTCCACATGTTCTGCGCGCAATTCGAAGTTCCTTGGAAGAGGAGGTGGTATGAGCCCTACAGGAAAAAGTTTATATATAAACATGTATAAAATAATAATTAAAAAAATAGCAATTAAAAAATATGAAAGCTTTCAGATTTTATATTACTCCCAAAGGGGCGTTTTTTTAGCGCTTTGCGTGTTACCTTTTATTAAATATTGTTACGAAATGTCCAGGCGCGGTAAGATGGCTTCCCCACAAAGCAGGTTTAGGGTTGCCAGAAAATGGAAAAGGAAGGCAGGGTTGCCATATTTGGTGAAAAATTGCCCATTCGGCGACAAAATTGGCGATATGCCATGGACGGATGGAGAACCTTGTGGAACGAATTCTTACTTGAGCCCAGAATATTCTCGAACACAAGCCAAAAGCTATATAAATTCTGCTGGTAAGCGGAGATCGAGTCAGTTAAGAGTCATTGAGGAGTCAGTACACAGTCTAGTGCCGAGTTGGTCGTCGAGTACATCGAGCTGAGTCTCTTAGTGTATCGCGAGGCAGTGCATCGTCGAGTTTTATCTTAGAGTGTGTGAGCTCCGGGAACGACTGAACCGAGTCGGGAGCTGTACTCTAGCGTATCGCTGAGTGCTAGCGTGGAGAGTCTCGAGAGTACGTGGAGTTCCAAGAACGACCGAGCAGAGTCTGGAACTGCAGTCTGGTGCTTTGCTGTGAAGCCGTTTTCGCCATTATAGCCTGATAGCCTGAAGCTGTGACTGTGTCGCTGATTGTCTCAGCGTGTTTATAGTAGTTCTTCGACGACTGTAAAAGTGTTTCTTGAGCTGTCTTGAAAAATACTCGCCAATAAAGTGTGTTTCGATACTTCATCGAGTGTCGTCGTCATTCACTCCAAATCCGCGAAACTTTAGCATACGTAAAAAGAAGAAGAAATTAAAAAAACGTGACAATATCACGTTACCATAAAATTAAATTCAACAGCAAAATCGCAAAATAATTTAAAAATAGCATATCATTAGAATTTCCGATACCACAGTCTCGCGCGCTGGAGATAAAATGGTTTTTTTTCGTACAGTGTTGCCATTGCTCGCTTTGAAATCGTTGAGTTTATGGGTTATTTATTTAACAGTTAAGTGCAGGGTACCACTTATACCGATAAGCGAATAATCGTTTGAGTCTGTGAACAAAGATGTAAGACTCAAGAAGGGTTAATTACCCTTTATTTCTTAAAACAAGGATTAACACAGTCTGCTCCTATCTCACAGCGTACAGCAAAGCCTCCACTTGGGCTTGAACTCAAATTAATAAGAAATAAAGCTGAACTAATGCTTAGCTAAAAAGATACAGCCGACGCTATCAGGATTCTAAGTAGTTGGCCCTAAATCTCAATTAAGCAGGGAAGCTATGAAGGACCTGAAGTACGGCCGAGCGTAGTAATAGCTTAAAGAGAGACGTAGCCCAAAGGCAAACGTGAACTAGTCAGAAACTCTGGCTCTCTAACGAAGTCAGTGAAGCATCGACTTAAATACTACTCTTACTCATTTGCATTGAACGCGTTTCTGAAAATACATTCTGGTAGGAAACTGTAAGCTGGAATGAAGAGAGACAGGAAAGTGTGACAAACTTAAAGTAAGTGTTATAAACTTAGGGTAAACCTTACAAGTTTCTTAATCAAAAACTGATACAAGCTTTATAAAATATGCAACACATAATAAAGCAAATTCCATATCCAAATTTGGGTACGCAGATGCCCATATTCGGGTGGAGAAGTACGTTATTCAAAATTGGATGACTCTAGGTACCGTTGTTTTATGACAATGCGAGAAACATACATACATTTATGCAGATTCTTCATTATTTAATTTCTTTAAATATAATACAGCGCTGTAGCATTTGGTGGTAACAATTTGAAAAGTGATTCAGACTTTTAAAGTTTTCAACGCGAAATGCCAAAACGAAATTAGCAGCCCTTCTATGCTAATGCCCTTAGCGCTAAAATCTAATATAAGAATGCTTTTAAATAACTTGCCAAATTAATATTCTACAAATTAGTTAGAAAAGAACATCATAGTTAGATTAAAATACAGAAAATTTTTTTAAAAAACTTTCAGATCATTTTATTACCTGTTATGGCTTAAAGAAGGTCGAATAATAAAATTTAAAAAAATTCTCTGCTTCAAATCTACAGATGATTTTGTAAGGATTTTAAATAGAAGAAGGATAAAAAGTGATTAAAAATTTTTAACAAAAGTATTCTAAATCAGGTCTAAAAGAAGAAACCATGCTGGCAGATTGGAAATCAAAGAACAAAGGTACGATAAATGAGACTTAAAATTGCCTAAGCTAACCATGTGTAAATATTTTTGCTTATTTATTTATTTATTACTTTCAAAACGGACTATTAGTATTTTAATCATCATCCTGCTAGCGATTTTGTAAATCGTAATATTCGCCTTCTGTTGAAGTAAATTCTAACGTTAATTTTATGCTCATCTTGAGCTAGTTTTGTTCTTTGCTAAGAAAATTAAAAAATAAATAGCAAATTGCTAGAAATTGCCGTTTAACGGACGTAAAAGAGATGAAATTTATATCTAAAATGAATAAATAAATAAAAAAACAAATAAACAATAAATTTTTAAAAAAAAAATCTTTTAGCGCGTATCGCGTAATTCTGTCTCAAAAATTTCGTATTTACCTACCTACGTTTCCAATCACAAAAACTTTTTACCCGAAGCAAAATTTCACGTTTTTGTATTTTTAAGTTTAAAAACTTTAATTTTGCACCAGATATGAAAACTAATTTTTTATACGTTCCTCCAGTCTCAATTGACATTGACACGAATATACACTCACTTCCAAAAGTTAAGCACGAAGATGTAAAATGCAAAAACATCAACAAATACTGCTTTGATTGACACAAAAAAGTAGCATATATATTTATGCATAAAACAAAATCAATAATTATATTTATATACAGAAATGAAAACAATATTAAATTTTTGTAAGTTATCAGATAATGACATACTGGAGAGTTAAACACAATTATGTATAAAGTGAAAATAAACAGCATAAAATGAAAAAAAAGGATATTAATAGCCCCCCTCATCTGTATACAAAGTTTACATCTTGTGACCATGCTTTCAATTAGGTGGTCAACCACCGCAGAATTAAGCAATCGCCATTCTTTTTGTAGAGCAATTTCCAGCTCAATAAAAGTGGCTGAAGGTGGGAAACGTGAAGATACAGCATGGCCTAGAGCATCCCAAAGATTTTCAATGGGATTAAGGTCAGGCGAATATGCTGGCCACGCCATACGCGCAATCCCTTCGCTCTTCAGGTAGTCATCGACGATGTCAGGTCTATAGGGACGTGCGTTATCGTCCATTAACACAAAAGTAGGGCCAACTACTGCAGCCTACAATCTCACTATGGGTTCTAGGACTTCATCTCGATACCGGACAGCCGACAATGAACCCCGTTTAAAGATGTGCAGGTCGGTGCGATATCCTAATGAAATCCCTGCCCACACCATAATGCTTCCGCCTCGGAATGTGTGATTTTTGGTGATGTTTTGTGACTGATTGCGTGTTCGTTGTTCACGCCATATCCTTATACACTTGTCATCTGGCTCCAGAGCAAATCTTGACTCATCAGTAAACACGACTTTGCCCCAGTGAGACACATTCCAATCGACATGTTCCCGGCACCACTATAATCGTGCCCCTCTCGATTGGACGGATAGAGGAACACAAACTCGAGGTACCCGGGAGTACAGTCCACTCATATGTAATCTTCGACGTACAGTAGCTGCAGATATCGCCTTCCCAATGGACGCTGTAACCATAGATGTCACACGTGTGGAGGTCGCTCTGCAATTCCGCTTGGCTACAATAGCAATATATCGATATTCCGCGGGGTTGTAACCCTTGGGCGACCGGCTACGGGCCTTCGGACAAGTGCCTGACTGGTTTGGAATTGTTTCCATAAACGTGAAATTACAGAATGATGAACGCCGAAGAAAATAGCAACATCTGTGATCGACTGTCTTGCTTCAATGCGCCCCACTGCACGTCAGCGCTCAAAATCTTTCATTCGTCTTATGGAAGTCATAGATACCCGTATGTCTTGAAAACAAATTGTAGAAAAAGTTTTAAACACCTTCTATCAGCACTTACAATCAACTTCTGTAACCCTTCATAAAGCTGGCTTCTTATAAGACTGCCTTTTTTGCATATTTCTTGGCATGAAAGCGCGATTGGCTGTTACCTAATATATTTGCGTACTTCCATCTACCTCTGCAGCGAATTGCATCCTCTTCAATTCTGATTGGCTTCCGGAAATTAGCATTTTCCTCTCCGTGCTTAATTTTTGGAAGTGAGTGTATTAAGAAATATAATAATTATAATACATTAATATATGACTAATATATGGCTTAGAAACTGATTCGGTTTGTTGTGGACGCTATGCTGAGTCAATATATGGGATAATTTAATAACTTAAATGATGATTCCAGAATGGATTAAGCATAATTTAATTTGCAATAATAAAAGAAGATTTTACTTTGTTCTTGCGAAGCGTAGTATCTCTAGATTGGCAACATCCAAAGAAATTTTCGCGAATTTTCGTGAAAAAGAATATTTTCACGGACAGAAGTAAATTTTGCTTGTTTGGATCCGATGGCAACAAAATTGTTTGTAGAAAAATAAAACGGCCCTATATCCTAAAAATATATACCTAATTGTGAAGTATAATGGTGGAAGCGTTATGGTTTGGTGTAGTCTGAGCCTAAATGGAACTGGTAATTTGATTATAATCGAGAGAATTCTGAATGCGAGAAAATACGTATAAATATTGCGAGAGAATTTATTTCAAAGCGTGAAAAATTGGGTATTAAAGATGGCTTGTTGTTTTAACAAGATAATGACCCTAAGCACACAGCTAGGATTACAAAAGAATTCCTCTTATATTAAGTTCTCCAAATGTTAAAAACTCAACCCCAGTTACCTGATCTCAATCCGATTGAGAAATTGTGGTATTTTTTGCATCAAGAAGGTAGAAAACATAACTTTTCAAATAAAAATGAATTAAAAACTATTCTTTTGAAAACGGAGGAAAATATATCGGCAGATCTAATCAAAATGTTAGCAGAATCAATGCCAAGAAGACTGCAGACTATTACAGACTGCAGACTTTTCATTGAAATTTAAGTTATAATTATTAAGTTCAAACACTTTTTGCCCTTTGAATATTTGCATATCTCTATATTTGTATATTATGGATGTCAATTAAAGGTCTATTTTTATTTGTTACTTGAGTTATGTGACCTAGTTATTATGTAAGAATTTAATTTAATTTACACTTTTTGCAATAAAATTATAGCATAAATTTGTATTGCTGTAATACTTTTTTCCTCCATTGTATATTTATTCCCTTCGTTACCTAATGGTCCATGTTCATTGCTTGTAGTAACAAAATCATCTTCTGATAAAGTTAGCAGTAATCTTGATTTTGATATATTTCTCCTTCCATTTATCGATTCATCAGACGAATCACTTATTTCCATACCCATGTTTTCTAATATTTATACGGGCAAAAATTCAAAAAAAAAATGCTAATGATCTTTCCAGTTGCACTTACTTAAAGAAATGTATGGTCAGTATGAAAAATTCTGATG
The DNA here is from genome assembly GCA_000611955.2 of Stegodyphus mimosarum. Classification (NCBI taxonomy): domain Eukaryota; kingdom Metazoa; phylum Arthropoda; class Arachnida; order Araneae; family Eresidae; genus Stegodyphus; species Stegodyphus mimosarum. The sequence continues at coordinate 213,237 of KK121484.1, read as the reverse complement.
TATACACCACATGACTTCCTTGTACGGAATATTAAATTATACGCATTTTGCGTTTCATTTAAACTTATTGGATTGAATTAAATCTACTTTGTCGATCGCGCATAAACCACTATACAATAAATGCACTCTTTAAAATTCATTATATTTGTTTACCACAGCGGACACTCTGGCGCTAGGTTCACTTAACAGCGTTATATCTCATTCATTATAGAATTCAGAATGCACAAAAATTATGCATATCATATGAAGAATTATCAGATCATTGCAACATGTTCTAGTCATATACTATAATAAATCTAAAACCATGTGTAAAAGAAATTAAACAAACAAACAAAAAAAAAATCAGTTTTTCGCAGACGATTCAGTAATTCTCATTCAATTAATACAGTTCTCACTTCGACAAGGCAAAAAAAAAAAAAAAACATTAAAAACTCAAAATATATATATTAAAAATTACGAAGTAAATCTCAAACACTTATTTCCTCGAATAAATTCCAGCATGGATTAAGCATGATTAAATTCGTACTAATAAAAGAAGGCGTTATCTTTGTTGTTGCGAAGCTAGTTTCTCTAGATTGGCAACAAATCCACTATTCTCCTAAGTTTCAAATGTAAACGAATATGACTTTCTTAACCATAATTAGGCTTAGCCGCACTTAATTAACTTTTAAATTGTTGATAATTCTACAAATCTTGCATGCAGATTTACTAAAGGCATAAAAACCTTAACCGGAAGATAAGAACAACATAATTCAATCATTTTTAAACCAAAAAACGCACAAAAAACCAACATATAAGAATAAAAAAAGGAGCTCACTGAAGCAAATAACAGAGTGGATATATATATGTATATATACATATATTTATATACTTTTGGTGCGGCTGATTGCAAACAAATAGGAAATGCACATTTACATGTTATAACAGTCCTATATACAAAATTTCAACGCTCTGAGGCTGTTCGTTTTTGAGTTATGCGAGATACATACATGCATACGTACAGATGAAACGAAAAAATTCTCTTCTGAATCCATCTTAAATCCTTTCTGCAACCCGTTTGGGGAAAATGAGTCCTTTATTCTGTCACACAAAAACATCGTTAAATTGCTTTCGACAGCAGTCAAAATGGATTTTTTTGTTAAAATATCATACTCGAAATTTTTCGCGCTTACAATACTTCCTTTTTACTTCGGACAAGGAAGTAAAAGCGGTACGAGTTAGACAACTGGGAAAGTAAGCTCAAAAACTTTGCAATATAGTATCTGTATGAGCAATAATACCCCTCCGCCAGATGAATTCCAGCGCCGTTTCACGACAAAAATCATGAATATCGGCGCCGGCGTGATGGTGTTAAAAATAGACGGGAAAGCAATTTAATTTGGCATAGATGCTGATTGGTAACCTTAGTTTTGGGTAGTTTTTCAAAAATTAGCATAACAACTTTAATTTCAAACCTTGTTTTGGTGGGATTTTGGTACTAAGTTTGCATTGGTGTCTAATTTTAAATTCCGTGTTCATGTATTTCTCTTCCAATTTGATTTGATTCTTGCTTTTGAGGTTCTGATTTAGAGAAATGTTCTATAAGAAAAATATTTTATTTTGGATTATGAAAGTGTATACAATGACAGAAGTCTTCTTTGCTCAGAGCTTTCATTGAGTCATATATTTATCGCTGAAGCAGTCACAATTATACTGGGTGTTTCGAAACTCATGGACTAAAATTTAAGCGGTGATAGAAAAATCTGAACAAGCAATTTTCACCACACAATACATAAGTGTAGAGATAACGGGGAACCGCTAGGCGGCGCTGTGATCAAAAGGATAAAGCGTAGTCTCAATCTAAATTTCCGCTTCCCATTTCAAATTGTTGCCAACAAATATTATAGCCCTGTATTATATATTTAAAGAAATTAAATAATGAAGAATCTGCATAAATGTATGTATGTTTTTTGCTCTGTGATAAAACATTGGTACCTAGAACCATCACAAATTTTGAACAACGTATGTCACCACCGAAATATGGTCATCTGGAAGCCCACATTTGGATTTGGAATTTGTTTTATTACGTGTTTCATATTTTATAAAGTATTTATGAGTTTTTTATTAAGAAACTCAACGATTTCAAAGCGAGCAATGGCAACATACAAAAAAAAAAAAAAAAAAATCTCCAGCGCGTGAGACTGTATATCGGAAATTCTAAAGATATATTCTTTTTAATTTATTTTTTGATATTGCTGTTGAATTGAATTCTGTGGTTTAAGTGCGAAGCAGAAGATATTTAATAAATTCAGGTAACACACAAAACATTAAAAAAGGCCCCTTTGGACGTAATATAAAAATCTGAAAGTTTTCAGATTGTTATTATTATTATTATTATTATTATTATTATTATTATTATTATTATTGTTGTTACGGATTTTGCATTTACTTAGCTATTTATTTAGAATTTTAATTAAAATTGTTTAATTTCCCTTGCACCGGAGCGCGTGACGAATTGTAAGAGAATATTTGCCGGAAAAGTAAAAATACAAGAGCGCGAGCATTTAATATTTAATAAATAGATATCTCGTAATTGCACTGTTTTGCTATCCAGAAAAATGGAGAAAATAGATTATACCAGAATATTCTCGTAATGATTAAAAAAATTATGAAAGCTCATAAAAGCTTATAAAAGCTGGGTTAAAAAATCTCAGCTCAGTTGTTGTTTTAAGCGAACTGTGTTGTTTATTTATTGCAGTTATTGATTGTAGCGAATTCGTTGTGAGATCGAATTAACTTTCTCTGTATTTTGAATTTTAGTTCTATTCAACGTTTTTAGTAGTTAAAAATATAACTGCTGTTAGATATTGCAATATTGTACGACTATTAGACTATCTCTGAGAAAATTTCAGCATTTTGTTTTATTTCTTGTGAAAAGAATTATTATTAACTTTTGTGGACTTGTGCATTCAATCCATTACGAACCCGTACGCACGCAGCATTATTATATGAAGGAGTGGAAAGCATATAAAGAGTTAGGATTCATCCGAGATCTAATACAAAACATTTTATTATGCTCATCGGAAAGGAAAACAGAAGTAAAAGGAACTGGAAAATACTGTTGCGTGCGTACTGGTTCGTTATGGATTGAATGCACAAGTCAGTAAAAAGTTAACAAAAATTTATTCTTTCCACAAGAAATAAATCAAAATGCTGAAATATTTCTGCAGAGGTACTCGCACAATATCACAATATCTCAAACGTTTAGCAAAACTCAGTTCAAAGCAGATAAAATAATTCTATCTCACAGCGAAATCGCTACAATCAATAAGAGATTAAGTACACAAACAGCAGTTAGCTTTAAACAGCTTCAACTACAACAACAACTGAGATGAGGTGTTTCAATTCGGCTTTTATAAGCTTTTTAATTATCACTAGAACAATCTCGATGTTTCTAGATTTTTCTGGATGGCAACAGTGATTACGAAATATTTATTTATTAAACATTAAATGCACGCGCGCTTTTATTTTTATTTCTTCGACGTAGCTTTCTATTCAAAAATCGTCTGCGTTGCACGGGAAAATAATGCAGTTTTAATTACAGTTCTAAATAAATAGCCAATCAAATATGAAATCCGTAACAATACCTTATTTAAGTTTTGTAATTAATTTAGACTCAGTAGAGAAAAGATAACAACTGCCGGCATTGTAAGCTCGTATCAATGGATAACATCGCAGTTGAGGTAGGCGTGACACAAGGGTTTACGACCTAGAAATATGAGTAATATCTACCTGCTTATTGTCATGTGGTAGACAGATGCATCTCATGCTACTCTTACGTTGATCACCTTCTTAGTAAGCAGCTGCAAATATAAATCACTTTCATCAGTCTTTTTTTTAAACTTAACATCTGGTCAAATCATCGTTGCTCTTTCAATCATACTACGGTAATGTGTAACAGCTACTTTTGTTGAGATTAAACTGTATAATTTAAGAAAAGAATGACAAAAAAAACGAATAAATATATCAAAATACAGTTTGTAAACTGTATATCAAGTTTTGTTTTCATATAATGTGTTAAAGTTTTATTTACGGGTGCAAATATAATTTAGGAATTAATTTTTTTTCGTCCAAAAGAACATTAGCTCGGATGAGCTATTACTCTCGAAACGAGATTTTGCGGGGTTCACTATAAACGGCTAATCACTTTTCAAATTACTGCTACCAATTGCTGCTAATTTTACACATTTTTTCCTGCATTTCGTTTAAACTTTTTTAATCGAATTAAATCTACTTCGTCAATAGCGTATAAACCACAATAGAATAAATGCACTCTTTAAAATATTGTATATGTCAACGGCAAAGTTTGAAATCCGGCATTCTATAGAATGCCTAAAACTAAGTATGAAAAGATTCAGTATGTGTATGAAAAGATTCGTATTCGCAGTGTATGAAAAGATTCGTATTTAACACATTTCCTAGGCATTGTATAGAAGGCCAAATGTCAAACTGGCAAAGTATAAAATACATTTCCGATTCCTTTCGAAGAACCTAAACTACTTACCAGAAGTTAATAAATGATGTGAAAAGCCAAAATGATTACGGGAACTACTTTCCACGGGACCACTGACTCCCAAGGAACCACGGGACTATTGGCTGCTGAATTGCTAGGATGTGTTGTGTGTGGAAAAGAAAATTACATTCATTTATCCTGTTAAAGAATGCGTCAGTACCCCCACAATATTACGTCACGGATGCTGAGTTATTTCCAGCACTTCATGAAAACTCATTTGAGTACTGGACATGGACGACGTGATTGAATTTTGAAAGAACTTGCAACGTAATATAAAAACGTTTACAGGTATTGAACTGTACAACCACCTTTATGAGCTCCGCCAGAAAAAACCAGAAGGTATTAAAAAGGGCGTTGTTGTGAAACTTATGATTGTTTTTAAATATAATTTCCGTTGTCAGGTAGATTTTACCGATTCCCAATCTCAGCCACATAGAAAATACAAATTTATTATGTTGTGTCAATGATTATCTCACTCAAAATTGGATATATTCCCAAGTAGTAGAATTAAACTACAGGGCTCATACAATCCTGCATCCTACGACGCGTAGATGAGTCTAGTAGCAGCAAATTAATAGCTGTAAAGCCACATCTAACCGGCAATAACTGCTAAGCGGAAGCTTGCGTACAACCACGCACATAGATTTCCCAGACTCTCTCTCACTTTTCTGGAACTTAAATATTAAGGGAAAGGGATATTTAAACTTTTTCTCCCACTGGTAGACCAAATTTAAATATTCTGGCACTGACAATTAGGAAAATGAAGGCTTATAGGAAGGTAACTTAAAATTAAATTTAACTGGTTTTTTAAAATAAATATAAATACCTACAACATATTTTGAATAACAGTTTTTAATGGCACTCTTTCATTAGCTTTTCAAAATAACATTTGTATTTTTGAGGAATGAACGTCTTTTAAATAACAGCCTTACCATAACCTTTTTCACATACTTTGCCTATTGCCTAAAGAACATATGTCATTCTATAGAATGCCTAGGTATTATATATAATGCCTAGGGAAAGTATGTAATAATTCTCATATTTCACACCTTGCCTAAAAACGTCCGGCATTATATACAATGCCTTGGCGTTCTATAAAACGCCGACATTTCATATTTTTCCGTTAGCATATATATTTGTTTGTGACGTCATAGCTACGCGTGCTCACATGACCTTTGATGTCATTACTCTGTTTGACTCTTAGTCTTTTTAATAACGTATTAACGCTTTAACGAAAATTTTTTAAAACTTTATTGCATATTTTTAATTGTTTAAATATCCATTTCTTTTTTAATTAATTCACGTTTAATTTTGATTTCTATTTTTAAATTAATTTGTGTATATGTTACGGTGAAACACCGAATTCTGGAGAATGTTGACTTTCACCGGTGAATGTCAACATTCACATAGTCGCTTAGTGTATGTCCGAAATATTTTCTAAATATTCTTATTTCTGACTTACACCGGTAAATGTAGACATTCACCATGTACTAATGCTGAATGTTCAACATATAATAATATTATACTTTCTTCTCCGTAATTCAGTCGCGAAAAAACGCACTTAAGATTTAAAATAAGATTTTAATAACATATGAACTGAAAACACACAGTACATTCAAAATGAGAAAGGAAAATAATAGAAGTTAAAAACTTACTAAATTATGTGTTTCAAATTTTATTTATTGCAACAACTTAAACTATTAAGACACTTTGAATTGCACAAGAGGACCTTGCTTTTTTACAACTGCATTTATAGGAAACAGCCAGTCGCCTCTTTGTCTACTCCTCTCTTTTCGACCTACACCAGAGCATATCTGTGATTGTCGACATACACCGGTGAGAGTCCGAATGTACAAGAATGTAATGTTATATTCGATCTTTCACCGACGTATTTGGTGAATGTTGACATTCTCCGGTGAAAGTCCACATTCTCCAATCTCGGTCTTTCACAGTAACATATATACGCGAAATTTCTCACGTTTAGACTGTTAGCGCTTTTGTACTAATTTTTTTGTCTGAAACAGACGATCAACGGGAAGAAAGGCTGGAAAACTTTCCAGTGCACACTGCTCTATCCAAACGCACACTGCATGCTGATTTAAATCTTGGTGCATTCCATTACGATGCTAATTACGATTACAGTCTTCTTCCATGTGTAATCGTTTGAAAGATGGATAAATTATGCGTGTATTGCTAACAAATATTGATATTTGTTTCATACTTTTGAATCAGGCTAATTTAGGGAGAAGGGAAAAAACTTTTACTGAAATTACTAGTTTTCAAAGTGTACAACATTTCAAGATAGTTATCTCCCTTAACTCTGCAGTACCATGGCCACCGCAATTCTGGGGTTATCTGAAATATGAGGTGCATACATCAGATCCACCAGATTGATCAAAATGGAAAGATGCAACGAAACGTGAAGTTATACAGATTGACCCCGCAATGTTATGTTCGTTACTGTTGCCAACAATATCCCGCATGCATTGCGTTATCGTCTGCGAAGGTAGGCACGCTTAAAATTTGTAATTACAATAAAAGTTTTTCTATCCCCTCCTCTCTTGCACTGTCAGCGGTCCCTTACAATGCACTTCTTCGCGAATGTTTTATGTCGGCAGTTACGTGTCATGCGTGTATTGTTCCAGGATTTTTTAATGCGCTGATCAATATGCGCAGGAAAAAGAGGGTGTTGCCTTTTGAAAATTTCGAAATGTTTTCACTGTAATCGTAACTGTGAGAGCTCTGTTAGTTTCAACTATCACAATCTCGAGCTTGTACCTCCAAATAACAATACCTGAAATATCATTTCGATCGGTTGAGCGGATAGAGTGCTAGGGCTTCATATATCGTGGAAGCTTTTTTATGAGCACCCTGTATATACTATCACGAAATGCTCAGCTGCGATAAGATAACTTCCCCGCAAAGAGAGGTTAGGTTTGTCAGAAAGTGGCAAGGTTGCCAGATTTCGGAGCAAAATTGGGGATGTCGTATAGATGAAGCGGGGACATTCTAGGACGAATTCTTGCCGGTTTTTCCCAGAATGTTCTCGAAGGCAAGTCAAGAGCTATAAACACCCTGCCTGTACTCACAGTAGCAGTGTATCGAGTGAGTATCTTGAATTCAGTAGCAGAGTAATAGAGTTCAGAGGTTAGTTTAAGAGCGGTCGACCGAGTCGGGAGCTGTACTTTAGTGCTTTGACGTGAAACTGTCTTCACCGTTATAGCCTGATACCATGAAGGCTGTGTTGCTTATTATTTCAGCGTGATTGCCGTAGTGTCGACGACTGTCGTAGCGTCTGTGGAACTCTTCTGTGTAATTATTAGGAATGAATCGTCTTTTGATGCTTCCTCAAGTGTTGTCGTCAATCACTTCAAACCCACCACCTGCAGAACGCAACCATACGTACAGATTCTTCATGATTTAATAATAGAGAATAGACCGAAGTTAATTTAAAAAATTCCTGAAATACGTGTTACATGTTGCTTTATACCATTTAAATTATTGGTCTTGAAACTGTGTTACACGGAACCCTGGGGTCCCGTAGAGTCAAACCCTAGGGTCATTGAGTCAAAATAAAAATTCAAAAGAAAATTATAAAGCGCTCAGAAAAGTTCGCTAGTGTTTATTAACTTAAAAACATTACATGGACACTACATGACTTCCTTATACGGCTTATTAAATTATACATACTTTTTGCTGCATTTTAAAATTATTTCTTCAAATTTCGTTAGCGATATATTTCACATTCAATAAATTCAGTTCTCATTTCGCGGCAAGGCAAAAATGCATAAAAACTCAAAATATCTTCATTAAAAATTGCAAAATGCAGAAAAACATAAAAAAAACCAAATACAGTTAAAACTGATTAAAAAAAAGCAATTTTTAAAATTAAAATTAGAGTTTCTACGCAAAAACAAGCAATTTGGCCAGCGGGCAAGGAAATACATTTTTCGGTGCACTGAAAGTTTGCTTTTGGTCTCACTCCGCAAAAAGACACTGAATGTGCAGAAACTGACTTTATTCACTATTCTACTAAGTTTCAAATGTAAACAAATAGCAGCTTCTCTAGGCTTGGTAGCACTTAAACAACTTTTATATTGTTGATAATTCTACAACCATTGCATGCAGATTAAGTAAAGCCACAAAAAACCTTAACCGAACATTAAGAACAACATAATTTAACCATTTACCAACATATAAGAATAAAAAACAGCTCACCGATCCGGGCACCAGAGTGAGTATGTATATATATTTATACAATTTACATACTTATTCTGAGGCAGCTTGTAATCAAAAAGGGATACGCAGAACTGCATGTTATAGCAGTCCCATATACAAAATTTCAACGTTCTGACGCTACTCGCTTTTGAGTTATGCGAAGTACATACATACGTACATACGCACAGATGTCACGAAAAATCATCTCTTTCAAATCCATTTTAAATTCATTTTTCAATGCGCTTTGCAAAAAGAGTCCTTTATTCTATCCGTACATGCAGATGTGACTCAAAAGCATCGTTCAAATAGATTCGAGAACGATCAAAATTGATATTTTCGTTGAAATATGATACCGAAAATTTTTGCAATTGCAAAACTTCTTTTACTTCTTACAGGAAAGCAAAAAACAACTGCCCTTCCACTATTGACATGCAAATTTTTTTAATTTTAATTACACTCTTTTGCAAAAAAATCGAAGCACCAAGAAGGACTTTTGCGATCGTGACGAAATTTGGTACGCAAAAACATCTTGATCGAACATGCAAATGTTCAAATTTTCAAAGCAAATAAACAGGAATTGCGGTCATAGTGCGCATTCCTAATGCGCAATTCGCAAAGTATAAAACCAGTAACAGAGGCGTAAAATTAATTTTATTTGTTTGTGCAGTTGCAATTCCGTAAAGAAGCAACTAAAGATGCCATTACGACGATATCGAAGACCTTAGAGACAACTAAATGACTTCGAACGTGGTCGCATTGTAGGATTGCGTGAAGCTGGGTAGTCATACCAAGCAATTGGGCGCCACCTGCAGCCTACAGACATTGCTGTGCAAGAGATGTTGGCAGGAATGGTTGCTACAAGGAAATTGCCGACGAAATGAAGGCCCTGGATGGCCAAGGAGGAAAAATGCTAAGCAAAATAAGATGATTGTTTGTCTGGCCCAAACCGCCCCAACGGTATCATTGCCGACTATTCAACGCATGACAGCCACGTCTGTACCTCCCGTAGTACCGTCCACCATCTCACGGCGCTAGTCTGAAGCGAAGTTGCTCTCCCAGAGGCCTTTAAGACGTTTGCCTTTTGAACCCACAACATCGGCGGAGTCGTCTGGAGTGCTGTCGCAACCGATCATCATGGCATCAGATTGACATCTTATAGTGTTCAGCTATGAATCCCGCTTCATTCTTGAAGCAGATGACCACCGAGTCCTTGTCTGGAGAGGACGGGGCCAGCAGTCCCAATCAGCCTTTGTTTTACAAAGGCATATAGTCATAATCCCTGGTGTGATGGTGTGGGGTGATATTTAGTCATCCTCCATACATCTTTAGCTCAACGATATGTTGATACCATCCTGCGGCCGGTTGCATTACCTTCATGGCACGTCAGCCTGGGTCCATTTTCCAACAAGATAATGCCAAGGCACAAAACGCTCGCATATCTCTGGACTGTCTCCGTGCTGTTGATACTCTTCCTCGGCCAGCAAGGTCACCAGACCTTTCACCAATCGAACATGTCTGGGACATGGTAGGCCGCCCGATTCGGGCACCACAAAACCACCAGATCTGGACCGACAACTGATGATGCCTGACAGAATGTGTCGCAGGATGACATTAGGAACCTTTTACCACTCCTTGCCTCAACGAATTCAAGCATGCATTGCCGCCAGGGGCGGTTCGATCAACTACTAATTTGAACACTTAGTGGGTGATTTTGAGCAGTGAACAGGTACTATGACCTTGACTTTTTAATGATTTTATTACCTATGTATGAACTATAAACATATTCAGTTTCATCAAAAACAACCACTTCCTTTATGGTGTTTCGATTTTTTTGCAAAAGAGTGTAACAATAAATTTAAATATTTGATTACCTGAATGGCAGCCATATGTCTCATACCCTTCCCCTTATTTTTGTCACAACGTTTGTAGAAGTATACAACATTTATAATATATTTTTGTTTCAGTGTTATCAGTGTTGCCATAGCAGCTGCGAAATGATTTTACTTTATCATAAAAGAAAGACTTTATGAAGTGTTATTCAAGCTTTATCGAGTCTTTTCATGTTTTTCATTATTCCTTTTTCATCGGATCTGTAAGATAAACGTAATGGGTTGTTAAAAGGTTAAAACTTTCTATTATGGTTTATGTAAATGATAAAAATGATGTAAATTGATAACAGAACTTAATATTGATAAAGAAAATAGTCCTGTGACCTAAATTGATAATATCTGCAATGCAAAACTTATTATTTTTTAGGTCAGAGGAAAAGAACTGTATTTCTACTCAATAAAGGTCGATAATTATGCTCAGAATACAGTGTCAGAAATATTTTAGAGCTTAATTTAGAGCTTAATTTCTAAGATAGTTCTTTAATAATACTCGAACCCTTTGAAAGGGTATCAGGAAAGATAAATAAAAATCAATAAATATAAAGAAGAAAGTCTGCTTGTTTGTCCTCGCAAGGTGGAGATAAAAAATCTGCTTTATTTCGAAAGCTGTTGCCACTGCTAACTTGTTTGTTAATAAAAAATGTCTAAGTTTTACGATGAAATAAAATTAGCACTGCTAAACATTAAATACATTATTCCCCATTCTAAAAATTCGTGGGAAACCATTCCGACCATCTTCGTACGACTTTAATCAGCCGAGATGTTAATTAAAAACTCTGAAAACACCAATTTTTGCAGTCATTTTCCGGAGTGGCAACAGTCTCGCGCGTTGGATATTAAAAATGCTTTATTTCGAAAAATGTTGCTACTGCTCGCTTTCAAATCGTAGAGTTTGTTAATCAAAAATTTGTAAATTTTACTCAATCTATACATATAAAAAAAAGTCTGTTTGTGTCTTTGTTTGTTTGTTTGTTCACGTTATTGATTTCTGATCAATTATGGTCAATTTTTTGCCATATTTAATCGATTAAAATTCAATAAAGATGAAACATTGGACGGAACTTGAGCTTTTACGGCCATTTGATTAGAAAGGCGAAAATCATTAAAAACTGCTTGCCATTGTTGCTGATATAATGAGAGAGAAATAGCTTATTTTTCTATAGACATTTTTTAGGTGGGTTCCATATCGCATCGCACTGAAAAATGTATGATTGTGAATCTTATTTTTTGCATCTTTATTAGAGAAGGATTACACCGGTATCGTTCATTCTCTTTGTTGTATTACACTCAATCTAACTTAACCGGCATCGGATACGTCCGCTAGTAAATAAATGAAATAAAATAATAAAAGAAAAAATCTGAAAGGCTTCAGATTTTAACATTCGTCCCCAAAAGGTTGTTAACGCTTTTTTTACGCTATCGCTGAGCATGCAGTGTTAAGTGCTGGCATACGTTTTTTCTGTATTTTTCAGTTTTTTCTTAATTCATCATATCAATGCTCACTTTTCTTACTAAGATGGCTTTTCAAACCATTTCTTTTGACGTTTTATTATTAACGTTTTGTGTGTTTACTTTATTTATTAAAAGTAACGTTCTTCGAACTTATGCCACTTATTGGGAAAATCCACTGAATTCAACAAAATCGCGAAATATTTAAAAACAGCATATCTTTAGAATATCCGATGAATAGTCTCGCGCGCTGGACATAAAAAATGTTTTATTCCCTACTGTGTTGCTACTTCTCGCTATGAAATTGTTGAGTTTTTTAATCAAAAATTCGTTAAAGTTTTACAAAATATGAAATAGAGAATAAAACAAATTCTGGCTTTCAGGTGCCACTGTTCGGGTGGAGGACTATGTTATTGAAAATCTAATGACTCTAGATACTTTTTTTTTCACAATACAGGGAACATACGTGCATTCATGCAGATTCTTCATTATTTAGTTTTTTTGAACGTAATACAAGGAGATAATATTTGGTGGCAACAATTTGAAAAATTGGTGTATCGCATTTAAGTAGGCTAAAAAAAACGGAGCTAGCCTAGGAGAACTTGGAGCTTCAGCTTAGATTAAGATTTCACTCAAAAACTTGGAAATGCTGGAGATGGGTTCCGAAGAAGTTTGAGCGCTGGTCGAATTAAAGCACTTATTATCTCCGCCTCATTTGAGGCTGTAGTCCATTTCAGCATTCATTCGTGGATGTTCACTACATTAAATCATTCACAAACATGTTATATACAGATATATATATGTAAAATATTAAAAAAAAATTACGATGGCTTTGCTGTACGCCAACAGGCAAGCTCTAATTAACTTTCCTCAATTTCAGGATCTTTCAGGAAATTTGAAATTTGTTTTTTTTTTTTTCTATTTCATATTTTGTAAAACTAACGAATTTTTGATCAACAAACTCAACGATTTAAAAGCGAGCCATGGCAACACTTTACGGGGGAGAAAAAAACCTTTTCATCTCCAGCGCGCTGAAATGTGTACCGGAAATTCTAAAGATATAAACATACACTCATTTTAAAATTATTTTGTGATATTGCTGTTGAACTGAATGTTATGGTTTAAGTGCGAAGAACAGGGTATTTAATAAATAAATGTAGCGCACAAAACGTTAAAAAAACGCCCCTTTGGACGTAATTTAAAATCTGAAACATTTCAGATTTTCTTCTCCTTTTCTTTTCTTTCTTTTTTTTTCCTTTTCTTTTTTAATTTAATTTTACTTTGGAATGATGTACTGGTATGTATGGAATGATGCACTAGGTTTACTGATGAAATATGAAAAATAAATTAAATAAAGATATTTCTTTTCACTAATGGCAACACCCTGGGAACAGCTATTCATGGAATCGCAGAAAATATAAATTAAATACTTTATGTTTAAGGCAATGGCATCACTTGTTAAGAAGATGAGTTCTAAATATATTATAGGTTAGCGCAATCTAATGTAACGTAAAGTAAAGTAATAAAGCATTCTCAAAATGGTCGGATAAATTTCGCTACGAAGCTTCATAACATCAAAATGAAATGAAAGAATATCGGTGACCTACGAGCTGAGGGTTACCAGGCGTGACAGTGGTGTGAATTTGAAAAAAAAAAACCCTGATACTACTGCCCGTCAAGGCCATATGTCAGGAGTGACCTATGAGTTGATAGTCACCGATGTGAGACGAAACATTAAATTTAGATAGGTTATTAACTTATAAGATTTATAAAGTCGATTTTGCAGCCAAATGATAGAAGTTGTTTCAGCAGCTGGTTTTCTTAATTTTATCATTATAATTGTAACACTACACTCTCTCTTCCCTCTCGAATATAGTAGATTTACCGTTTATGAGTCAATTTTTTCCTTATTAATCTGGTTTTTTTCCCAAAATAATGTTTATTAGTAGAATTTAAAAAAAAAAAGAAAAAGCAAAATTTTCGTTAAGTATTATTAACTACAGAATTTACCGAATTTTATTTTTGTATTACATTACTTACGTATTATCGCATCTACATTGGCGCAGTTTGGTGAATTTTGCAGAAGAAAAAGAACAATCCCTTTTGTGGTAAAAAATTATATGGTATTACATATATGCATATTATTACATATATATTTCATGTTTCAACTATATATTGATTCAAAAAAATCAGTAAACGTAGTTACAATCGGTTTTTGTTTTTGTTCTAGTGGGAATTTTGTAGCGATGGCTTTGGGAAAGGATTTGAAACATTGTTCCTCTAGCGACTTTGCTGTAAAATGCTGAATTTCTGCAGAAATTTCACCTGTTTCTTCTATTATAGGAAAATTGTACAACCAAAAATTTTAAAACCAAATTTAAAAGAAAAAATAATCATAATTTTTCTATAAAAGCCTTTGGAACTCGGAGTACAACGAAAAGAAAGCATACGAAAATGGTGACGTTGAAAACAGAATGTTTATCGTGCGCATGTTTTCTTGAGTAATTTTTATGAGCGCAGCTACCAGTGGTTGGCGTATTCTGAAACTTTGGCGATTTCTATTAAGGGAATTGAGATAATACGTAAGTACCATTATATATTTTATTACGTTGCAACAAGCACAGTTCGGAAAAAAATTAGTGCAAGAGTAAGGATTAGGTGTTGAAATACCATTAAAAGTTTTATTTCATTCGGGTATGGGTTTTAATGTAGAATAGGGGGCCCTTGAATTGATGCCAAATATCGGCGCTAGTAGCGGTTTTCTGGTATCCTAAATCGACTCTGTTTCTCTAATGTTATGAAATCTTTTCTTTTAAGGTCGTCCCTGTGCATTTCTTAAGCTTAATCTGACTGAATCTGGATCTACTGACGTTACTTCCAGAAAGAAGTATGTCTGTTAAAATAAATACATTGTGTATATGGAGGATTCCACAAAATAGACTTTGTTGGAGGTGATACCTTGGAAAATCTTGCCTGCAACCATTATTATTTCCAAATGTTGGAAAGCCTATCAAGGTTTCAATCATTTGTCAGTGAATCGTTCTCTGACACATGAAGATTCCCTAAACTGACATTCATACCAACAGTATACTGAGGACAGGTAGAGCCAGTTTAAGCGGAAGATGAAATTTCTGATTCTTACTTGGCGTAGTTTTTGCATCACGCGTGTGCTGGCAAAGTTTTTGCAGCATCGCGTGTGGTTTACAGCGTGTTATGCCTGCTTGAAGGCCATGTTGTTACTTTGACTTACTAGCGATTTGATTCTGTGGCGTTGAGTGCTTCTAGCCAGCAGGCTTGTTTCCGCCGATTTCTGCGAGTCAGAGCCTTTCTGCGCATTGATTTATCACGTGAAACGTTAAGCTAGTTACATTAGATTTGATAGTAATTTCAACATTACCAATTTGAGCTAAGCCAGAAGTGTTGGCTTTATGTAAATCCAAGTGGGGTCGTCTGTTTAACTGAATGTGATTAAATAAAGGCTCCTTTACACCCTTCTTCTGACTTTGTCTGTTGTTATCAATAACTGGGGATAATTCTTCATACAGTCTTTTGAGAGCCCGTTTGTTTATGCCACCAAAAAGAACGAGACTCTGTATGCTGAAAGTGCAGATAATAAGATTAGCGTTTTAAAATGATAAAAGAAGCCATAGCTTTACATTCTGTGAGATAATTGCAGCTTCTTTTATTCTGAAACAGATGCTTTATGAAAACAATTTTATACGCAGAAAATATCGCACCGTGGAAAAAAGGAAAGCCGCGTTTGAGCATAGTGAAAAAAATAATTGCTGTTAATGTTTTTGCTGCTGTATCTTGCATATTATGACAGTTTTTTACAGTGCTGTCGGATGGTGTTTGATCGCTGTATAAAGATTTAAGTACATCGAAGTACTCTTGTCTTGATAATCCACGCCGATTATTATGAAAAATAGTCGCACGATAATGTTCACGAGTCAATTCCATTTTTTGCCCGAGATGAATTTTTCAGTTTATTGTAAACAACACAAATCACGCTAAAATGGCTAAACTGGTGATTCTCAATCACTGTGCCGCGGCACTTTTGTTTGCCGCCAAATTCTTAAAGTGTGCCTCCATATTTTAAGAATGTATATAGTATAATTTATAATGGGTTTAATCCTAGTATACGGTACACATGAGAATTGGCGAAATTCGATTTTTAAGGCACTAATAAGCGTGCCAATTGTGGTATATAAGCCGATTTGGGTGCTCTGGAGGAGAGCGTATTTCGGAGCATTTTCGCGTATGTTCAATATATAATTTAAATTCAGAAGTTCCGATGGGTGCAGATGGGAGACTAGTTTACTTATCAGGCACTTTTGTTATTTTTAATAACATAAATTCAAGTATGCAAGGGCGAAAAGAAAATATATTAAAGTCAACAGATAAATTGGTGGGATTTTAGAAACAAATAACTTTATGGAAGTTAGCTCATGAAGACAATTTGGAAGAGTTTGAGTCAGTCCCAAAAGATTTTAATAAAACTAGTCATAAAATTGTTATTGACCATTTAACAGCATTATAGGAGAGAATTATTCATTATTTTCCAAATTTAACTATTGATGGGGTTGGTAATCCATTTGTGATAACGAATACTTCTGCATTTGAATTACCTTTGAACGAAGAGGAAGAACTAATTTCGCTTTTTAATAGCCGAGATGTAATTTTAAAATATTCGGAAGAATCAATTAATTCATTTTAGGTTAACACTAGATTCTATTATCCCATGATGGCCAAAAAAGCTTTAAAAGTATTATTACAGGTTTCTACATCTTATTTGTGTGAATTCGAATTTTTCAGTATTAACCAACATCAAAACGAATAAGAGATCGAGACTGTTTAAATATAGAAGATGATATGATAGTAGTATTGTCATTTTTACGACTAAATATAATTAAAATTATCAAAACACAACAAACTCAAATAAATTTCTTATTAAAAGCATTCTTATTATTAACTTGTAATGAATCCCTTAATAAACGTACTGCTGTTTTTGTAGTACATATTATTTTATTTTACATTCCAAATTATGATCATAAACTATTTTACACAGTGCATTATAGGTAAGTAAACAACTTTCAAACTTCTCTTTTTCTTTGTCTGCCGCCAAATTTTGAAATTGTTAAAAGTGTGCCTCAACAAAAAAAAAGATTGAGAATCACTGGGTTAAACGCTCTGAAGAAGTTATGGCTAAAAATATCAAACTTTCGACTGGAATCGTCTGCGTTCGCCTAGCGACACTCATTGTTGCCAGGGCCAAAAATATAAATAAAAATTTTCGTATTTTTTAAAGTGAGGAAGAATTCTCATGTTTTATATATTATATGCATTGGGCTAAGTGTAATATTTTACTAATATGCAGAAGGCTAAGATTTATTAACTTGCAAATAAAAAATGTCTGTTTTATAAAACATTAAACAAAGGGAATATCATAGCAAAATGAGATAACATTTATTCTGAAAGCAAGCAAAAGTACCAAGTTTAAAGTCGGTAGCCGTAGTTCACGTTTTATCAAAAAACACCGATAAAAGAAGTTATAGGTAGAATTAAAAATAGGAAAATACGATAAAGGCATTCAAACCTGAAGACCATACAAAGTACTGGTCTGTTATGAAGACCGGATAAAGAAATGTATGTATGTTTGCATCCATGTACAGATATTTGTGTCCATGTGTGCGTGTATATATATGTAAGTACGAATGTATGTGTGTGTGTATACACATACACATGCACATATATGCATGTACATTGCGGCAAAAAAAATGGGACAGTTCTATAGCTCCCGTTCTACTGGGTCATTTGAGGAAATTCGAATTGCGTTTTTCATGTCTCGAAAGAGCGACTTAGGATATATATTAGATTTATATATAGCATCATTCTAACATAAGTATTTTGACACAAAATCGGTCTTTGTATGAAATAACATGCAAATGTTTTTCCATATTTTGATTCTACGACTCAAATTGTGCCTAAATATTAAATTTTGTAAAATATGGTGCAAAATTTACGGAGAAATTCAAAAATTTATCTTGGCAAATTTTTTCAATTTTCGCCAAGAATAATTTACTTAACCAACTTCTTAAATTATGGTAACCCATTTTCCTTTTCGTTTTCTCATTGCAGACGAGGGGGGGGAAGTCGTCTTTCATACTTTCAAGTGATTTTAACAAAGTGCGTAAACCACATTTGGCGTTATTATCGCTCAAACACGAGATGCTAAATTTCAAAATGCTCCAATACGTAAATTCATGTATATCTTAGAAAATTTCGAATAAAAAATTCTAATTTTTTGCAGGCCAGCTTAGAAATACATCTTTAAGACGATGTTAAAAATTTTATAGTTATAATACAAAAAGTTTTTCAAAAAATTTATAAAAATGTTTAAAAATAAATCATAAAATATGTGCGAATTATATTTGGATTAAGCCTAAATTTTGAATTCTGGAAGAAGGAATCCAGTAAGTTTAATAAAAAAACAGAGATTAACAAATATATATCAAATTCAATTAACATCGAGGAGCTAAAATTTTGAGAGCTAATTTATGTATTAATAATCTAATAATTAATTAGAGATTATGCCAGAATATTCTTGTGACGATTAAAAAGCTTATAAAAGCCAGATTAAAAACATCTCAGCTCAGTTGTAGCTGTTTTAAGCGAACTGTTGTTTACTTAGCGCTGTTATTTGATTGTAGCGAATTCGCTGTGAGATCGGATTAACTTTTTTTCTGTATTTTGAATTTGAGTTTTATTTAACGCTGTAGTAGTTTACAATATAACTACTGTGAGATATTGCGATATTGTACGAATATCTCTGAAAAATAGTTTCAGCATTTTGTTTTATTTCTTGTGAAAAGAATAAATTTTCTTAACTTTTTAACGACTTGTGCATTCACTCCATTACAATCCGTACGCAAGCAACAATATATCAAATTTAATTAACATTGACGATCTAAAATTTTGAGAGCTAATTTTTTAAAAACTACAAGTGCGATGTTTAAAAAACTTGACAGTTTGGCATAGTTTGAGTTGTAGAATCGAAATGTGGAAAAAAAATTGGCCTGTCATTTCAGAAAAAGTGCGATTTTGTGTCAAAATACTTATGTTAGAATGATGCTATATATAAATCTAACATTCCTAAAAAATATTATTAATTAAGTAAATCAATTAAATACGAGCGTAAATTTCTCTATTTTTATTGCCAAACTTCTGTATGTAAAATAAATTATATAGAAGGTATTACTACAATGCTTTAAAAAAGTCTGATGTGGATACTTCATTGTACGGTGTATTAAATTATGCACTTTTTTGCTGCATTTCATTTAAACTTATTTCCTCGAATTTCATTAGAGGTTTATTTCACATTCAGGTAATTCAGTTCTCACTTCGCACCAAGGCAAAAATGCATAAAAACTCGAAGCAAGTTCATTAAAAATTGTAAAATACAGGGAAAAAATATAGAAATAGAACACCAAATACATTTGAAAACATTAAAAAATAATTTCTACAATTAAAATTACAGTTTTTATGCAGAAGTAAGCCACTCGGCGAGCGCGCAGGAAGACCGTTTTTCGATGCACGAAATTGAAAGTTTACTTTTGGTCCCACGCGGCAAAAAGACACTGAAGTTCGTTCATAAATTGACTTAACTCACTATTTTACTAAGAGTTTCAAATGTAAACAAATGGGGGCTTCGTCAAGCTTAGTACTACTTAAACACCTGTGATATCTCCTTGTTTATCTTTTGGAGTGACAGCTGAAGTAAGTGCAGAAACCAGGCAGGAGAATTAAAAGAAACCTTTATTAAAACCCCTCTTTAAAATTCACAGTGCGTCGACTTGCCGCTAACAAACTGCGCCTCGCTTGAGCGGAAACTCAGCTAACAAGAACTAAACTAAAAATTCAAAGATATTAACAAACAGTAGAGTTTTTTTTTAACAGGACTCATATAATCCTGTTACCCAAAACCGCGTCGAAGTCTCGTGGCAACAAAGTTATAGCTCTTATGCCACTTTAACCAGCAATAAATTCGGAATCAGAAGATAACGCACGAAGGTACAGTGCCTGCCCACACTCTGTCTAACTTTCCTTTCTAGAACTGAGTATTTAAACCTTTGTCTACCACTGATAGAATTTGCATTCCTTCACGCGTGCTACCAAATTTAACTATTCTGGGATTGATAATTAGGGGAATGATGGCTTATAGGAAAAAAAGTATAAACTGAACTGGTGAGTAAAAATAAATAAAAATCCCTACACACCTTTTCAATTATATTCCATGCAGATTAACTAAGGCATAAAACCTTAACTGGAACATAATTCAGTCTCTTTTAAACGGAAAAAATGTACAAACAAGTTCTTTTATTCTTATATGTTGGTACAAAAAGCTACCAACATATAAGAATAAAAGAACTGAACTCAGTGAATCGTTTAACAAAGTTGGTATACATACACACACACACACACACACACACATATATATATATATATATAATATCTTTGATGCGGTAGATTGGAACCAAAGAGGGCGGTGCACAACTACATGTTATAACAATCCCATATACAAAATTTCAAAGTTCTGAGTCTACGTGTTTTTGAGTTATACGAGATATACACGTAAGTACGTGCGTACAACGAAAAACGTCTCTTCTGAATCCATTTTAAATCCATTTTACAATTCGTTTGGAAAAAAGGTTAGATTATTCAATTATGGCAAAGCACACGAGGGCTATCTGCCTAAAGGGAGGGATGCCTTCGTGGAGAACTTTCTAAGGGAAACTGGCTCGTATACACGTTACACATGGGGAAAAACACGAAAACGCCCATGCAGCCAGCCCGTTCGTAATCAAACAAAGTACTGAACTATTTCCTCAGAGAAATTCGTACAATATCACAATACCTCAAACGTTAAACAGAACTCAATTCGAAACAGAGAAAGTTCATCCAATCTCACAGCAAATTCGCTACAATCAGTAACAGCATTAAGTAAATAAACAGATCGCTTAAAACATCAGCAACTGAGCTGAGGTTTTTTAATTCGTCTTTTATCAGCTTTTTAATTATTCACGAGAACATTCTGGTAAAATCTATTTTCTCGATTTTATATTTTTTCGATATTTCAAGATGGCAACAGCAATTACGAGATATTTATTTATTAAATATTAAATGCACGCGCTCTTGTATTTTACTTTTCCGACTTAGCTTTTCCTTAAAATCGTCTGCATTGCACAGGAAAATAAAGCAATTTCAATTACAAGTCTAAATAAATACGAAATCCGTAACAATATAATTCGATAATTTTTACAGAGTTCATTTTAATAACATATTTGTTTTCCAGTTTGGAAAAAAAAATCACTTAAATTCTAAAACTGATTTGCTTATACATAATGCTGTGCGGTATTGATTACAATTTTATATCGATGATGGAGATGGTATTTTATTCAAAATATTTGAATATCTGGAACATAAAGTAAAACAGCGAATGTAATATCAAGAATATCAAAAAATGTATGCAAAATTTCACAGTCATAAACCAGTTATTATAAATTCAGCTTTAAAATGTGTAATATTTTTGATATATTCTAGCGCTCTAATGGGTGCCTCAAACATATATCCTTATCTTGCGATAGAAATTTATTCATGTTTCTGTGTCTTTCATTGATAGTACAAGCTTAATACATTTAAAATCTTTTCAGTACGATTTTTCTTGTTAGAGTAGCGTATAAACATATGCCTTTTTATTACAGTCCCCTTTTCAATTAGAAAAGAGACTCTGAAGGTATTGAATAGCTGACTGATTTACAGGAAATATCACAAAAACGAATTCGAGGAAATGTATTTCTTCGAATTGAAGAATTAGAAAGCAAAATTAAAAGAATAAGCTACGTCAAAATAAAACTAAACACGTTTAAACTATTTCCTAATCTCTTCTCCTATTACCTTTCAAAGAAAAAATTTCATGTAAAGGAAAAGTTTTATTTTCAGTTAATGAAGAAAAGATTTATATTTTCAAAATTACACAACAACTGACCTTTCCGGTAATACTGACATGATATCGATGAATTTTACATTTTTCTATCGTTTCAAGTTGCGTTATTTTAGAAAGAAGAAAAATTTCATTTTTATTTATTAATTATTCATGTTTTAGTTAGATATTTTTAGGTTAGGTTTATTTGGATGGAACAAAACACACGAGGGTTATCTTAAAGGAATCGATGTCTTCGTGCAGGGCGTTTTAAGGGAAAGTGGATAGTATTCACGTTATACATGAGAAAATCCGCAAAAACCATCCAAGCAGCTAGCCCGTTCGTCTGGGTTCGAACACGAATCGAAATACTAACATTCACAGACATTTTTTTCTTTTTTTTAGCCCAAATGGGACTTTAGTCCCAAACGGGAAATTAGTCTTGAAACGGCATATTACGTGGAAACACTTAAATGCGTTGTATTACTTTTCAAACTGTTGCCATCAAATATTATCGCCTATATTATTTTTAAATAAATTAAATGAATAAGCATCTGCATGAATATATGAAGGTTTTCCGCAATGTAAAGAAACGACATTACCTACCGCCATCAAGTTCTGAACAACGCAGTCCTCCACTCAAACATGGGCACCTGAAGGCACGAATTTGGTATTTCATATTTTGTAAATATTTAGCAAATTTTTTACTATCACTTTGTTCAGAATTTATTTTTTGATTTATTATTCACTATTTTTTATACTTATATTTTTAATTCACTTTTTATTTTTTCCGATAAACAGTCTCGTGCGCTGAAAATATTTTTTTTTTCTGCATCGTGGTGCCATTGCTCGGTTTTTAACTCAGTAATTCCAGAGCGAACAATGGCAACACGATACTAAAAAAAAAAAAAAAAAAAAACCCGAAAAGTTTCAGATATTAAATTACGTCCACAGGACTGTTTTTTTTAACGTTTTGTGTGTTACCTTTATTTATTGAAGATCATGTTCTTCGTACCTAAACCGTAAAATTCAGTTCAACGGCAATATCGCAAAATAATTTTAAAATGAGCATATCTTTAGAATTTCCGATACATAGTTCCGCGCGTTGGAGATAAAAAGGTTTGTTTTTTTTTTCTTCTTTTTCTTTTTTTTTCGGTAGACTGTTGCCATTGCTCGTTTTTAAATCGTTGAATTTGTTAATCAGAAATTCGTTAAAGTTTTACAAAACATGAAATCGATAATAAAACAAATTCGAGACTTCAAATTTGGACTTCCAGATACCCATATTCGGTGGAGGTTTACGTTATTCAAAATTTGATGGCTCTAGGTACCGTTGTTTTATCACAATGCGAGAAACATATATACATTTATGCAGATTCTTCATTATTTAATTTCTTTAAATACAATACAGGGCGATAATATTTGGTGGCAACAATTTGAAAAGTGAAACAAGGCTTTTAGTGAATCAATGCCCCCCCAAAAGAAACATTTTTATCTCCAAGCGTGCGACACTGTTTATCGGAAATTCTAAAGATACGCTGTCTTTAAATATTTTGTGATTTTGCTGTTGAATAGAATTTTGTGTGGCTTAAGCGACAAGAGCATAATGTTTAATAAATAAGAGGGAAACACACAAAACGTTAATAATAAAAAAACAAAAAAAAAGTTTTGTAAAACCATCTATTTTAGTAAAGAAACTGAACACTGATATGATGAACGGAGAAAAGAATATGAAAAGTTGCATAAAAAATGCAGCAGATGCCTTGCATGCAAATTACTGTGTTCTGTCACCTTCTTTTAACAATTCAGTTGTTAAAAGAAGCACGCAAACCAGCAACGCAAAAGTAGCAGTAATTTGCGATTTCCGTATAGATGATAATTCTACCTATTCATTATATTAAGCCGCTTGAGTTTTATTTTTTCAGTAAAAATGGCAATATCCACTTCCTTCTTTTCTTTTTCAATAAAAATATGGCAGGAAATGAACAAAGAATTCATAGGATGTGTAACGGGAAGTAATAATTATCAGGAATTTTTAATCTGGAGTTCCTTCCCTGATTTTGTTTAGTTTACTGATCTAATTTTTGATGTTAAAACCTTTTATAGTGAGTCTTTTCAGTTCTTAGTGGCCATTCTGCTATGTAGCGTTATAATGCGATATTCTATCAGAACATTTATCGATAGCGCCTTTCGCAAATGATGCCATTAGAAAAGTAATAAATTCTTTAAATTATTTTTCAAATTAGAATTTTAGTTGCTTAACAAACAACGATTTGAGAGCATCAAATTTACTTATTTATTACTAAATAATGAAGAATCTATGTATATGTATGTATGGATGGATGTTCCTCGCTATGCAGGAAAACAGCGCCATATATAACCAACAAATGGTGAACGCACATATTCCTGCTTCCAATGGTGTGCATCACGAAGCCCAAATTAAGAATACGGAATTTTTTATTATTATTATTATTATTTCCCTTTTGTAAGGATTTAATAAATAATTGATTAAGAACATAAAGATTTAAAAGCAATGTATTGCCTCTTAGCAAATAAAGATGTTTGTGTTTCAAATTTAATCAGAAAGCTTACAATATAAGGAAAATGCTCTACCATAAAAAGAAAAAGTTATCAGTACCCGAAATAAAATATTTTTATCTTCCACGCGGCAATGTAATTTTATTGCACAATGCGAAACGCGTTTAATTTCTTTTTCAGCGATTTAAAAACAATAAAGGCAGATCTTCATTTTAATTATCATTTATTACTAGCGGAAGTACCCAATACCAGTTAAGTTAGATTGATAGTAATGTATCTAACAATAGACTGAACGATACCGCTGTAATCCTTCTCTAATAACGATGCAAAAATTCCAATTCATAGTCATATATCTTTCAGGCTGATGCGATATGGAACCCACATAAAAAGTTTCGATCGAAAAATAAATTAATTCTTTCTCATTATATTAGCAACAACGGCACGCAGATTTTAATAATTTTCGTCTTTGTAATCAAATGGTCGTAAAAACTTAAGTTCCAGCCAATATTTCACGTATATTCAATTTTAGTCGATTAAATGTGGCAACAAATTTATCATGATTGATCAGAAATCAATAACGCGAACAAACAAACAAACGCGTAAACAGACATTCTTTCTTTACATATGCAGATTTTGTAAAACTACAAATTTTTGATTAACAAACTCTGTGATTTTTTTGAACTAAAACATTTTTATCTCCAACGCGCGAGACTCTTTCCACTCGGAAAAATGAGTGCGAATAGTGTTTTTAGAGTTTTTAATTAATATATCGGCTGATTAAAGTCGTACGAAGTCGAGAATAGTCGAAATGACTCTCCACGAATTTTTGGAATCGGGAATAATGTATTTAATATTTGGCAATGCTATTTCTATTTCATCGTAAAACTTCGAAATTTTTTATTAACAAACTCTACGGTTTGAAAGCGAGCAGTGGCAACACATCTCGAAATAAAGCAGATTTTCATCTCCAGCGTGCGAGACTGGGAAAAATGAGGGCGAAAATCAACGTTTTCAGCGTTTTTAATTAATATATCTGATTTTTAGGGGTTTTTTTTATTTTATTTTTAATTGGACGTCGACCTTTCCAGGACCCTGAAAAGAATTGTAGAAAGTTTGGTAACGATAGCTGTAGTAGTGACTGAGTTAATCGCGAGCAAACGCACAGACATTCTTTTATATATACACTGCTCGACATTGAAAATGCCACAATGTAGTGGTCAGAAATTTATGCAAATTTTAGAGTAGACGCACGTCACTGAGTTATGCGAATCATGTGAAATGCGCAGCTCTCCGTCGCACGTGAAGTAAGATATAAGCGAAGGAACGTGCAAAATGGGCAATATTCGTGTCGTTATTTCTGCCACACGAATTATCGAAGAAAGTTGGTTTTTGTCCCGGAGGATACGTGTAATAGGAGAGAATGCGAGGCTGCCGTCAACGAATGCACTTCGAGCAGACAGACAATTTTACGAGAGATATGGTGATCTGACTGAGAAGGGCGGGTTGGTCCTTACGTCAAATCGCAGCTGATACCTACATGGATGCCGGCACGGTGCATCGGCTATGGCGAACCTGGTTGGAGCAACGGAATGTGAGAAGAAGGAGGGGTGCATTTGCAGCCAGAGTGACGTCAGCATGCGTGGATCGACGCAACCGCCGACAAGCTGTGGCGGTCCCTCAAGTCACTTCTACCGCGATTCTGCAGCATGTGCAAGATACCCTGGATGTTCCCGTGTTGACGAGAACCATTTCCCGTCGATTGGTTGAACGTGGCCTGCACTCACGGCGTCCGTTGAGAAGACTGCCATTGATTCCACAGCATAGACGCCAACGTTTAGAATGGTGCCGGACTGGAGCGATGTGGATGACAGAATGGCGAAACGTCGTGTTCTTAGAAGAGTCACGCTTCTGTTTATCCAGTGACAGTCGCCGCATACGTGTGTGGCGTCGACGTGGAGACAGTAATCCGGCATTAACTGTAGAACGCCCCACCGCGCAACAACGTGGCATAATGGTTTGAGGCGCTATTGGCTACGATCCAGGTCACCTCTAGTTCGTATTCAAGGCACTATGACGGCCCAACGATACTTGGATAATGCACTGCGGCCGGGGGCAATCCCCTACCTTCAGGAGCTGCCTAATGCAATTTTTCAGAGGATAACTCCCGACCACACAGTGTTCGCATCTTCCAACATGCTCTGCAAAGTATACAGATGCGTCCCTGGCCACCGTACTCTCCTGGCCTGTCACCAATCGAACATGTGTGAGATGTGATCGGACGCCGTTTGCAGACTCTGCCCCTGCCTCGTTGAGAAGACGAACTGTGGCAAATGGTTGAAAGGGAATGGAGAGCCATCCCTCAGGACACCATCCGCACTCTTACTGACTCTATGCCTAGACGTATTTCTTCCTGCATCACTGTCCGCGGTGGTCCTACATCCTACTGAGCCGACCCCGTTCTCGCTCTGTATTCTGACTATCATTTTGAAATAAAGATCACTTATTGCTGCTTGCGGTCTCTGTCTTTTTTCCAAATTTCATCGCTTTCTGACCACTCCTTCTTTGTGTTGCATTTTCAATGTCGATCTGTGTATATAGATTAATTAATTAAACAAATGAAATTACATAGTTGAATTCATTGAAATCATTATATATATATATATCAATTTCTTTCTTATATAAACTATTTAGGAAGCTGAAGGCGAAAGCGGCTGGTCATAATAATTTATATCTTTATTATATTTAATCAACATAATTTTTAATATAGGCATTTAGCAATTTTATATGAATTTTCATTATTGTAAGTTATTAAAAAACACTGTGAAAGCCGTGGTTATTTTATATATAAAGCTACGTTAGGTAATATTATTAACAAGAAAGGAAAAAAAAATGTCAAATTTGGATCCAAGTTGAAACATTATTCCAAGTACATATGTATCCAAATACAAAAACAAAATGTTTCGAATCTTGCAAAAGTAAGATCTTTAATGTTAAAAGAAAATCAGCCCAAGCCGAAAGACAGTTGCAAAATCATTGAAATGCTCAATGTCAACCGTAAACGAATAGGTTAATGCTAATTTGAAACTTAAAAAGGTAAAATATCTAGCCATCTATCTATATAGACGTAATAACACTGCGTTATTATTGTGATAAGACAGAATTATTGCAGTAAAACTGTGTCATTATTGAAACAAGATGACTTGCTGAGAGTACGTTGCAAAGGATTAACGGTGGTTTTCTGCTCCATAACTTGAAGACAACTTCGTTACGTGGTTAGAACAATGGATGCATAAGCCAAAAAACTTGCAGGCATGGCCTAAATTCCACACGTAATTTCATTTCTGGATAATGCACATTATCACTGTAGGTGGGTTGTGCACCCCCCAATGTCGTGCAGCTTACATTTTAAACAATGTACGAATTTAGAAAAGTAAGCAACACAGCGGAAAGCAGAAGAGGCGAAGAGATAACGGGGAGTAAATGTATTGTCTGTTTGTGAGAATAGCCTCGCCACAGTCTCTGGCGGGTGACTGTCGCTATAGCAACAGGGCTAGTATATTTCAAATAGGGCCGAACCAAGGGTTCCCAATTCATCTTTAAATGCGCCAGGATGACAAACTGGAAACTAAATCTACAAGACACCCCTACGGAAAATGGGTCAAGGCTAGTTTCTACGGCAACAGACAGCTGCAGACTAACTGGCGAGAGCTTTTCTTATGATAGACAGACTGTCATGTCAAGACGATCTCTATCAAGTTAAGACGACCACTGGCATATATTGCGAAGCGTGACGTCACTAGTTTCTCTTGAATGGAACTTCAACTTTCGGTACTCAAGACGATTTCCGTATCCGTATCCTAGGCCTATTTGATCAGTATATGGCCTTAAAAAGGCCCTTACTGATACAGATTTATCGTATCCTTAAGAGGAATCCTGTGAAAGGTCATATCCATGTAGATGGAACCTTGTGAACTCCTAGTGCATTGAATTTGCATAAACTAGCATATCTTGAAATTCAGGCAATAATGTAAAGGCACATCTTGAGTAGGCGTGCACTAGTTTATATAGTAAAAGCGCGGTGGGTGTTGGTCTTCATAGCGTTGCCACATAAAAAGAGCGAATCAAGTTTTTCTGAATAAGTAAAATTAAGATCAAGTCCGTATGTTGACCAGAAAATGTAAAATAATGAAGAATAACTAAATCTTGGTTAAATACTTGGATAAATAAGAAGAAATAAATATTTACACTATATTATTACGGATTTCGTATTTATTTAGCTATTTATTTAGAATTGTAATTAAAGTTGTTTTATTTTCCCGTGCAACGCAGACGATTTTCGAAGCTACGTCGGAAAAGTAAAAATAAAAGAGCGCGTGCATTTAATACTTAATGAATAAATATCTCGTAATTGCTGTCGCCATCCACAAAAATCGAGAAAATAGGTTTTACCAGAATGTTTTATTGAGCAATTAAAAAGCTCATAAAAGTCGAATTAAAACACCTCAGCTCAGTTGAAGCTGTTTTAAGCGAACTGTTGTTTATCTAAAGCTGTTATTGATTGCAGCTAATTCGCTGTGAGATTGGATTAACTTTTTCTGTTTTGAATTGAGTTCTATTTAACGTTTGAGGTTTAGCGATATTGTACGAATATCTCTGAGGAAATTGTTCAGTATTTCGTTTTATTTCTTGTAAAAAGAATAAATTTTATTAACTTTTTAACGACTTGTGCATTCAATCCATTACGGACCCGTACGCACGCAACAATACACAAAACTTAACCAGTTTTCGTCATGAAAAATGGTTCTTGGGCGCTTACGACGTTGGATTACAGTATTATCATAACTATTAAGCTGCTGGATGAAGCTGCCTTGATGGTTATTGCATTTATAATAGAAGCTATGACTATTTTTTAAAATCTCACTGTCTAACGGTTTGATGTTTAGGTCTATGAATTGTTGAGTTCCTAACGAACCAGAGTGCATTTGTGAGGATCTTCAGCATTTCATTCTGTGTTTGCTATCGTAGAATTCGATTACTTCTGGCAGTTGCAGCCCAGGTAGGTGCAGCGTGCAGTAAAATAGGGCGAATAGCTTGGAGATATATAATTCGTTTAATATTGAGATTAAGATGTGAATTACTTCCGGTGAGTGCACAAATTACCATTAACGCTTGAAATGCTTTATTTCTAGTTTCGATGATGTGATTCCTAAAAGTAAGACGATTGTCTAGGTGGATGCCGAAATATTTAATAGATTTTTCTCTTGGAATAATAGGCCGTCAATTTGGATATTTCCTATATTATTGTGAATAACGTTCTTCCGGAAATAGATGAGAGCAGATTTTGAGATGCTAACTTTGATCTTCCATGATGTAAACCATTGAGAGATGACGTTGATGTGATTTTGGAGTTTTTCTTTAGAAATTTGAGGATTGGTGAATTTACAGTAAAGCTGCGTCATCATCTTAACAGGTGATTAAAATACGAGTATTGTTGCTGGTAGGAATATCGTTGATATATAAGTTGAATAATATTGGAGAAATTATTGAACCCTGACCTACACCTGCACAGGTGTTACTTGCGGTGGAGAAGATATTTTTAATGCGAACTTGAAAGGATCGCTTGCCCAGAAAGTTGGAAATAGATGTAATGAGGCTTAGAGGAAAGTTGTTATTGGTAAGTTTGATGAGTAGATCATCGAACCAGACTCTATCAAAAGCTTTTTCGATATCTAGGAAAATACCGGCTACAGTTTCTTTCTTGTTAAACTTTCACCGACATATTCAACGATACGTATGACTTGATGAGTAGTTGAGTACCCGGACCTAAACCCGAAATGATGATTAATAAGGATATTGTTACCGAAAATACACCGCTGGCCACCCAAATTGCAACACAAAGAAAGGCAAAGGACATCACAACAAAATTTATCTAGTAGATAACATGTTGACAAAGTATCAAATGATTAAATTTATAGACTTCTGTGAAGCGTGCTTCCTTCCAGAATCGGTAGCTAGAGTAGCCGCCATTGTTGGAGATCACCGCTGCCACACGCCTCGGCATTGATTCAAAGAGACTTTCGATGTGTTCTTGGGGTACAGCAGACCAAGCAGCTTCCACACGTTGCCAAAGTTGATCTGGTATGGCAGCTTGGTATGTAATCTGGGTCAATCGTTCAGAAACCATGGACCACATGTTTTCTATCGGCGAAAGATCCGGAGAGCGAGCCGGCCAGTGAAGCAATTCAATATGGCGATTGACGAAGAACCCTTGAACAATGCGTGCTACGCGTGGTCGCGCATTATCTTGTTGATATATGGCTGTGGGCAAGCCCTGAAGGTAAGGAAGGACAACTGGTTCCAACACCTCGGAGATGTAGCGCTGGCTGTTTAAAGAACGGGAATGCGTACTAGAGGAGTGCGAGAGTGATATCCAATACCGCCCCATAACACAATACCCGGTGCAGGACCAGTGTGGCGGTGCATAACGCAGCTGTTCAGCATCCTCTCTCCACGGTATCTCGAGACTCGAATCCAACCATCGTGGTGTTGCAGACAGAAACGTGATTGGTCCGTAAAGACAATTTCATTCCATTCTGCCGTCCACATCCTTCTTTCACCGCACCATTGGCGGCGGAGATGTCTGTGGTTCTGCGTCAAGGGTAGAAGCAATGGACGTCTTGCGGACAGACCACTCTGCTGTAAACGGCCTCGAATGGTACGCGCAGACGTACCGGCTATCCTTTCTCTCGGTAGACCACTATCCTTCCTCTGTCGTACTCGGATACTTGATCAAACGATGATCGCTGTTTACTACGAGGCATAATTGATCGTTTTTTTTTTTGAAAAAACCACAAGAAAAACACAATTGAACGCAAAACGCGTTCTGAATTGAACTTCAATTATGTTTCCTCAAGAAAAACACAACTGAACTTCAAAGCGCTATTTAAATAGCGTTTTGAAGTGGCGCCACAGGTGCGTGATGTGCTTCTGCGCTGAAATTCTTATCATTTGCATGCCTCACCTCCGCTAATGCATGTTTGTAAATTTCATGTTGTTTGCATGCTTCCTTCAGGGTGTTCCATTTACGGTGGCCAGCAGTGATGAGCTTTGATTCTTTCTGCAATAGCTCTTTCAAATAATTTTTCTATTGATGGGAGAAGAGAGATGGGCCTTTAATTAGTTGTAAGTGTCGGATCTTTGCCAGGTTTTATAAGTACTAATATAATTGCGTGTTTCTAGAATTTGGGAAAGTGGTTGTTCCGAAGGCACTAGTTGAAAATATTAGTAATGAGTACTAAGCTTTGTTTGGGAGTTTTTGCAAAGCTGCGTTGGATATGTCTACGTAGCCTGCTTCTTCTTTAATATTTAGATTCTTGATTATTGCTTTAACTTCTCTGGGGATAGTACGCGGGTTGGAGCTGTTAGGATTTTCGATAATTTAATTATGCACGTGAGTAGAAACATTGATATGATTTGAGCTTGGGTAGAGATTGTTAGAAAACTGTTCTTCATAAGAATCTGCGAAAATTTCTGCTATTTCTTCTGGTTTGTTGATTATGGAATTATTATTTTTATAGGACTTATTTCATTTGTACCATTTTTCAAAGCTTTAGCAATTCGCCAGATAGAATGATCTGTATGCGAAAGACTAAGAACAAATATTTTCCAAGCTTCATCCGTGTAATTTTTGATAATTTTCTTAAGGGTTTTGTGGCATTTACTGAATTTCCTTCTATCACCCCGATCTTTCGTGCGTTTTCTCAATCTATTTTCATCGCGGATCTTCTGTCGAATATGCAATGGAAGAGTGATGTTATCTTCCTTTTTAATAAAGCGTGATTTATTAATAGCCATCTGGATGTTCTTAACTAAAATTTTGAATAACTTCCTCGATATTTGTGCTGGAGCTGAGATTAGGAGAGCCACTGATGGTATTATTAATTATATATTTGAAATTACTGCAGTTGATTTTAATGTTAATAGGTGGTAAACCGTGTCTTAATCCGTAGAGAGTAAAGTGCATAGGGAGATGATTTGATGAAAGATCGTCGGCTGCATGTGCATAAGGTGTTTGTGGAATTTTGCTGGTAATGATAATATCTAAAACAGTGATTCTCAACCTTTTTTTTGTCCCTGCACACTTTTAACGATTTCAAAATTTGGAGGCACGCAAAGAAAACGATAAACTTTAAAAGTTGTTTATTTACCTATAATAGACTGTGTAAAATAGTTTACGATAATAATTTTGAATGTAAAATAAAATAATATGTACTACAAAATCGGCAATACGTTTATTAAGGGATTAATGGCAAGTTTATCAGGACTTAGCATTCTGTGTGTATTCTTTGAGAACATGGTAAATTCTGTAAAGGGTTCTTATCCTTACGTTCTAAGTCCTGAACTGGAACAGGGAGCGGAAGGTACGCTATTTCTGATGTAACTGCTGGGCTGGAGAATAACTGCACGTGAAGGGATTTGAAATCCTCTTTTATTCAATTACTATTAAATACAAACCTCCCAATTCGGGAGAGATACAGAACGTAACAGACCAAACTTTGGTCGAACTTAACAATCAAATAAATTTAAATAAATTAAAATATAACTTAAATTAAACTTTGCTTCGCAGAGCAATTCGCGGAAGTTGGCCTCTACCGAAAAGGGTGCGTAGCAAGATATACTAAATACTACCGCACTTTAATTTATTTTACAAAGCAATCACGTAGTAAGCACTATGGCTTATAAATTTAAACTGCTAGCTGGTCAGGCGAACGTTGAGCAGCGTGACCGTGATCTGAGGCAAAGCTCTCACACACCGAGAGGTTTCTACCTCTGTCTAAATAGTGCTTGGCTGAACTTCAAAAATTAGCATAAGCTAAAAACGCGCGCTTCTTCTGACAGGAAGTTGAAGCAGAGAAGAGATAGAAAAGATTTAAATTAAAATAAACTTGGTTAGTTTAACTAAAACCTTACAAGTTAATAATAAGAATACTTTTAATGAGAAATCTGAGCTTGATGTTTTTTGATAATTTCATTTGTATTTGTTCGTAAAAATGACAATGCTACTCTCATGTCGTCTTCTACATTTGACAGTCTCGATCTTTTATTCTTTTTTACGTTGGTTAATACTGATAATCTGAATTCACGCAAATAAGATGTAGAAAATTGTAATAATATTTTTAATGTTTTTTTGGCCATCTTGGGATAATTGCGTCTAACGTTAATCCAACATGAATAAATTGATTTTTCCGAATATTTAAAAATTAAATCTCGATTATTAGAAAGCGAAATTAGTTCTTCTTCTTCATTCAAAGTTAATTCAAATAGAGAAGTATTCGTTACCATAAATAGATTACGAACCCAATCAAATCTTTATTATATGCGGCTTAAGTGTCTGTTTGTCGCCGACAGTTTATTGGTTGCTCGCGTAACTGTACTAGCCAATGAGGTGATGTTGCCACGGCATTCAAATAGTAAAATAAATTTTATCACAATAGTTATCATTGTTTTTATTATATTATCGTGGTATTTAAATATTTTTAATTCATGCAATTATTGCTTATTATGGATTTAACTATATTTACATATGAATTACCTAGAAACTTGCAAACGTTTAGAAATTAAAGGAGACGAAACCCACTAACGAGTTGTGCGTGGTACATCTCATCGGGTAGGTTTACCTAAACTCTTATGATAAATATCTTTTCGCGTGAAGAGTTTAAAATTTGCCCGATTTCATTCCGACATTGTATTTTAAACTGAATTTTCAGCTGAACGCAAATTGAGGGTGTCAGGGGAAACGTGAACATTGGTTCGAATTAGCAATAATTTGTTTTTGAAATGGTTTACAACTGAACGCAAATTGAGCGTGTCAGGGATAAGGTGAACATTTGTTTGCATTGGCAATCATCTGTTTTGCATAAAAAATACGTCTTAACGTAATTTGTTTTAAGAATGCCTCCTAGAAAATACAGCACTGAAGAGGAGAGAAAAGGAGCTAAAGCTGCACAAAAACGGTTTTCTCGACAAAAAGAAAACACTGAGCAAAGACAGAAATGTACCGCCAGTGGTTTCCTTCACTGCTTTTTAAGCAATTAAGCAAGTAGAAGGGGGAAACTTCGTGGGGCAGTAAGCAAAGGGGCGTCCTCGCCGCCTGTCCTGGGTAATTCAGTTTGAATCAGCAGATGCCTTTGCACAAATCATTTTAATTACAGTTCATAATATCTAGAACAGCGGTCATTTCTCATGACCGCAAGGTTTTCTAGTTTTTTTATATCTAAATTTGGGAAATAAGGAATAATTCTCTTCTATAATGCTGTCAAATAATCAATGACAATTTTATGAATAATTTTATTAACATCTTTTGGGACTGAGTCAAACTTTTCTAAATTGCCTTCCTGAGCTTTATTCTTCCATAAAGTTATTTGTTTTGGGAATCCCACCAGCTTATCTGTTGAGTTTAATACATTATCTTTCGGCCCTTCCATACTTGAATTTATGTTATTAAAAATAATAGAAATATCTGAAAAATAAAAAAAAAAAATGCTAAAAGCCCCTTTCTAGCTAGCTTTGTTGACAACGTTTTTGTTTGGCACTAAGTGGTGCCCCAGGCACTGTTTTTCCTATTTTATAGTAATTATTTTAGACTATTAGCCGTATTAACGGACTTTGATTTAAATTTCTTTCATGGAACCTGGTGTGGAATTTTAATGCTCTCTCTTTCATAGTTATTAATGATATTTATCTATGTAGATAAAGAAAAATGTCTGTTGGTTTGTTCTCTAATAACTCAGCCATTATAGCTATCGTCACCAGACTTTCTATAGTTCTTTTCTGGACCTTGGAAAAGGGTGACGTCAACTTTTTTCCAAAACCAAATGGCTAAAATCCGAGATATTAACCAAAAACTCGGAAAAACGATCATTTTCGCCCGCATTTTTCAAAGTGGCAACAGTCTTTCAAGCTGGAGATGAAAATCTGTTTTATTTCAAAACTTGTTGCCACTGCTCTCTTTCAAATTTTAGAGTTTATTAATAAAAAATTTCCAAGTTTTACGATGAAATAAAAATAGCATTACCAAACATTAAATATATTATTCCCGATTCTGTGGGAAGACACTTCAACTATTCCCATCTTCGTATGACTTTAATCAGCTGAAATATTAATTAAAACTCTGAAAACACTTATTTTTTCAGTCATTTTCCGGAGTGGCAACAGTCTCACGCATTGGATATCAAAAACGTTTTATTTCGAAAAGTGTTGCTACTGCTCGCCTTCAAATCGTAGAATTTGATAATAAAAAATTTCTAAGTTTTACAAAATCTATACATATAAAGAAGAATGTCTATTTGTGTGTTTGTTTGTTCGCGTTATTGATTTCTGATCAATTATGATCAATTTTTTGCCACATTTGAAAAATGTATGGCTATTAATCGTATTTTTTGCGTCGTTAGTAGAGAAGGATTACAGCGGTATCGTTCTCTTTGTTGTTAGATGAATTACTCTTAATCTAACTTAACTTGCAACGGGTACTTCCGCTAGTTCATTAATACATGAGCAAATGCAATGAGGAATGAAAATAGCAAATAAAAAGTTATTTAGAATAGCATTTCCGGGTTGAACATAAAAATAAATAATGAAATGAAAATAAAAATATTAATTAGAATAACTAAATTAAATTAAATTTGAATAGAATAAATATATAAATCCAATCCTTGACTGGAATTTTTACTGTTTTTGTTGCCATTCTTGTGTTAATAAATTCATATTGCACTCACCATAACTGTCTTTTATAGGATCGCAGAGTTTAAAATTGAAATCAGCGACTACAGTTTCAGCTACCGCAGCCAGGAAAATGGTGCTATAAAAAAAGAACAAAAATAAAAATAACAATGAGCACCTGCTACCCGAACGGCACAAAGAAGCAGCAAATTACTTAATTTATATCATGCATAAAAAACTACTCACGTTTTAAGAATTACTTCAAATAGAATAGTTTTCGCAGTCTGTGTTATTGTTTACATTGCGTTGGTATAAGAAATGTTTGCTAAATTTTGTTAGAAATTTTACTTAAAAGAAACTTATTTAAAAAACCTTTCCATTACTAAAATATTTTATAATTTTTTCTTCTACAAATACGCTAAATTCTGATGACTGGAACTTTGACATAAAATTGCAGATTTATAAAGGTTAGTTTGCCTTTTAGAAGGATTCTTCGAGGATAAGGACGAGTTCCATGCAAAATACACTCTCCCTGTATCGAAGATTAAAGATGATATCTTTTATATATTTACAATTCTACGCGATACAACTCTAAACTTGTGACTAGAAGAAAAGTAGTTGATGTGCATATCACATGACTTCCTTGTACGGAATATTAAATTATATACATTTTTCCTGCATTTCATTTAAACTTTATTTACTCGAATTTCATTAGAGATATAGTTCTCATTCAATTAATTCAGTTCTCACTTCGCGACAAGGCAAAAATGCATTAAATTTCAAAATATCTTTATTAAGAATTGATAAATATAGAAAAATATAAAATATAAATACAGCTAAAACAATTTACAGAACATTTTTTTTTACAATACAAATTAGAGTTTCTAACCAAAAACATGCAATTCGGCCAGCGGGAAAAAAGACACATTTTTCAGTGCCCAAAACTGAAAGTTTACTTTTGGTCTCACTGAGCAAAAATGCACTGAAGTCGCAGAAACTGACTTAATTTGTTGCCTACGCTATGCTGAGTCAATACATGGGATAATTTAATAACTTAAATGGTAATTCCAGAATGGATTAATCATGATTTATTTCGCAGTAATAAAAGAAGACGTTATCTTTGTTGTTGCGAAGCTTAGTTTCTCTACATTGGCAACAAATCCACTATTCTGCTAAGTTTCAAGTATAAACAAATATGGCTGCTACAGTAAAAAAATTAGGTTTAGCAGCACTTAAACAACTTTTAAATTGTTGATAGTTCTTCAACTATTGCATTCAGGTTAACTAAAGGCATAAAAACCTTAACCGGAAAATAAGAACAACATAATTCAATCATTTTTAAAGCAACAAAGGCACAATTTATCAACATAGAATGCAAAAGCTGAGCTCACGGAGCCGAGTAAAAGAGTGGGTATATATGTATGTATATTTATATCATTAGACTTTTGGTGCGGCTGATTGCCACCAAAAAGGAAGGTGCACAACTGCATGCTATAGCAGACCTAAGTACAAAATTTCGACGTTCTAAGGATACTCGTTTTTGAGTTACGTACGATACATACATACATACGCACGTACATACATACATACGTACTTGCACGTGTGTACGTACGTATGCATTTTTGCCTTGTCGCGAAATGAGAACTGAACTAATTGAATGAGAAATACTGAATCGTCTGCGAAAAACTGTTTCTTTCTTTTGTTCATTTTTTTTTTATTTATTATTTCTTTTACACATCGTTTTAGATTTATTATAGTATTTGAATGGAACATGTAGCAACGATTAGTTAGTTTTCCTGATGATATACATAATTTTTGTGCATTCTGATGAGTTATAAAATGAATGAGATGGAACGCTGTTAAGTGAAGGTAGCGCCAGAGTGTCGCTGTGGTAAAGAAATATAGTGAATTTTGAAGAGTGTATTTATTCTATTGTGGTTTATGTCATCAATGAAGTAGTCTTAATTCAATTCAATAAGTTTAAATGAAATACAAAATACGTATAATTTAATATTCCTAACAAGGAAGTCGTGTGGTGTGCGCACATAAGATTTTTTAAGAACTTGACAGGAATAACCTTTCTTCGGAACGAGCATAAACATCGCCTTCCATACACTGCTTCTTTTAAAAGCTCCATTTTGCATGAAAAAAAAAAAACTATCAAGTAGCAGATTTCAGTTAAAACAAAAATTTCCAAGAGGACGTTTTTTTCTACCGAGGAAAAATCGGCTAAAAAATGTGCGAACAGTCTCTGTAGTTAGTAAATAAAGAGAGACGTGTAATTGTTTAAACACAGAATAGTCAGTTACTTTAGGGTTCCTCAGAAATGATTAGAAACTATGGCGGGATCTATAACAACTTTCATGGTTCCGATGGCAGCCAACTTCACGGTCGACGGTAGAATACGTAAGAAATGAAATATTTCCTTCTTTAATAAGAAATAGAAATGTATTAGGAATCACCAGGCATGGGAAAGAATTCTCGTGTTCGATCTTGAAGAACGGACTCGAAAAATTGTAGTATGATACCTGTAATAGGTGAAAAATATATAATATTCTTATTCTTGAAGATAACGTTTGTATTATTTGATTCGTGAAGTTAATTCTGTTTTGTCCTTTAACTAAAATTCCGAGAATTTCCGCTATCGTTTAGTGTCAAACGCTGCCGTCCGACGGCTTAGAAAAAAAATCTACAACGAAAATAAATTTCCAAAGCCACTTTGTTTCAGGATATTAGTTATCAGATTCAACTACTAATTACTTGCTCATTTTCCGGAAATCCTATTTATTTAATGGATAAAGCGATAACCGCAGAAATTCTTTGATCACTTTGATTGGTGGTCAGTTAAATAATTAATAATTATTAAAAGGCTTAGCTTGAATATAGACTGATTCACAGATTTATAGTTATCCGAGAGCATTCGACTTTGACACAAATACTAGACAAGGACAAAAATAAGATTTAAACTTTAGGCATTAATAGTACCTTTTACATATTAATATTTTCATCGAATACCGAATTCTTGTGTCGTTTGGTTTTTCATGTCTGGTTGCCGCAAAAACAAAATTAAAAACACATGCGCAGAAAAACATCTGGCGCGAGAACAGAGCCACCTATAGACAAGGATAAAATAAGGAATAAAAACAGTTTGAAACTTAACACATTGGAAGAACTGAATACTTGCAAGCAGTATAGATTAAATTTGAGTCTCCAACGTGTAGTTTTAAAAATGAAACCAAGCGATTAAGAATGAAAATCATTGCTTAACAACTGCGCAATGTCAATTGTTACTTTCTCCCACGGGATCTGTTATCATGAGTGCAAACAGAAAGGAATAAATAAAAGCGGCTGAACTATTAGAAATACATAAAGTTTCGCAATCTAATCAAATCTCCTTGTAAGAATATGTTCTTAAATCTGTTCAGAGTCTCGCTTTTCTAACAGCCGTACAATATATATAAAAGTATCCTGGCATAATGTTCTAAGAGTCACGCTTCTTTTGGTTGGGCAATAATTATGTCATTTCCTCTGGCGAGCTAATTTTGATGTTCACAAACACATAAAAAGATTTTCATGTATCGAAATTCTGGACAGATATTAGTGCGTTATTACATGTTTCTTTAATTGTCCCACGAGTTTTTCTTCCAAGTTAAAATTTCTGATATGGATACCACCTGACTTACTTGTACCACTATTCAATTAAACACATTTTTTGTTGGATTGCATTTAAACTTATTGCTTCGAATTTCATTAAGATAAATTTTTCATTCAATTAATTCAGTTCTCACTTCTCGGCGAAGCAAAAATGAATAAAAACTCAAAGCATCTTCATTAAAAATTGTAAAATACAGGAAAACAAGAAACAAAAAGTACAATTAAAAAAATTTTTAGTCCAAAGGGGCTTTGTCCCTGAAGGACTATTGTTTCCGTTTTGCGATTTTGCGTCGGAAACATTAAAAGTCTGTACCACTTTTCAAACTGTTGCCACAAAAGATTGCAGCCCTGTATTATATTTAAAGAAATTAAATAATGAAGAATGTGCAAAAATG
This sequence comes from Stegodyphus mimosarum, assembly GCA_000611955.2. Taxonomy (NCBI): domain Eukaryota; kingdom Metazoa; phylum Arthropoda; class Arachnida; order Araneae; family Eresidae; genus Stegodyphus; species Stegodyphus mimosarum. The sequence goes on along the minus strand of KK121484.1, from coordinate 172,845 downwards.
TATGTATGTTTCTCGCATTGTGATAAAACGACGCCACCTAAAGCCATCGAATTTTGAATGCCGTCGGTGCACAAAATCGAGAGTTTACTTTTTGGTCCCACGCGGCCAAAAGACACTGAAGTTGGTGCAGAAACTGACTTAATTCACTATTCTACTAAGAATTTCAAATGTACACAAATGGTCGCCTTGTTAAGCTTAGCACCACTTAAAGTTAATTCTTGGCGCAAACTGGAAAAATGCGCCAAGACAAATTTTTAATTTTTCCATAAATTTCCGACCAAAATATAATATCTAGGCATAATTTGAGTCGTAGAATCGAAATATGAAAATATATATATTATATATGGTATTTCAGAAAATGTCCAATTTTATGTCAAAATACCTATGTTATAACAATGCTATGTATAAATCTAATATATATTCCTGGCCGAGCTTTCGAGACATGAAAAACGCAATTTTAATTTCGTAGATCAACCCAGTAGAATGAGAGATATAGAACTGTCCCCCTTTTCCCCCCCCCCCCCGCAGTGTACATTCTGGTCTATAAATATTTGGATGCACGAAAAACACTCGAAATTAATACAGTTAAATATTGATATGATGTTTATATTAACTGGAACAGAGATAGGTGTACTTAAATGTGCATCATATACATTCTGCCAAAGTACAATTAATGAATGCAGTCAAAGTGAAGAATGCCATATTGTTCTGTTATCGGTACTGATAAGATTTCTAGCGATCGCTCCAAATTGTCTGAATAATTTGAAAGTATAGTATATTCCGGCGTATAACACACAACTGTAATTGCAAACTACATTTTTTAATTTTTAGATATATTCGATGTATAGTGCCAACCCTTTTCTTTATGAAGAAACGGGAGAATACATTTGTGATGCTGTTATCTCCGAAGTCAT
>KK121484.1:128552-171917 GCA_000611955.2 Stegodyphus mimosarum | reverse complement strand
ATATATATATATATATATATATATATGGAGAAAGTGCTTGAGGGCGTAAATCTTCAAAAAGGGTTGGTTGTATTCAATGCAGCTGCGTACAAGAATCTTATTCTAAGGTTTCGAGAACAAGGGAGACATAATTTCGGATACGAATGTATACTGCCCAAAAAAAGGGGCGACAGTTGTATATCTCCCGTTCTACTGGGCCGATTGACGAAATTCAAATTGCGTTTTTCATGTCTCGAAAGCGCGAATCAGCATATATATAAAATATATATACAGCATCATTCTAACATAGGTATTTTGACATAAAATCGGACTTTTCTGAAATGACAATGCACTTTTTTTCCATATTTCGATTCTACGACTCAAATTATGCCTAAATATTAAATTTTGTAGAATTTGGTGCGAAATTTACGGAGAAATTCAAAAATTTATCTTGGCGTATTTTTTTTCAGTTTTTGCCAAGAATAATTCATTTTACGAACTCCTTAATTTCTAGCAATCTATTTTCCTTTTCTTTTTTCATTGCAGACGAGCGGGGAAAAAAAAGTTATCGTTCATACTTTCAAATAATTTTAACAAAATGAGTAAACAACATCTGTGTTATAATCACTTTTAAGAAATATGGCAAATTTTAAAGCACGCAAAAATAGAAATTCATGTATATCTTAGGAAATTTTGAATAAAAAAACTAATTTATTGCAGGTATGCTTAGAAATACATCTACTTTAAGACAATAGTAAAAATTTTATAGATTATAATTCAAAATTGTTTTCGAAAAATTTATAAAAATTATTTTAAAAACATAAATTTTAGAAATAAATCATAAAAACTCGTGCAGTTTTTACAAAATTTGGCATTTTGGCACAATTTGAATTGTAGAATCGAAATATAGAAACAAATTGTCATGTCATTTCAGAAAAAGTCCAACTTTGTGTCAAAATACCTATATTAAAACAGCGCTATATATAAATTTAATACACATCCTAATAGTCGAGCTCTTGAGACTTGAGAAATGCAATCTGAATTTTGTCAATGGGCCCGGTAGAACAGAAGATATAGAATTGTCCTTTTTTTCTAGTCGAAAGGGGTTTTGTCCCTGAAAGACTATTGTTTTCGTTTTGCGATTTTGCGTCGGAAACATTAAATGTCGCTTCACTTTTTAAACTTCTGTCACCAAATATTTCAGCCCTGTATTATATTTAAGGATATTAAATAATGAAGAATATGTGTAAATGTATGCATATTTCTCACATTTTGATAAAACGACGGTACCTAGAGCCATCGAATTTTGAACGACGTAATCCTGCTGCGAATATGGGCATCTGGAAGCCCAAATTTGAAATTTGGAATTTGTTTTATTATCGATTTCATATTTTGTAAAACTTTAACGAATTTTTGATGAACAAAGTCGAGGATTTCCAAGCCAGCCATGGCAACGTTGTACAGAAAAAACGTTTTTATCTCCAGCACCTGAGACTGTGTATAAGAAATTCTAAAGATAAGCCCAGTTTAAATTTATTTTACGATATTGCTTTTGAACTCAAATGTTAAAAATGTTAAAAAAAAACACTCCTTTGGACGTAATTTAAAATCTGAAACATTTTTTTTTTTATTTTTTTTTTTTTTTTTTAGCTAAATAGTCTTTGTCTCTGTAGGACTATTGTTTACGTTCTGCGATTTTGCGTTGAATCACTATAAACGGCCGAATCACTTTTCAAATTGTTGCCACCAAAAGTTTTTGCCTTGTATTATATTTAAAGAAATTAAATAATAAAGAATCTGTATAAATGTATGTATGTACTCCAAATGTGATAAAACAACGGTACCTAGAGCCATCCAATTTTGAACAACGCTCGTTTCCACACGAATACGCGCATCTGGAAGTCCAAATTTGGAATTTGTTTTATTATCTAGTTCATATTTTGTAAAACTTTAACGAATTCTTGATGAACAAACTCAAACGATTTAAAAGCGAACAATGGCAACACTCTACGGGGAGAAACAAAATCTTTTTATCTCCAGCGCGTGGAACTAACTGTGTATCGGAAATTCTGGAGATACGCTTATTTTAAATTTATTTTGCGATATTGCTGTTGAGCTGAATTTTATGGTTTAAGTGCGAAGAATATGATATTTAATTAATAAAGGTAACACACAAAACGTTAAAAAAAAACCCTTTGTACGTTATTTAAAATCTGAAAACTTTCAGTTTTTTTTTTTAATTTTTAATTTTTTTTTTTTTTACCGTGGTGTATTTTTTACCCGAATGAATTCCTCGGAATAAGGAGTCAGTTTTATCTTTCTGCAATCATTTAAAGCCCTGATTTTGAAGTGAACATTGAAGGCTTTTGTAAGTCGCATTTGCTTTAGCTGAAATGCAGCTGATCTAGTATTCCTTTTAGTAGTAAATATGGCTCCTGACAGACGAAACAAACACAGTATTGGTTTCAAATGCCAAGTCATTCAGTTTGGGAAGGAAAATGCAAATCGTGCTGCAGCAAGGTTGTTTGATATTGGTAAAAGCTCCGTACGTGAGTGGAAGAAAAATAATATCACAATAATTACTATGACAAATAATGAATATGATTTGCGGAAACGAGTAATGAAATGGCCTATCCTGAAAGAAAGTGTTGCCAACTCCGTAACAGAAAATCACAAAAGTCGCTAGTAACAGCATTTAGGTACACTGCGAGGGGAAAAAAATGATACATTCTTTATCTCCCGTTCTACTGGAACTAAGGCTTATAGGAGCCTTAACTGGGACGATTGACGAAATTCAACTTGCGTTTTTCTTGTCTGGAAAGCGCGACTTAGGATATATATTAGATTTATACATAGCATAGTTTTAATATAGGTATTTTGAACCAAAATCAGACTCTTTCTGAAATGACATGCCAATATTTTTCCATATTTCGATTCTGCGACTCAAATTACTCCAAACCGCCAAGTTTTATAAAAATCGCACGAGTAGTTTTTCAAAAAATTAGTTGTCGAAACTTTAGTTCCTTAGTGTTACGTGAATTTGGTATATATTTATTTATTTCTCTGTTTTTATTAAACTTATATGATTCTTCCTTTAATATTTCGAAATTTAGGTTTATTCCGAATAACATTCGCCCATTTTTAAAATTGATTTTTCAAAACTGTATTTTTAAGTAATTTTTATAAATTTTTCGAAAACATTATAACCTAGTATAAAATGTTTACAATCATCTTAAAGTAGGTGTATTTCTAAGCATACCTGCAAAAAAAATAGAGTTTTTTATTCAAATTTCCGAAGATATACCTGAATTTATATTTTGGTAAGTTTTGAAATTTGGCATATTCTTTGAAAGCGATAATAACATGGAATACGGCTTAGGTACTTTGTTAAAATTATTTGAAAGAACCATGTGATTTTTTTCCCGCTTTTACACAGTGTAGAAAGGGAAAGGAAAATAGATTGTCACATATTAAGAAGGTCTCCGAGTAAATTATTCTTGGACAAACCGAAAAAATGCACCAAAATAAATTTTTGAATTTCTCCCTAAATTTCTCAACAAATGTTACAAAATTTAATATTTAGGCATAATTTGAGTCGTAGAATGGAAATATGGAAGAAAAAATGTCATGTCATTTCAGAAAAGATCCTATTTTGTGTCACAATAACTACGTTAGAACAATGCTATATGTAAATCTTATGTATATCCTAAGTCGCGCTTCCAAGACATGAAAAACGAAGTTTGAATTTCGTCAATCGTCCCAGTAGAATGGGAATATAGAATTGCGCCCTTTTTGGGGAAGGCGGGGGGCAGTGTACGTCTCTGAAGACAAATGTATTTATAAAACAAGCCTATTATGCTAAGATGTTTTTCTTAGCTTTTGCTACGTTGTGAAATATTTCAATAACGTTTAAAAGTACGAATCCTTTTTAAAAATAGGACTAAATTACATCTTAATTTTTCCCGAATATCATTCCAATTTATGAAATTAAATAGAACACAAAATTGCGTTATTATTAGAGTTGTAAAATAATATGAGTGAAATTCATGTAACTGCATTTCGCAGTTATTTGTACCAAAGACTTTGTATTGACATGATTCACATTAATCCACATGATTCATGATTCAGTCATTCTCAGAGGCTATTCGTTTTGAGATGCCATGAGTTATTGAACTTAAAATATACGATATGGACACCTCATGAGTTCTTTGTACGGCCTATTAAATTATACAGATTTTTTGCTCAGCTTCATTTAATCTTAATTCGCCGAATTTCATATATTTCTCAATCAATCAATTTAATTCTCACTTTGCGGCAAGGCAAAAAAGCATAAAAATTCAATACATCTTCATTAAGATTTGTATATACAGAAAGAATTCAAGTGCCAAATACAGTTAAAAACAATAAAAAAAAACAATTTTTGCAATTAAAATTAGAGTTTCGAGCAAAAAGAACAATTCAGACAAAAAGCAGGAAGATATATATTTCTGTGCACAAAATTTAAAGTTTACTTTTCGTCCCGCTCGGCAAAAAGACGCTGAAGTTGGTGCACCACCTGACTTAATGCACCGTTCTACTAAGAGCTTCAAATGTAAACAAATGTCCGCCTCGTTAGGCCTAGCGCCACTTTAACTTTTAAATTGTTGATAATTCTACAACTATTGCATGAAGATTAACTAAAGGTACAATAACCTTAACCGGAAACGTAAGAACAATTTTGTTCAATCACTTTTAAATGAAAAAATACACAATTTGCCAACATGTAAGAATAAAAAAAAAAGGAAAGAAAAAAAAATCTGAAAACCTTTCAGATTTTAAATTACGTCCAAATGGGAGTTTTTTTTACATTTTGTGTGTAATTTTCCTGCCTAAAGATACTTTTAGTCCTGCCTAAAGATATTTTAGTTTAGATAATTTTCCTGCCTAAAGATACTTTTAGTCCAAAGGGCAATTAATTTCGTTTTGACATTTTGCGTTGAAATGTCAGTTCACTTTTCAAAATATTGCCACCAAATGTTACAGCACTGTATTATATTTAAAGAAATTAAATAATGAAGAATCTGCATAAGTGTATGTATGTTTCTCGCAATGAGATAAACAACGGTATAGAGAGCCATCGAATTTTGAACAACGTACGTTTCCACCCGAATATGGGCATCTGGAAGCCCAAACTTGGAATTTGAAATTTGTTTTATTATATATTTCATGTTTTGTAAAACTTTAACGAATTTCTGATAAACAAACTCAACGATTTCAAAGCGGGAAATGGCAACACTGTACGGGGAGAGAGAAAAAAATGTCTCCGGAGCGCGAGATTGTGTATCGGAAATTCTAAAGAAATGATCTTTTTTAAATTATTTTGCGATACTGCTATTCAACAGAATTTTATGTTTTAAGTGCTAAGAACATGATATTTTATAAGGAAAGATAACCCACAAAACATTAAATAAACGCCTCTTTGTGCATAATGTAAAATCTAAAAGCTTTCAGTTTTTTTAATTACATTCTATAAATGTTTATATCATTAATCATTTATATATTTAAGAAAAAAAAAGGCCTTTAATACCATTTTTTATGCATCTTGTGTTCAAATATACTATTTCATTAACCGTTTGGTTTTTTTCAATATTGCTTGTTTGTTCGTTACCGTTTTTAATCTTTAGTTAGAATCAAAAATTTGTTCATTTTTTAAAGCAAGATAAGACATCTTTTTCAGTTAGCGACCGAATCATCTTAGCTTCGGTATTTTAAAAATGCCTTTCTCGTCAGGGTATCGTAATTAATCATACAAAGTGTCATTTTATCTGACATTCTTAAAACATTTTACACCCAAATTGTTTAACATCGCATCATAAATAAAGTTTAAAACGCTCCGTAGCAGATCAACTAAAAAATTTCTAACAATAGTTTTTGTATCACTAATCGTCTGCGTAAAGAGCAAAATGTAAACCTATGTTCATACATTTTTCAAATCTATCATATTTTTCAATTTTTTTCAAAGGGTTCCTCTTTTGGGGGGGCGAGGGGACGGCAGGAAGAGTTTTGCTTGTTTACTTTCTTATTCTAATTTACGTTCAATAACCATTGTGGAAGGAAATGGAACTCTAAAAATTGAAATTGTCGTGTCGAACTTTTAATTTTATTCAATAGTAAAGATTTTATTTTACGAATTGGCAACAATGGATATTATTTTTTTTCAAGAATAGAATTTATATAGTAGACTGCTATTTTGAATAACTTGTCTTAAATATACCATCTAACGTCCTTCTGTTTCTTGAATTTTTAGGAATGAATTTCTTAAACTAATAAGCCTCTGATAATAAAATTTTTTAATAGTGAACTCTTCTTCAAGACTGCAAGTTGAAATTTTCTGAAAATGAAAGTTTTTTTTCTTTTTTTTTTTCTTTTTGTTATTTAATTGGAGAAAAAATATTACTGCTATGAGTAATATTTTTTTGTTGTGAGAAATATTTTTATGAGGAATTTCATATATATATTTTACGAAGGACATATACGGTCTGAGATGCAGTCTTTAAAATATTAAGTAATAACTTTGAATTTTAAAACGGAACATTTCTGTTAAACACCTGCCATGCTTTTTGACGCCTGGAAAAGAGAAACCAAACGCACAGAGATACCCAACGAACAATAGCACCATCTGAGAATTGCGTGTGTGTGTAAGTAAGAAGAATTAAACGCATACATATATATTATTAGAATGAAATGAATAAACAAAACGCGGGGCAGGTGAATAACGAAAACTACCTTTGAAATAATTCATTTCATATTTCTGCGGCTTCTACATCAAAAAATTTAAAAGCAATCTGAAATATCTAAAAATACCCTTTTTCAACAAATGATGAATAATAACTTTTAATTTTACCCAAACAAATTATTTTTAAAATCAATTTTTTTTTCAAATAGCATTGAAATAAATTAGCTGGTATTTACTGTCCAGTTTTGGAAACAAAAATTACTTGAAATAAAAATTTCAGTCAAATGTTCCCGTTTGTGAACACTGGAGAATAAAGTTTAAAACAAAGTTTTATTTTATAACGTAAAGATTTAGTTGACAGTCAAAAGCACAATCAGATTAATTGAATGGAATTTTAGTAACGAATTATTATTTTATTGAAAAATATCAAGCAGAATTTTTAAACTTACATAAACCAAATGAATGCCATCCTTCATTTACTACCATCCAGCAGCACACACCCACCTGCTACTATGAGTAGATAACCCAACCGATGATGAGTTTGGATTCTCACCCCCTATTGTTCTATGCCTATCGCTTTTAACTCCATGCATCAGATAATCATGATCGAATATTCTTTAGTCTAAGCAATGAGAGATTAATCTTTTAAACTATGATAACAACAGGTTGGAGAGAATTTTTGTACTGCCATGTGTATCGGTGAATGCTTTTGATTATGCCTGGAGTTATTCGATTGCTTATTGTGTTATTGTTATCTGGATTTTCATGGCTTACTTACTGTAATGATCAAAATATAGATCTATTTCCAATGGCTAACAAATACTTCTTTTCTTGTTTCCTGTTGAAAGAAATGGATTGTTGGACTGGTGTCGTTTTGTTCTATCTAATGATTTTCTGTTCCATTTCCTGGGAGAAAAGGAAAATTTCAGGTAAATAAGGAAACATACAGAGAGGGAGTTCAAAATTTAGAGTGGCTTTCACAGGAAAATAACTTTTAACTAGAACTAACTAACTAGAAATTATTACTATCACTAGAAATTACTATTACTAAATTAGAAATGGTTACTAAATGGTTAGAAATTACTAAATTACTATTTAACTAGAAATTATATTTGCGTGTGTTTATTTTTCTTAGCTTGCGATAAAACCATGAACACTGCTGCCCACCGAACATATATAAGATTTCATTTGTCTTTAACATTATTAAAGTGAATTACCCAGTAAAACGTAGGTAATCATTTAAAAATAACATTTTCCTAGGTTAATAATATTTTGCAACAAGTATTGTTTTATGGTAGAAGTGTTAAAAATAAAACTAGTGGAGTAATCTGTAATTAATCAATTGCAAAATTTCTTACTCTATTTCTTTGTTCAAATTATCCCAAGCAGCTTATAAAAAGCAAGATCCCTTGGTTTATTTGATGGCTCATCAGTCCGCTCCAACCGGAAGTGTAAGGTAATTAATGTATGATTTATTGTTTTAAAATGTTTCTCTTTACTCTTCGTACCAGGTGGCAACAAATTTAGAGGTGAATAGAACTTTGTTCTTGTGACAGTCGTGTGAAATGGCTCGCTATGTTGTAGTAATTTTTGCATTATTAGAATTAGTGCAATTAAATGAAACTGAAGAATATACAGTCTAATTTCTCTTGTGTTTATTTCTGTGTACCAGCTGCGTGAAACTGTGTTAAGTAACAAACATTCTTGTTTAAGCTATAGTTTGCATTCGGAATAAAATACCCTTTACGAAGAAAGCTTTTAGCAATATGTAGATTGCAAACATCTTTCTATATATTTATGTTTTTTTTTATTTTATTCGAATAGCATTAGATATATTTTTAATACCTTGATATTTTATTTTTCTATTTATACCACTGTATGCTTAATAAAGAAAGGCAGAAATAAATACCAAAGACTTTAGAACGGAAATTCTCGAGTTTAGTTTTAATTTGAGTTTTAGTTTAAGCTTATGAGTTGGCAGGAGTTGCAATTATTTTTATCTAAGAAAGGGAGTAAAACACTTTTATGTTTTTCATATTTTTTACTTCTAAGTTTTTTTTATGCAACCTTTTCTTCGGATTATAATCTGGCAAATTTTAATCTTTTCTTCCAAGAACACATAACTGGGTTTTACTAGATTCATCAAGGTGATTTTATTAAGGAACGACGAATAAAAAGAGCGGTATATTATTGGGGCTTCTTTGACAATTGATAGGAAATGTCAATATATGATATAACTGAAATTTTTTTATGTCTTATAGCAGAAAATCATTTTGAATTGAGGTTTCAAACAATATGCTGATAGACATAACAACAATGAACATCTTGATACTTCGGTTAGTGTATAATTTGAAGAAATTTCGGGATTAATAGACCACAACATTTGCTTTGCAGTTTTCAGCTCCCGATTACTTCCTGTTGGGAAATCGGAAGTAGCGCGTGGACTCAAAAAATTGCACACGTTTGTGCTGATAAAGGAAAATATCCTTGCAGAAATTCGAGTGTTACAGCATCAAATATTAACTAAAGTATTATAAAAAATACAATCATAAGAACGTGATTTTGTGAAGTGGAAAATGGAGTTCACATATTCTAAAGCATCACCCCCTTCTATTTTTAACTTTCAGCATTTACTGTATGTAACAAACATCTCTGCAACTGGTTCATCAATAAAATAAAATAAAAAAGACTCATCCTTACCCTTCTGGAAAATGTTTGTTCATCCTGTGTTTCAGAAGTCTATAAAAATGGAAGTGGATATATTTTAAGTCCACAGATGATTGTTAATTCAAAACGCGTGTTCCAAATAATCAATTTACATTTAATTGTAATATTCCTTATTAATTTGATTTTTTTCCTTTTACGTATAAAGAACTATCACGTTTCTCCGGTACTTGTTTCTGTGGTGTAACTGGTTAAAAGCTTTAGCTAGCAACTGAGAGATTAGTGGTTTGAATTCCGGCAAAACTCAGTTGATTTTTAAATGTTTCTCGGTACGAAAGGAATTATTGGTATCCAGAATGATGCCCGAACTGAAGTGAGGTGGATGTAACCACCTGGATATGATCGACCTCGGTCTTTTTTAAGTGGGAGAGAATGCAAAGAATTATCACATTTCTCCGCATATTATCTTAAAGTATAAGTGAATAGCCAATAGATATAGAAACTGAAAGACCCATGGCTCAAATTCGGGTGAGGAGCAACTGATTTCTCACACTTCTCACTCAAAAAAATACCCGTACTCTGCGAAAAAAGAAAAAAGGACAGTTCTATATCTCCCGTTCTATTGGGCCGATTGACGAAATTCAAATTGCGTATTCCATGTCTGGAAAGCGCGACTTAGGATATATATCAGATTTATGTATAGCTTTGTTCTATCATAGATATTTTGACAAAAAATAGGACTTTTTCTAAAATAACATCTTTCTAAAATAACATCTAATCTTTTTTTTTTCATATTTCGATTCTACGACTCATATTATGCCTAGATATTAAATTTTGTAATTTTTGGTAAGAAATTTATGGAGAAATTAAAAATTTAACTTGGGAATTTCTTTCAGTTTGCGCCTAGAATAATTCACTCGGCGAACTTCTTAATTTATAGCAACCTAATTTCCTTTTCCTTCACTGTCCACGAGCGGAAAAAAAGTCTTCGTTCATACTTTCAAATAATTTTAACAAAGTGCGTAAACTACATTTTCGTTATTATCGCTTATATGAAATACGCCAAATTTACAAACACCAAAATGTAAATTCACGTATATCTTAGGAAATTTTGAGTAAAAAAACTCTGATTTTTTGCAGGTATGCTTAATACACCTACTTTAAGATGATAGTAAAAATTTTATAGTTTATAATTCAAACGTTTTTCCGAAAAATTTATAAAAATTATTTGAAAATAGATCATAAAAAATGGGCGAATTTTATTCGGAATTTCGAAAATGAAATTAAATTTCGAAATGTGAAAGAAAGAATCAAATACTAAGTTTAATAAAAAAAGAGAGATTAATAAATATATACCGAATTCAATTAACATTGGAGAGCTAAAATTTTGAGAGCTAATTTTTTAAAAACTACTGATGCCATTTTTACAAAACTTGTATGTTTGGCATCATTTGAGTGGTAGAATCGAAATATGGAAAATAATTGGCATATCATTTCAGAAAAAGTCCGATTTTGGGGGAAGATACCTATATTAGAACAATGCTATGTATAAATCTAATCTATCCTAAACCATGCTTTCGAAACATGAAAAACTCAGTTGAATTTCATGAATCGGGACAGTAGAACGAGAGATATAGAACTGCCTTTTTTTTTTCGCAGTGTATATATGATAAGTTTTTGTAATTGTTGGTATACCTAACATAGGTGATAACCTACTGGTATGCATAATAACCCTTATTATGTTTAAATAATAAGTTTATCATATTATCCATAGTATTTGATGACTGCCAGAATGGGAAGATTTGAGTTTGAATTTTTAAGTAGTATGAAACTGAAAGAAAACTTACTGCTCACAAAGCAGCTTCTCAGCTGTTCTATGAATAACTGAAATTGCCGACTTTCTCCTCTGAAAGAATTTAAGTGAAGTAATGAGGTGTTTGAGCAGAAATCGTTAATAGAATAACCATGGATGGTTAACCGAACGGCAGTTTTGTTGCTGTACCAGATCATGACCATGGAATTAACAGAAATAAACAAAGCGATGCGTGTAGAATTTAATATTTATTTAGCGCCACAGGTGTAACTTAAAAAATTTCTGCAGCTATGTAGGCCAATGCTTAATTTTTAGTCCATCAGACATTTATTAGAAAAAAAAAACGAATGTGAAATTTTTATGTATTCAGACTGTTTTGATAGTTTGATAGACATGGTAGCAGATGCAAGTAGTTTAAGCAAAATGTTCTTGTCGAGCTTAACTTACGCTTCAAAGTAATAAAAGTTCAACAAATACGACTTATACAAACCTATTTAAATACAGGGTGGTCATAAAAAAACTTTTCTTATGTATGAACACCTAGTAGTTTATCCCCTCAACAATTGAAATGAAATTACAGATACTACTAGTTGAAGGTATGCGCTCCAGATTATGACGGTCTAAAACAATAAAGCTCTCGTGGTTACTGTTACAGTGAAAAAATTTCGAAACTTTTTAATGGCAACTCTCACCTTTCCCTGAGCGAATTGATCAGCGCATTGAAAACCATAAGTAGTGATGGAACAAAAATACTTAATAATAAAAATTGCCGGCTTAAAACATTTGCAAAGAGCATTGTAAACAACTAGCACATATATTACGATTATAGCGATCTATTTAACACGCGCGCACACGCGCACACACATATATATATATATATATATATATATATGAGATAATTTTGAGTGGGAGACTGGATAAATTAGAAAATCGCAGCGTAGATCTCGATGACAGCCATTAAACAATGAGATGCTCATCTGCGTTATAATTACTTATAGTTTCCCATATGCGTAGATTCACAGAAAGGAATAAGTAAGACAGTTTTGGTGAAAGAACATATTAGTTTATTCGTGACTATTTTTGCGGTCTACATCATTCTTGTGCGCGTGATGCGCTCTTCAGTTTTTTTTTATACAGTAATTAACATCTTAACCACAACATTATTGGTACAATAAACAAATCGGAGACATTTACTAGCAGCAAGCCAAGCGGGTATAAAACAGGTGCGCAATTTGTAGCAGTGGTATTTATAACAAAAATTTATTTAATCTGGGATTTCACCGCATTGCTGGAACGATTACGTAAACGGATTTAGATTTCAGATGACACGCTTTAGATTCAAAGACAGGAAGGGGAGTAGCCAAATTAAAAGCAGAAATTAAAAGGGCCCTTGCCAAATTAAATTAGTTGAGCTTCATATTTTTTTTTTATCTTACACACACACATATATATTTATGTAAGAAAAATAAAGAATATGTAAAAGATTAAATTAGCTAAGTAAATGTCCCTTCTGAATTCTAAAAATAGTAACCTCTGTATGCGCTGCGTCATTTCTAGATTAATCCCTGTCATATGACTCTTACACAATTCTGATGATGATAAAGGAACTAAAACTCAAGCAACCAATAATAATTTTACAGAAGTATTAACTATCCAATCAAACTGCATTGAGAACAAAAATTAACTCAATCTGAATTAAGATTTCACCCTGAACGTAGTGTACTTGCTTGGTTATATATATATATATATAACCAATATATATATAGAGAGAGAGAGTGTGTTTGTGTGGTGGATATGTGTATAAAATAAAAATAAGTAAAGCAAACCTCTGCTTTTAATTAGCCTCTTAATTCTTCCTCTTTTAATTTGAGTATTTCTCCTCTTTGTTCTAAAAATAGTAACTGTTGATAATAACTTTTCATGGATTGCATCATTTCTAGGTGAATCCATATCATATGACTTTTACTTAACGCTAGTGACGTAAACGGTTTTGTGAATTAAAACTCATAACAGCCAGCGCAAAAATGTGAAAATGCAAATGCTAAGCTCTAGACCAGGAGAATTAGTGCCAAATTATTTGTGGCTTCAAATATCAGTTAAAATATAAATGAAATTTTAAACTGCCATTACTGCAAGTATGCTCTTTATTATGGATCTTCGATGTGTACCTCAATATCTATTATAATCGCAGGCAACATTACTAAATTATTACTCAATATCGGTGAGAACGTGGAAACGTATCTTCGGAACATTGTGGAAAAATGGCGACTCCTTAAGTTATCAATATTTCAATACATATAGTCCCCCACAAAAACATGTGCACCCTGAAGTCAGTGTTTTGAATTTCGAATTTGTTTTAAATTTAGACCAGAGGAAGGGGCAATTTGCCCAGATGGACTATTATTTCGTTTTGGCAATTTGCGTCGATTCACTATAAACGTTGATACACTATTCAAATTTTTGCCACCAAATGTTAGAGCTTTGTATTATATTTAAAGAAATTAAATAATGAAGAGTCTGCATAAATGTATGTATGTTTCTCGCATTGTGATAAAACAACGGTATCTAGAGCCAGGGCCGTCTTAAGAAATTCGACGCCCATGGGCTACTAAAAATAATGCGCCCTTCTTCCTAAGAAAATACACAGAATGGCAAATGGGAGCCGGAAAAGTTATACAAAACAAAAGTGTCAGAACTAGAAAAAAACTATTTATTACTTTTATAATAAACAAAAATAAAATTTAATTAAATAAAAAACCATTTAAGAACAAAAACATACCTTAACCTAAACAAATGTAACTTATATATTTATTTTCCTAACTTTTTCTTTGGCAAACTGATCAATAATATCACTAGTATTTAAATTATCAAATAAATCTCTTTCAATAGACAAAATACTTAAATCATTGAGTTTTTTCTGTCCCAAAGAAGATCGTAAGTAATTTTTTATTCTTTTGATTGCTGAAAATGATCTTTCGCCACTACAGTTTGTTGTGGCGATACTTAAAAATATGCGCAGTGCTGTGGTTACGTTTGGAAATGTAGATTCAATTTTTAACTCGATTATTGTCTTTAAACTTAGTTCTGCGATAGATATATTTTCGGTATTTTCCAATAAATTCACATGTTTAAAATGTAGGCATTCTTCATTAAAGTTGTTTTCTAAATCATTCTGATATATTTTTCACAACTTTGCAGCATTATTTCTAATTATGCCTTCATTTATATTTTTTAAATTAACTAGAAACCCATATGTTGAATAAATGTTAACATATGCGCATTTTCTCTTTTGTACTTCTGCTAGAATTTTATCAATAATGGCATAATATGCTTTTATGCGGAATTCGTCATTTGCATCAAGTTGCACTTCTTCCGACGTATTTTCTTCGAACTGTCTTTTTCTTTTCCGTATCCGTTTGCATTCATCGCAGCCACATAATTTTATACCTTCTGATTTGTAAAGGTTAAACGAATCTATATTTCGTTTCGATTGTACAAATTTTTCTAAAGAAGCATATAATGTAACAATGCATTCAATTGTAATATCAACTTTTTGAAGCAATATATTAGTTTTATCGATGGTTTCTAGTATTTCACTCCAAAATGCTATCATAATAGCAGATTCCAATGAGTTGAACTCATTTAACAACCCCTGGGCTTCAACTTTTGTTGCAGGCTTTTGAAAATTATCTTCGTAAAGTTTGTTAAAGCATTTTTAAAATTTTCATAGCCCGAAACCACTGCTTTCACTGAATCAGCTCTTGCTGACCAACGAGTGTCGCTTAATTTTTTGGGAACTTTATTTTTTGCTGTTAGCGTATTTTTTAAAATTTCCCATCTTGATGTTGATGCGGCGAAGAAATTGTATAAGTTTTGTAGAAACAAAAACAATTTAGTTGCTTGTATGCAGCATTCAGCTGCCGATTGTCCAATTAAATTTAAAGAATGTGCCGCACAGGGTACGTAAATGGCAAGATTATTTCTAGATTTAATGCGTGTTTGGAGGCCGTTATATATACCCGACATATTAGAGGCATTATCATAAGATTGTTCTGTACAATTCTTCCAAACTAATATCTAAATCAGATAATAGCTTTAAAATACAGTCTTGCATTTCTGAGCTCTTATGGCCAGTATTCTCCAGAAATTTTAAAAACCTTTCAACGGGTGTTCCATTTTTATTGAGATATCTTACGACAATGGTTAATTGATCCATATGGGAAATATCGGGAGTCGAATATACTATAATAGAGTAATATTTTGCCTCTTTTAGTTCCGTGATAATAAAACATCTAACATTTCTGCCCAATATTTTTAGAAACTCATCGCAAATATTTGCAGATAAATAAGAAATATTCCCAGTACCTTCATTTGCAAAATTAAATATATGTTGTTGCAAAATGGGGTCACATTTTGCTAAAAGTTCTAAGCACCCTAAATAATTCCCATTATGTTTATCACCAATAGTTTGATTTTCTCCCTAAAAGCCAAACCCCTTGAACTTAAAAATTTTATAACTTCGACGATACGTTCTAAAATATTTTTCCAGTAATTCGTATTTTTTTCCATTGATATAATAGAATAATTTTTGAAATATTCCCATTTTTCTGTAGATCTGTTTACAATTATACGGGTGTTTTCTTTATGAAGGGCTGAATTTTCATGGTCTGAAATTTTTTCACTGTGCTTCCAATCGTTAAAACCTGCACTAAATGGATTATTGGCGCCACCAAACAGTTTGCAAGGGATGCAATATACTTTTCCTGAAGTATTTGAGTACAAAAGCCGGTTTCTTTTTTGTTGTTTTCCGTTTTGTAAACGTCTATAAAATATCATTTTTTTATCATACCTGCTCTGTGATCTGTAGACCACTTTAGATGCAGAAAAGTCTAGTTCTTGAATATCTACCTCTACGTTAGATATGTTCTTCATTATATCTATAATTTTATCTTCGCTTAATCTTCCCCATAATGCTGGATCAGTATAATTAACACTCAACATATTACTAAGTTCATCTTCATCTAAATATTCTCTTTCTTGATTCTTCTGGCTGTGGCTGTTCCATGTTTTGTTGCGCCTGGTCATCTTGTTGTTGTGTCTGGTCCTCTTCTTTTTCTTTCACATTTGATTGCTGGGCATTATTGTCATACTGTTGTTGATTTTTTTCTTTTCCTTCTTTGTGTTGCTCATCCTGTGTAATATCCATAGAAAGTGTTTCGCCTTTTTTAAAGAAACTTGTTAATGTAGGCATTTTTTCCAAGAGAGCTTTTTGCCTCGCCTCTTTCTCTTCTTTTAATTTACAGTTGCCGGAACCAGATAACTTTTTCCGTTTATGTTGCATGGTTAGTATTCCTACATAATAGAATAAAAAATTGTTATAATATTGTTAAATATATATATATATATATCATTATTAATTAATTTTTAGCTAACATATATGTAAAAGGAAAAGCACTTACCTTAGGAATATAATAATATAATTTAATAATTTCCACTTAATTTGCAACTTTTAATTCACCTTATTCAGTCGACAAATACTAAAATTGTATCAATTTTACTTTTGTCGTGTAATCTATATTAAGGTACTCATCAGTGACCCCTTGTATGTTCCTATCTTTTATTAGGATTGTTAAAATAATACAATTTACCTTTAGATAAATAAATACGCCCTGGCGGCGCGGCAAGTATACGTAGGTGGTCTTATATTAACTCCAGTGTAGCTCCGACAGTTCAAATGTACGATCGGTAGGGTGTTACTCCTATTTCGCATTGCCCTTCTCTATCTATCGTTTGTCAGCACATTTGGAAGAAATAAAAATCAGTTTAATATTTTAAGAAGTGTTTTAATTTAAAAGTAAGTGAAAACTAATAAAATGGAAAATAAATTTTTACTATATCGCAAATAAAAAATTGCCGCCCCCAAAAGGCTTGTGCCCTGGGGCTATAGCCCATTTAGCCCTGTGGTTAGGGCGGCCCAGTCTAGAGCCATCGAATTTTGAATAACGTACGTTTCCACCCGAGTTTGGGCATTTGGAAGGCCAAATTTGGAATTTGAAATTCGTTTTATCATCTATTTCATATTTTGTAAATTTTTGATTAACAAACTCCACGATTTGAAAGTGAGTAATGGCAACACTTTACGGAAAAAAAAAAAAAAAATTGTCTCCAGCTCGCGAGACTGTGTATCGGATATTCTAAAGAAATGCTCATTTAAAAAATTATTTTGTGATATTTCTGTTTGAACAGAAATTTATGTTTTAAGTGCGAAGAACATGATATTTAAAAAATAAAGGTAATTCACAAATCGTTAAAAAAATGCCCCTTTGGGCGTCATGTAAAATTTGAAAGCTTTCAAATTTTCAGTCCAAAGGGGCTTTGTCCCTGAAGGACTATTGTTTTCGTTTCGGTACTTTGCGTCGAAAACATTAAATGTCGGTTCGCTTTCAAACTGTTGCCACCATATATTGCAGCCCTGTGTTATATTTAAAGAAATTAAATAATGAAGAATGTTCATAAATGTATGCATGTTTCTCGCATTGTGATAAAACGACGGTACCTAGAGCCATCGAATTTTGAATGCCGTAATCCTTCTACGAATATGGGCATCTGGAAGCCCAAATTTGAAATTTGGAATTTGTTTTATTATCAATTTCATATTTTATAAAACTTTAACGAAATTTCGATTAACAAACTCCAGGGTTTCAAAATGAGCAATAGCAGCATTGTACAGAAAAAACATTTTGGTCTCCAGGGTGTGAGACTGTGTGTCGGAAAGTCTAAAGATATCCTCAATTTAAAATTATTTTGCGATGAATTTTATGGTTTAAGTGCGAAGAACATGATATTTAATAAATAATTGTAACACACAAAATGTTAAAAAAAACCGCTTTGGACGTAATTTAAAATTACAAACCTTTCAGATTTTCTTTTTTCTTTTTCTTTCGCCAAAATATTTTAAGTACTTTAATACTAATGTTATGGGCTAATATTAGTGTACTTACTAATGTTATGGGCTAATATTAATGTACTTACTAATGTTATGGGCTAATATTAATGTACTTACTAATGTTATGGGCGTTCATTCGGGCCGAATTTCGTTGCTAGGCAGCCAGACCTTAGCACGTCACAGAAGCTGGTATAAGAATTTTGCATAAGTGTTCTAACTTTTTAAATTTATGCTAAACTGGTACAAGAACTAATTAATCACAGCAAAGCAAACACTTACTGATATCCGAGTTGCACAATCATGCGTGCGTAATTTATCGACTTTGATTAGATCGTCTTAAACCCTGTTTCACAGTCATTCCCCCCTTCCAAGCTGAAAGGGGGGAATGACGACAATGATAAAAATGATGGATGAAAATGCTGCGTAAATTCTTAAACCAACTGCTTGCGTAGATCATCAGAAGACAGAAAGGGTGAATCATAAAATTGGACTTTGAAGTGAAATAACTGGATGATTCTGAATATAAACCAGACTTCATTTTTGAAAAGAAGTAGGTAATGAAAGCATTGGTTAATTGCTTAATTGCAAAACACTCGAACTCAGGGGAAAGCTTCTCAAGTCAGTAATAAACAGCATACGGAATATGTTATTTGAAATGCATGTCTTTGCTGTACTTTACAATAGCAGTGTTGCATTTAAATTTAATATAATCTTCAATAAGTGAAAGAATTCAAGGTACTCATTAAGTATAGATCCGTCTCTTAATCGGATTCATCAGTATAACGAGCAAATACTAATTTAATAAGAATATTCCCAATGGCAATCGGTCCTTTTCCAGTCGGTCCTAACGCTTTATGGAATGGTAATCAAAAGTTTTTTATTGCTTAGTTTTTAATAAAAATTTCCTTAAATTCGCACAAAAATAAGAAATAAGCATTAAAGTCACATCACTTGGCGCATTTTTTACTTCCTTGCGCGAAGGAAGTATTGTAACCCCGAAAAATACCGAGTATCATATTTCAACGAAAATATCCATTTCGATGGCTATCGAGTGCAATTGAACGATGTCTTCGCGTGACATCCATACATAAGGACAAAATAAAGGAATCTTTTTCCCCAAACAAATTTTAAAACTGATTTAAAATGGAGTCAAAAGAGATTTTTTCGTGGCGTCTCTGCGTACGTACATATATATCTCGTATAACTCAAAAACGAGTAGTCTCAGAACGTTCAAATGCTGTATATAGGACTGCTATAACATATAGTTGTGCTCCTCCCTTTTTAGTTGCAATCGGCAGCACCGAAAGTATATACATATATACCCATTCTGTTACTCGACTCAGTGGGCTCATTTTTTTTTATTCTTTTTATTCTTATATGTGGTAAATTGTGCATTTTTTGCTTTAAAAAATGATTGAATTATGTTGTTCTTATCTCCTGGTTAAGGATTTTATGTCTTTAATTAATCAGCATTCAACAGTTGTAGAATTTTCAACAATTTAAAAGTTGTTTAAGTGGGGCTAAGAGTATTTTTTGTTTATCTTAGCAGCCATATTTGTTTACATTTGAAACTTAGCAGAACAGTGAATTCAGTTTCTGCACTTTCAGTGTCTTTTTGCCGAGTGGGACCAAAATTAAACTTTTATATTTGTGCACCGAAAAATCTGCCTTGTTGCCAACCGGCCGAATTGTTTGTTTTTGTATAGGAACTCTAATTTTAGTTGTAAAAATTGTTTTAACTCTATTTAGTGTTTTATTATTTTTTTGTATTTTTCAGTTTTTAATGAAGATATTTTGAGGCTTTATTTATTTTTTGTCTTGCTGCGAAGTGAAAACAGAATTAATTGAAGGCGAAATACATCTCTAATGAAATTCAAGGATATAAGTTTAAATGAATTGCAGTAAAAAGCGCGCATAATTAAATATTCCGTCCAAGAAAGTCATGTGGTGTGCTCATCAGATTTTGTTTTGTTTTGTTTTGAATATTTGTTTGGTACCATACGGCATTTGTTTGGTTTGGTTTCTTTCTGGTGATAATTATCTTCACAATCAGCGCTCAGGTAACAAAGTTTTGCACTTAATAGTTGAAGTTCTTTTTCCCTTTTACTCCAATGAATTTGGCCACAATAGATGAGAATGTCACAAATGGAACTATTATATTTTCTGACTGTTGTTGTCACAAAATATTCCGATTTGAAAGATGCTTAATACAAAATGTTTCACAGCAAATGATTCATATCATTTCCTTGGTCCGGATACTGGGTGCCATATTCAGTTTGTTCAGAGCTTACGGAGTAATATAAAATGGCGTAATAAACGCCAGAAAGAGACTGCCTATAACATTTAGACCAGGATTTCTCAGTCAGAGGGAATTCTTTCCTGGGGAAATTTTATAGTTTCAAGGGATAATGCGGTCAGCCATTTTTTTACCTGTTAAGTAATTAATTTTAATTTATAAATAAAAAAATACACTTATTCAAGTTTTGGCATTCATCAATATTTTTGGCAACTTTTTCTTGTGCAATTTATATAGCACAATAAAAAATAATTTGAATATAAGTAAATACACATGTAGTTTTCGAGTTTTTTAAAGAAAAGAAAGAAGAATAATCGCCTGCCAATGGGGAAACGGCTGCGTGGAGCACAAAAAGCTTGAAAACCAAGAAAATTAGTTAATTGAACAAATGGGCTCTGCATGCATTCCAAAGGCGAAATGTTCTCTGCTGTGTTCTGTCATTTCTAATTTTATGCCCCCTGTTTAATCCGTTATGATATTTTTAATGCAGTGCTATTAATTACTGTTATTTTTTTGTGTGTTTTATTTCATTTAGTTTACAATACATATAACTACCGTTTTCTTATACTTGTTTTTATTTCGTATGTCTTTCTTTCTCTTTTTTAAACGGAATTTCAGGAATGAAACCATCAGAAAACAAGGGAGGAAAATTACCAATGGTATTTTAATAGAAAGGAAATCAACTTGCAAAAGTAAAACCCAAATGTTTGTGGGGATGTCAGATATCATCTTACCAGTATTACGGGCCCTTGGGCAAACCAGTGACAAGTCAATTAACATACACAGATTAGCATGAGCTTCTATGCTCGTGGAGATCCCCGACAAGTGCCTAGAGGGCGCATGCTTTAACATGCCCGGTGGAAGTCTGGCATCAAAACCAAAGGCTTCAAATAAATAAGCCAAACTGGGCCAATATGTTGTAGAATCTTTTAGAATTTTTCGAATTCAGAAGACTGAAGAAATCTGCAATGAGATCACCGGATTCGAACTCGGACCTCTCAAAAACGAATCGAGCTTGCTTTCATTTATACCACGAAAGTACCTGGAAAGGAGGGATAAAATGCTTATAATGGCACACAAAATGTTTGGTGTGATTTTGACAGAAAAGTACCTTATAATCGAAATGGCTTATACAAACTAAATTCATAAGGTAGACAGAAACTACTTGTTCAATTCAAGCGATCTTAAAACTTAGCTGTTGGCAATTTCCCATTGGGCACATTCCATGAAAACTGTTTTCCATTTTTTGTGCTCAGGGATAAAATCAATGGTTAGCTGTAGGGGACTCACGCGAGAATTTTTTTTTTGTGTGTCTTATTTGTAAATTTCTTATATTTTCTGTTTGCTTATTTATTTATTCAAAGCAAAAACATGTTTTGCATGTAATAGTCATATTTATGTTCTTTTGCTAAATTTGTTTTTTTCTTGAACTTTTTGATTCTTTCTCTTCTTGAAAATTAGGTCTCGTTTGGTTTCATTTAAATTCGGCCAAATGCGTTGTAAGTAGCCTAAAATTTAAACAAATGTTGGAAATGCTTTCTGTTTTTAATAGGTTTACTACTGGGTGTCCAATTGTTTAGCATCAGGACTATGGGCTGAAGTTCTGTTCTTTAATTTTCTTTACCTTCTTTAATTATACAATATATCTTAGCTTTAGTAACGGTCTTCTCATCCTTAAATGGGAACTCTGTAAGAGAATTTAATCCTAAACGTTATGTAAAAACTACTTTGAAAAATAATGTCTGGGCTCAGAACCTCCCAGAAACTGATGTGAATAAATAAGAAAATAATTTGTGGCATTTTCTGTCATCCTTAAATTTGGTCGTGCTTTTATATAATTTGTGACATCAAATATGCCCAGAATATGTCCCTATCAAATGACTGACATGTGTACTGTTTCCTTTTGAATAAAATTTGGAGTTGGAATATTCGTTTCATAAGCGCATTTTCTTGTTTAGATTTTCTATTTATTAAGTTTATTTGTATTTCATTGTTTAGTTTTTAACATACAATTGCTAAAAATGATATAAGGCCGATGCAGATGCTTTCTACTATATCCACTGTTCTCAAGTTAGACTAACATCTAGCCCAGACTTTTCCAATAATCATCTTAGATTTTTGAGACGCCAAAAATAGGGACGCAAAATAGAAAGAGAGATGAAATAGAAAAAGATCTAACGAAACCAAGTGATATTTTTCTTCACAATGCATAAAAATTTCTTTAGAAAAGGAGCATAAATAATTCGGCTTAAACTAACGACATTTCATAATCATTTCAACTTTGGGATTGCATTGTAGTATGCATATTCGTGGAATCATAGCTTGGATTGTTGTATCGGAAGATGGATTCAGATTAGGGATATTGGGAATACTGGAAAGAGATTTTCGCCATATACATATTACATTCGTATAATGATTCATAAGCCATCGAATTTTTTTAAGAGTATAATGGCTATAATTTCAAATTATCATCGTTTTTGCCCTGCCGTTGAAAAAAATAATTTAAAAAAAAAAAAAAAAAACTGTTAAACCAGTTAAAGAAGCATATCCCATTTTACTGAAGCTTAACTAATACCTAATAAACAATTAGTTTATTCACTGTTTAAGATAGAAACTAATTGAATAAGAAACATATTTTGGCGTACATAAATATCTTGAGTTTTGTTAAAACTTTTTCAATTCTGTTTAAACAATACGTTCTTGATAAAAAGAGCTGTTCGAGACTTTCAATTGAAGGTAGAAGTTACCAAATATACGGAGCATTAAGATAAGGAATAACTAATGAATGGTGACTTAAAGAAAAGAAATGATTCCATTACTTATTGTTCTGTTCTCAGAAGTACAAGATGGAAATAAAAACAGCATTCTTTAGGACGAGCATTCAAATGCAACGGAAACCTGAAACGCCAGTTTGAAATTTCTTAAAACCACCTAATACGTGTTGTCTTCTAATCTTATTCTAATCACGATTATAAACTTTAGAAAAATCATTTAAAAAGTATTCTTAAAAACGCGATATAATGGTTTTTTTGGGGAAAAAATATAATGCCAAAAATTTTGCAACAAACTATATTTGCATTTAAGATAAATAATTTGTTTGGATGGAATTCCATAAGCCTTTTGTTCTGCAAACGAATAATGTTATAGATCATAAATATTCCTTTTTGATATCACCTTGAGACGGTCGAGCGTCTTCTAAACGAAACTGCTACTTGACAGTTGCATTTTTTTCCCTCCGTTTTGTTGTTTTTGTTCTCTGTGACGTAATTATGACAACCGCGCGATAGACGCACGTGATGGTGATTCTTGAAACGTAAACGCAATATCATAACTGGACTGAGTAATGTTCTCATTATATGTGCCTTGAAATGTTTCGTTTTGTAGAGTGGTAACTGTGTAAAGTAGTCTAGTTTTAAGATTAACAGTATTATTAATTCGTATATTCATATAATATGTCTTTCACTCCGAACTTTTTTATTGTGATATTAACACTTTGTCTCATTCATAATGTATGGCCTAGTTGTGTTTTCCAGGATGGTAAATACGATTTGTCGGCATTAGATTGGTAAGTGTTATCGATGTGATTTAAAGTATTGAATTCAATTAAAGTGTTGTTATGTTCTTTTATGTTTCACAAATTTTAGAGCAGGAAATTAAAAACATTTGTTCATGATATGTTAACGAATTCAACCGGCGTATGAGATTTCGTTTCTTGTTTTTGATATAATAAAAATTCATTATTCATAATAAAAATGTAAAAATTTTGTATTTGTTGTTAATTAGCAGGTATAAAATGTGATGTTCACTGACTGCCCAAAATATGAGATCAAAAATCTGATCTTTTTTGAATGTAAGGAAATTCGAAGTAGTTTAACATACAGTTCGAATGTGTGTAAGGTTTTTTCAAAAGCTGTTTTGGATGTTTCCCTAAGCGTCAAAATTTATCCAAGAAATAACTTATTTTTTATATGTTCTTTTATTTTTATTGGTACAAGTTTCAGAATCAGTGATTGAAGCTAACTTTTATTTTTAGTTGAGACTTTTATTTCAGCATTCCATAGAAATTCTGCACATTAATTAACAACATGATCTCTTTGTTTTAAGGGTTAAGGATTCGTAATCCATTAAATTTTGTTTTCAAAATACGCACTTCTGAAAATCATTGTTTACAGATTTAATAGTTCGACATCATTACTGTGATTCTAAGCCAGGGGGTCCTAAAAATTATGATTTTTTAAGAGTCGTTTATTCTTTTTTCACTATATAGTTCCAAAACAAATTTAAACTGTTTATGTCATTTAAGTTATTTATTTCTATGACTGATAGATCAAAGTTGAAAACAAAAAATTAAACAACAAAAGATTATATTTTCTGATTACTAGCATATGTCAGGTTCGGTAGTTTGTGTTGCATATTTATTATTGCAAAATAAATCTGCAGTTGGTTTAAGGGGAAGTTAACTTTCATGAAGGATTTCTTAAAGGAAATTGTGCCCAATTTATTTTGCATATGTGAAAAGCTATAATCTTACTACTATGAATTTGACATTGTTCAGTTAATTCAAATACAATTCAAAATGAATTTAATATTTTGTGGCTTTAACACTCATCTGTAGCGTTCTTGTTTCATCTCTATCATTGTTTGAATTGAATGGCAAAATAGTACGTATTCAGTGTTCATCCATCCATTCATTCAGCACTGTAAAAGTGGTTACATATTGTTAGTCAGTATATTACTGGCAGCTAACTTCTAATAGCTGACTTAATTGAATTTACTAGTAGTAGTTCTTTAACTGCTGAGAGCCGACTTAATTGAATTAAAATATCACACATTGTTTATTGCAAAGTTATGCAAAATGTGGAATAAAATTACTTTAGAATTTAAAAATTATGAAGTAACTGCAAATATCCAATTTGGAAAAGAAATGTGTTATGAATGTTTTCAGCTATTGTTAAAAATAACCTTACATTTTTTTTTTTTCCGGGAAGTTCCTCTTGTAATGCTGCTGTTTTGTAACAGTTCGTGTTTTGCTGGCAAATTTGAAAAGTGGATGTTTTTAGTACATATTCAGTAATATGTTATGAGTCACTTTTCAGTGTTACTGAGATTTTTGGTGAACTGTGATTGTTCTCCTATGTTCCATTTATTTAATACAGTGAATTTTCCCACTAAATAATTAATGCAGATAACACTGCTTTGAACATCTGATAATGTAAAATATTTCTTTCTCGTTGCTTTTATCTCTCAGCCCGTCTTTGTATACTCATTTTTGCTCATTTGCAAACTTAAAATAGAATTTTCATTTATTTATAATTTTGTATTCAGTATTTGGTAAAAGTTTACAATTGGGTGCCCTTTGTTCGATGCCAGGAAGGCACAATTTCAAGATGGCCGCTACACAAAACCAAAATAAGAAGTCAAAGAATTTCACAAACTTCCGTGTCCATGTACACATCAACCTATTTTCACTTAAAAAAAAATCAGAGAATTGCACAAACTAGTTACTGCACATTCCCTTGACTTTGTCCATGTGCACATCGATTTATTTTCACTTAAAAAAAAAAAATCAAGAAGCTAAAACCAAGTTAAAACTATCATGGTAACCAGAAATGGGAGTTTCATCGCCAAAACTGAACAAAATTTTTTGACAATCGACAGGGCACCCAATTCTACACTAAAGCCCAGTATTTAACTTTGCTATTAATCTCAGAACATGATTTTGCATTTATAATCATCTATTAGTCTTGAAATGCAGTTTAGCATTGTTTCACCTTGTCTGTTATTTCACTTTCTATTGGAATCTTTTGCCATTTGAAAACATACTTATTATTCTTTATATTATTCTTTCATGTTTAATCTGTATGTTATTATTTAACCCTTAAATGTATGTAGTTGCCATTTGGCAACATTCTCACATTTAGTCATGTAAATCAAATCAAAATAATAATCAATCAATAATCGATAAAAAAATTTTAGCTTACTGCATAGTGTAACCAATTGGATACATACTTCAATAGTTTGTTAATTCAATACATGAAAGTTTTAGTGTGTTGTAACGATCATTATTATGAGTTGATGTGTAGGTTGTGGACGTCATTTACGTTTATGAATTTGTGATTTTGTGTTTGTTGTCATTTTGATGTATTCAAAAATTTAAAATTGTTTTAATACGTTTATAAGGTATATATTATTAAATAAAATTTTTATACATTTGGCTTTTTTTTTTTCATAATGTAGCTATTTGGCAACAATATTTTTTCAAAAATTGGAATAAAAACTTAGTTTAGATTTTTTTTAGTATTTTTCCTATTTTATTCAGTTCTAATGTATTTTTGACTTCAAAGAAATTAAATTAAAATTAAGCTTCATGCATTTAAGGGTTAACAAACTAAATTACTTAAAAGTAATAGATGCAGTTCTTAATATTATTTTTTTTACAATTTAATATGATTGATTCAAATAAAAATGCATTTAATTCATGATATAGGTCATTAAAAACATTAAGTATTTTTATAGAACAGCAATACATATTTTTCATTTTTTAAATATACAGAAGATAGCTTTCCCATGTTAGTCTAAATGCATATTTAACTTATAAGAAGCCGCCAATTCTACACTACAGCCAAACAAAAAATGTGTAACTTCGGTAAACTACATTTTAAATCAAACAATGAAATAACAAAGAAATTCATCTTAGCACTACACAAAGGACATATCCACTTACCTTATTTATAAATTTCCGTGCCTTCAGTCAAGCAAAATTCCTTAACAGCATCCAAAAACTTCCTAAAATTATCTGAAGTAGAATCTGTATATTGTCATCGCTACATAAATTCGCAAAAATGAGAGTAAAAAATATCCTCCGTAGTGCGAGTATCCTGCACGCATTTTCTTCCTTCAAACAGGACACTTATAATGGCTACTAAGTAAACCTTCATTTACACACCAGTCAGTTCATGCTTCTTATCACTTTCGTTCAAAATCATACAGAAATTCAAATTAATCTTGCCACATTCAGCCATTTTACCGTGTAAACCATAAAATAACCAACATACTTCCTAACGAACATCCAGCACAAAACCCCTTACAAATCTTTCATTCAAATTCACCGCGATCACGCAACCAGTTAAGTCATAATAGGGTTTCCATAACATTCAACTACTCAGGTTACCATAAATGAAACAACTTGGGATAATTGAAACAACTTGTGATAATCCAAGGGACACCCTTAAATATACTATAATTTCTTTTAATATTAACAAATAAATTCACTTTATAGAGCAGGCAAAGCTAGTCATGTTTAGAGTCTGTTTAAATTTGACGGTGAAAATGCGCTTTAGGCCACTGCTTGGCGATGTTTTGAAAATCGCCAATTCGGCGCGTTTCTGCGAAACGTCTTTGCAATTAATTGCAACCTTCCCGACAGGCTCCGCGAAAACCTATTGTAAACAAAACATAGAATTCTAAACCATAAATTAGTATGGAAACTGTTGCCACAAAAATATAATAAAATAATATGCAAAACGAACATTACGATCATTAAAATATTTGTCAGTTACCTTTAAATTAATTATTTACATTTTATGTTGTAATACTTACACATTTTATGCCGTTACATAACCTTCCCGACACGCTCCGCGAAAACGTAACCAAAATGGCATCCCAGAAAGAAGGAATTTTTTTTAAAAGGGCATTAAAATTACAAACGATACCATGTACACACCGTTCCGTTTTAACTTAAAAAAAACCTGAGAATTGCACAATGTAGGCGACGTACACAAATAAACAAAATAAGCTAGAATAACGAAAATAAATTACAAGAAAATGCCATATGCACAGTGTTCCTTTTAAACTTAAACTTCAGCGAATTGCACAATGTACGCAACGTGCACAAATGAACAAAATAAGCTAAAATAACGAACATAAATTACAAGAAAATGCCATGTGCACAGCGTTCCTTTTAAACTTAAAAAAAACTTCAGCGAATTGCACAATGTAGGCAACGTACACAAATCAACAAAATAAGCTAAAATAACGAAAATAAATTACAAGAAAATGCCATGTGCACAGCGTTCCGTTTTAACTTAAAAAAAACATCAGCGAATTGCACAATGTAGGCAATGTGCACAAATCAACAAAATAAAATAAATTGCAAACGATACCAGCGTTCTGTTCTTCAGCTGAGCCAAATTATTTCAATAAAAGGCAACAAAATATAAAAATTAAGCAACTTGCACTTCCAATAAAGTAATAAATGTACATGTACATTCACTCACCTCTCTCAGCATCACAGCTAAATCCATACCGACTCGGTATTTAGCGAAATATAAGGTACGAAAATAGCAAACACTCAACACAAAAACACCGCATTCAAAGAATACAACGACAACTGAAATAACTACTTAAATTAACACGTAAGAATTTCGAATAAACCGCTACGTCATCTCACATTACCAATAAAACCGTTCTTTATAAAATAGGAAATACGCATGCGCGAAAACTACATGTTTCCGTAGCTTCAAAATACCCAGTCAGCCATGTTCGCGGATATACGGAGTTACCCATGTTGGCGCGTTTATTGCTCATTCAAAAACAATCGCCGCCAAGCAGTGGGCTAAAGCGCATTTGGGCCAAATTTGACATGTAAGCATTTTAAAGCTGTGCTATGGAGGCAGTGTTGCTTGTAAAAATATTAACAAGCATCTTCCATTTTAGGCATAATATGGGCCTTAAATATTAGGCATAATATGGGCATAAGATGTATTAATTTTGAGCTGTTGGCATACGAAATGAAAATAACCAAGAGATTAATTTTTTCAATAGTATATAAAAGGTTTTTTTATCATCTTGGCTTGTTAACTCCAACATTGCTTCTGAAGCTACTTTTACAAGATATGTGGAAGTAAAAAAATGACTTGAGATTGTGAATTAACAGCAGATATTTTGAATAAATTTTTAAAATGGTATAAAAATGTATGTGAACTGAAAAATCTAACTTTGTCTCATTATATGACAGTTAATTCATTTTCTGAATTGCATATTTTTGTTGATCACAATGATCAAAGATGCACGTTCAAAGCTATGTTCATCTTTATTTGAGCACTAGTTAATTCTGATGTGAAGTTAGTTCTTGTTATACCGAGTCTGAAGTAACTCCTTTCGAACCCCTGAGTATGCCATGATTGGAATTCATGGTTTGTAATGTAGGTGCTAGGCTTGTGAATTCTAGTATCAAAGTGCTTTGTGTACCAAATTTTAAAATAAAACCTTGATCTGATTCTGTGACAGCCATTTGCTGAATAAAAGAGCTGGGATATTAACTCACTTTTCGTAACCAAGCAAGTTAAAGAAATTTGTCAGTTGACAGGCCCTCAGGTGTGGAAACAGGTTCCTGGGAGTTTGAATATTGTTGTTGATTTACTATCGTGTGGCTGTTCTGCTCAGGATATGATCGCTTCTTAAGCCCCATTCACATGCAACGCTCCTTCGCACAGCTGCCGTAAGCAAGAGGAGAAAAAGGAGACGGGAAGGAGTTTGACTTTTAGGACCCGTTCAGAAGACCACCGTCTTCCTTCCCTTTACAGATACGCTACTGTGCGAATTGTTTGATTTCTAATAGTGTTTACACATTTTTAATGTTGTTTGTGTTGTTAATTTCGTAATCGGTACTTCCGCAATTGGTACTGGAACTTTCGTAATGGTTCCTGAAAAATTCGTGCATTATAATTTTTATAATTATAATTATTATTATTTTATAGGCTTTTATTTAGCTCACTCTTGGTGCTTGTGGCTATGATTAAAAGATTTTCATCGATTTTTAAATTGTTTCCCGATGAGAATCGAATTCAAACTTTGCACATATACTGCTTTTGGATGTGGATTCACAATTTTGATTTTTAGAGGGTTAGATTTTTTTTTTTTCAAATTTTTCTTCTTTAAAGTTGAAACGATTTTTTGGAAGTATTTGCGTTAAATAAACTGAAAATCTCAGAACATTACTGTTTGTACCATAAGACACAGTGGGAAAAAATTTTTACCTTTTTTTTTGGTTGTTTTTTGTTTTGTTTTGGGACAATTTTTGAAAATCGCTTGTATTTTTAGACTTTTTGACACCTATTAATTTTAAAATTTCATATCTAAAAATATATCGGTTACAAACTTCCAAAATTTTTACAAGTTATAAAACAAACTTTTCGCATTTATAAAAATTATAATTAAAATTAAATGGATGATTTTTTACTTTTTTAAAAGATATGCAATGAAGCAGAATAGGAAATACTGGTTTTTCTTGGGAATCATTACGAAACATCAGTTTCAAAGTAATAATCTCATTACTTAACACTATTTTCATGATATTATTTACACTATAATTTGTTATTGTTGCGAGGTGTTAGTTCAGCGTGAGATCAGAGGTATTTCCGAGTTAGCTTTCTCTTTGCACTGCGTTGTGTTTAACGTTCTTAGTAATTTGAAGCTTAAACTACTGAGTACACTTTGTGACATTCTAAACACTTGTACGAGTATTTCTGGGGAAAATTCCAGAACTTCGAAGTGTTCAGGTTGATAAAATAAGTTTAAGGAAACTATTATCGAACCTGTGTGCAATGACAATCATTTACGAACTATTATCAATCTATTACAAACCTGTACGCATGCAACAATATTATAATTAATTCATGTATTAAAATTGTTTTGAACGTATTTCACAAAACAAAAACATATAAAGAAAAATTTTACTTGCGTTTTATGATTTTTTTGCAATCTTTCTGGCCAAATAAGGTTTTAAATAAAGGCTTATAATTTATATTTATATTAACCAAATGTATAAATAGCACTAAACTTGTACATATATTTATGAACTGAAATTCAATTTTTAGGAAGTTTGAAATGATTTAATGACTATTTAGACAGTTTGTATTCTTTAAACTGCATTTTCTCAGTTCTAATTTTTTCTATAAACATTCATTACAACATTTTTTTCAACATTTCATTTTTCAACAAACATTTTTTTCATTACTTTAAGTCCTAAAACATATACAGGTATGGACTAAATTATTTGATATTTTTACTGCTTATTTAAAATTATATACTTTATAGAAACAAGGATGGGTTTTGCAAAATACTGAAAAGAAAAATTATTTGAAATGAAAATGTGACGGAGATCATATTTGTTTTAAAGATTTTACATGGAAAAGTGTTTTTACTTTTTTCTCAGAAACTAATGCATTAATTGCAAAATCAATCCTTGAAGTTATTAAGAATAATAAATACAATAAAAAAATCTGGGGGGAACACTGAAAATTGTAGGAGAAGAAAGACATTTTAATTGTTAAATTTTTATTAAAAAACTATTTCTTTGTTAAAAATTAAAATAATTTTGTCGTACAAAAAACTTTTAATAATATTCATAAAAAGTAGATGAAAGTTCCTAAATAAAAAAAAAAAATCATTCAAAAGGTACCGAGCCCCTTGTCGCTTTGAACCGATATGCGCGTCTGAGCTCCTTAACTTTAGTTTTAATTTCAATGATATTCCTGAATTATCCAGCATCAGATAATGTTGTCTGTACTTGTTTATAAATATCCGTATCTTGTACAGTTCCATCTATTTTTGGGGGGATGCTATCACATCCGCAGACATTATCAACACGACTGTTTCGCTGACAGTACTAAAATTAAGTGAACCGCGCAATCTCGCAGTGCAGTATCGGAAATCTCCCCATTTGCCCTGCCCCTGAGAGGTAGGAAAATTCTGTCAGGTTCCTCCTCCATTCCGAGAAGCAGTTAATGCTTCTTCGCCATGTGAATGGGACAGGTTGGAAGAACTGGTTTTCGCCACTGGTCGAATCTGCTCTTGTGAACGGGGCTTTAGTGGTGGGAGAGGCTTTCATGGCTAGGAAAATCCTGAAGGTTAGCTGGTTGGCAAAAATGATAGTCAGCCTAAACAAGGAGACAGAGAGAAAAAGGATCAAAATGGTGACTGTTGATTTGCCGAAAGAAACACCTCTTTGGCATCTAGTGTTAGCTTGGGTTTTAAGATTTTTATCAGCAAACTTATGTGAAGTGTAAAAATCCTGAACTTTCTTTTTCTGATATTGAAAATTTTGAAAAGTGTTTGATTTGTTTAGTTCAAAGCTATTATTTATCTGATGTAAAAGCTTTGAATTTTGTTACGTTGAAAGATAATGTTTTAAGAATAAGAACTAAGATAATTCCTCAAGATGATGATGAATCCTTTATATATCCAGCATAGTTACCAGACAAATGTGAATTTACTAGGTTATTGATCAGATTTGTACATAAAAACAATTGAGAATGTTTTGCACAATTGTATGACATGTAAGCATTTTAAAGTTAAAATCTATGCTAAATGAACCTACACTTTTGCTTCCAGACTGAGGTACAGATTATGTAGCTTTTAAAATTGTAGGAATTGATTTCCCGGGCCTCTATTTTTTAAACTTATTTTTGTTAAAAGATGTGGATAGTATTGTTTACTTGCATGGTATTTTGAGTCATTCGTGTGGGACTCATAAATTAATCTTTTAATGGTTATTTCTTGGCACTTAGGCAGTTGATCACTAGACAAGGAAAGCCGAGCACAATTTATTGTTATAATGGAACCAATTTCAGAGAGGTGTTTAATGGTCTTTCTGAATTAAATTGGGACAAAATTTCTAGAGAGAACTTCACATGTAAAATAATTTAGAATTTTATTCCACCTGTTGCAGTCTGATGAGTAGGCTGGTGGGAAAGGTTGGTTCAAATTGTAAAAGAATTGTTGAAATGCATTATAGGCAAATCTGTATTGAGTCGTGAGAAATCTAATTTTCAAAAATCTTCTGAATTTGTAGTTAGTTTGTATGCTTATGATGTACTAATGGAAAGATGTACCTCTTCTGGTAGGTGTGTAAAAGCACCTAAGACTGGGTTTATTCAATTTACTTGTTATAAGCTGGAGACTCTCCCCAAGTCTCAAAAAAAAGGGGAGGATGTTGCAAACTGAGGTGACTTCAGCTTGTAGAATGTATGAGAATTAGAATTGGTCTCTAGTGTAGAACGTGAAAGTACATATTTTTGGTTTCTGTGTCAGTCCTTGTATGTGTTTCTTGTGCTTCAAACTTTTGTTTCTCGCAATGACTTTTATTTTCCTAGGCTTTCCAAAACACTCTGCATTGTATAAATGTGAACCTATGAATTAAATTTTGACTTTTCGTTATCAACAGTGGTGTTTGTTGTAATATTGAACAGTTTCAGATTTGTGTTAATTATTCAACATCCACATTATTTTATAGTTACTGACAGATGACTAAGGGATAGAGTTTTTTATTTCACTTGGGGGTATAAATGATGTTTTTGAATTCCAGAAATCTATTTATCATTTTTTATAGGATTCAGCTTGCATTGAATCTGAAATCTTTAGAGATAATTCAAGATTAAAAGTTTCATCTTGGATTTTGTAGTAGGATTAGTGTACATGTAAAAAATGGAAATACATGTTATCTAATCTGTGCACTACAAAAAGGAAATATCGACTTACCCTACTTAAAAATTTCTGTCTCTTCAGTGTGTGGCACATAAAATTCCCTAACAGCATCCAAAAACTGTTTAAAATTATCTGAACTGTATCTGTATACTGCTGTCGCCACATAAATTCACAAAAGAATCAGAAATATTCTCCGTAGTGCTGGATTGTCAGTGGCATTTCTTTCCAAAATCCCTTTACATTACGCCCAACATATCTTTGATAGTGTAGGTATGAGCTTCGCTTTCCCAATCCTTAAATGTCATGACGTGATTTACTAAGAGGTCAACAAAGCCATTATCAGAAAGACAATTGTACGACTTCCAGCAATTGGATATTATTGTTCCAGGTAAGATATTCTATTGAATTACATCGAACAAAGTTTCTTTTCTTTTGTGCTCAACCACTTCAAAAAAACATCTACCGCTCCCTCTATGCTTTCTTTCCTGTTCATTCCAAATCATACAAAAACTTCAGGTTAATCTTAAAACTGCCAGCCATTTATAGTATAAAGCACAAAATAAGCAACTTACTTCCTAACCTACTTCCAATGCAGAAATAAGCTATGAGAAATATTTTCTTGACAATCAAAGTCAGCATGATCATACATTACAGCCAGTCACTTAATAATAGGGTCCAAACAATCTCCCCACGATAGGGTTTCCAAAATGTACACCATGAAATACTCAGGTTACCATACATGAAACAACTTGGTGGTAATCCAAGTGTGCCCCAAAATATAGACTACCCATCATTTCTTCAGCAGAATGATGGCTAAATATAAAGCATGCAAATCTGCAATTACTCAAACTTGTGTGATAACTTGCATGCAGGTTCTGTTTATTGTTGCATGTGTACTAAAAAAATGTACCTGAAACATGGCACTTGTATATTTTAAAACCGGGGGTTTGGATAATCAGAAAGTATATAAATGTGATCAACTCTTAAATATAGTTTTTTTTTTTTTTTGTAAATTGTTAATTCTGTATTTTTCTTTTTTAGGCCTGCTGGGTGGCCAGTATCTAGACCAGAGATAAATGGAACTTCTACTTACTATGAAATAAGTATATGTCGTCCTCTCAATTATACTTCACCTTCACTTAGCAAAGGATGTCCAAAAAGTTCCATTTGTCAAATTTCAGGTGAAAAAGCTGTTAGTTTTGGAAAGGCCATTGAAAAACCTTCAGATTATGCAATTGCTGATAATGTTGGTAGTGGATTTTCTCTTTATGTTTTGACAAGGGAATTGTGTGGATCAAGTGGAGTATATCGGGCTACCATAAATTTTGCATGTGGCCCAAATCTAGGAGCACCAGAACTTATATTATGGAGTGACTGTCAAGTGAATTTTTTCTGGAGAACTTCAGCTGCTTGTATCAGTAAACCCAAAACTCATCAAGTTCCTTGCTATGTCATTGATAATGAAGGGAATAAGCGAGATTTGTCTCAGCTGATTTTAAGGAAAGGAAGCTATCCTGTAGAAACTGGAGATCCAAGTATTAATTTTACAATCAATGTTTGTTCTGAGATACTTGATGATGGAGGAGCCACAAGTTGTGGCTCAAATTCCTCTGCATGTAGGTTGGTTGGAGATGAAAATTTGTCTTTTGGAAAGCCGCAGGGGCGCCTTCAGTACACTCAGGAAGGATTAGTGCTGTCTTATTCAACAGATCAATTATATTCAGAACCACCAAAGGGATGTAATCTCAAACCAAAGACAACTATTTATTTTAATTGCCCTCGCAGAGATTATAGCCAGCCACCCATCCTGTTATCTGATTTAAACTGTCAGTATGAGATAAAATGGGATACTGAATATGCCTGCCCTGAAAACGTATTAAAAGGAAGTTTGAAAACTTGTCAGTTTACTGCAGAATCTCATGGAGTTGAAATAGATTTGAGCCCTTTGAAAAAGAAGCCTGTTTTGAATATTCCGAGTAGGTATGGGAATTCCACATTTGCTTTAAGTGTTTGTGGTGGACTCGGAAATTTTACATGCAGTGGTAAAAATTGGAAGTCAACATCCGTTTGTGCAAATGAGACAACGAATTCATCCATGATAATAGGTACCACAGATGGATCACATCTTGTATATGCAGATGGTGTAGTGATTTTAACTTATCCTGGACGAGAATCATGTAGTAATGACACAGATCATTCAACTGTAATAAGCTTTGTTTGTGATCTTGATGCCAGTAATGATGGTGAGGGGGAGCCTAAACACGTGTCCTCAGATCATTGTATTCATATGTTTGAATGGAAAACAAAATACGTGTGCTTGAAGCGTTCACTAGATATTGCATGCTCAGTCACTTTTAAAAATAAAACAGTCAATCTTAGAAAATTATCATTAGCAGTTGGAGAAGCGTGGGAAGCTATCGATCAAAGAAATATGGATCATAATGATAATGCTGAGTATTACATAAATGTTTGTGGTCGGGTGGCACATTTAGGTAATTTAAGCAGTTGTGGTGAAGGTTCTTCTGCTTGTGTTTTGGACAGTAATGGTAAATATTTGAATTTAGGTAACTTTACTTCACCACCAGTTTATGATAAAATTTCAGATTCAATCAGGTTGACTTACACTGGTGGAAGTCCTTGTAAAGATGGAAAACAGTGGAAATCAACTATTGATTTTATTTGCCGATCTGGACACATTAATTCTGAACCAGTGTTGGTACATATAGATGACTCAGAATGCCAGTATAAATTTGAATGGCACACTGCTGAAGCTTGCCCTGAAGGCTTGGTTAAGGGTGCCAACTGTAAAATACATGATGATAATTTAGGCATTAATTATGATTTAACACCTTTTAAAAATAAAGTGTATGAAGTTGACAGTGAATCTTACAAATTCTATATTGGTATTTGTGAACCTGTCATGAATTCATCATGTTCATTAAATCAGAATTCTACTCAGAATGTGGGTATTTGCCGAGAAGATAAAATAAATCATACATCAGAAAAGATTGGGGAGTCAAGTTCTGATTTATCATATTTGGATGGGGTTGTTACTTTAAATTATTTACTAGTTGATCCATTCAATAAAACGACTCACATGGCTATAATAGTATTCATTTGTGATTATGATGCTGGAAATGGAAGTCCTCGATTTGCTGAAGAACTTAAGTTTGGATATGTTTTTCATTGGTATACTAGCTTAGTATGCTCAAATTCTGTTTCAACTGAATGTGTGGTTCATGATCCATTTTCTCACCTAATTTATGATCTGTCAGGATTATCGATATCTGAGAAGAATTGGGTAGCTGTTGTAAATGAAGATAATAAAGAAAAGAAGATTTATTTGAATATTTGTCGTCCTCTCGCTCAGCCATTAATTTGTGATTCAAATGCTGCTGCATGTATGGTTGAAAAGGTTGATGAGAAAGAGAAGGTTGTTATATCTGACTTGGGACATGCAGTTAGTCCTCCAGTTTTAGACAGTCCTGGTCACCTTACTCTTAAGTATACTAATGGAAATCCCTGTGTTGCATATGGTGAAAACATTACTTATTCAACAGTAATACATTTTCTTTGTGCAGAAGATAAAATGGGAAAAAATGGTCTTCGGTTTTTAAGTAAAGTTGGTGCATGCGAATATGCTTTCTTGTGGACTACCAAAGCTGCTTGTCCGACTGGTGTTTTGCAGTCTGTTGAAAGTTGCCAGCTAACTGATCCTGATTCTGGTTCTACTTTTGATTTAACTCCTCTTTGGAAGTGAACCATATACAGTAACTGTGTCACCTTCTAGTACTTTCCAGCTTAATATATGTGGTAAAGTTGTATCTGGGTGTTTGACTTCTGATGGAAAACAGTCATCTAAAAATGTTAGTGTGTGTGAAACTGATTCGGAAGGTAAATTGTTAGCTAACATTGCTGTATCAGATTCATATTTACTTAGCTATTCTACCGGAAGAGATTTGTCAATTACCTACAAAGGTCTGAAGGAGGAGGTGATAATCAAATTCCCATGCTCTAATACAACAGCGGATCCTAATCCAAAATTTATAAGGCATGAGAATAAACAGTACATTTTTGAGATGAAGACATCTTTGACTTGCATCCCAGCACACTTTGACTGCAACGTGATTGATCAGTATGGAAATGAATATGATTTAAGTCTTCTTGCAAAATATAGTAATGGGAATTGGGAGGTTGCAGACAACAGACCAAACTATTCACATTTAAGATATCATATAAATTTCTGTCGACCATTGAACAAAGTCGTTGATTATAAATGTCCTGGTGGCTCTTCAGGAGCTTGTCAGACTAATGTTTTGCAAAATGAAAGTGTAGGTCGTGATCTTGGTTCGCAAATGAATGAACCCATAGTGAATAATAAGGGTACTGTAGTTCTTCGTTATACTGATGGCTCTTACTGTCATAATGGTCAGTTCAAGCGTAGTACAACAGTAAATTTGTTCTGTTCTGGAGAACAAGAAGATCTAAAATTTATCGGAGAAACCCCAGAATGTGA
Source organism: Stegodyphus mimosarum (assembly GCA_000611955.2). Lineage (NCBI taxonomy): Eukaryota > Metazoa > Arthropoda > Arachnida > Araneae > Eresidae > Stegodyphus > Stegodyphus mimosarum. Next base: position 133,503 of record KK121484.1, on the reverse strand, counting down.
ATATATTTTCTCCTTGGCGACTCCTGTTGCGTGTCCTGTTCAAAGCAGTTTTGGTAATGCTTGCACAGTTAAAGATCCATTCTTTGGATATATTTTTGATTTAAACCCTCTAAAGAGTAAAAATAATAATTATAATGTAACGGTTGGTGATTATAATTTTTATTTCAATGTTTGTGATAAATTGAATGGCTTTGAGAATGCATGTATTAATTCAAGTGCTTGCCAAACAAAACCTAAAGAACCTTCATTTTCGAAAAGCCTTGGTCTGCCAAATGATCGTCTTATTTATCGAAATGGATTAATCACTCTTGAATATAAATCAGGGACAGGCACTTGCCATGGAAAATATAATCGCTCTACAAGAATTACCTTTACTTGCCATCATGCCCTTGAAGATAAAGATGGACCATACTTTGTGTCAGAAGCTGAAGACTGTACATATTTATTTGAATGGCCTACTGTACATGCATGCCCGCCATTCGATGTCATAGAATGTTCTGCTATAGGTGACAATGGTGCATATTATGACTTAAGCAAATTATCTCTACCTAATGACAATTATTATGTTAAACATCCTATGTATGAAAAAAATTTTGTTATTAATGTGTGCCGTAGTGTAGTACATACACCAGATTCTGTTTGCCCTTATACTTCTGCATCCTGTTTAACTGATGTTTCAAACCATCCTGTTGATGAACCTGTAAATCTTGGTAGAGTTAGTCAAGGTCCATATATAGATAATGGTAAGTTAAAAATTAATTACACTTCTGGAGATCCATGTGATGTAGAAGGAACAGAAACTGCAAGATTCATGCAAACAGTTATTGAGTTTATTTGTGATCGCAAAAGCATAGATAGTAAGCCAGAATTTGTAGGAAGAGATGGGTGTACTTATTATTTTGATTGGCATACAGTATATGCTTGTGAAAGTGAATCCATAAAGACTACTGGTGATTGCACAGCTGAAGACCCTTTAACTGGGTATTTGTTTAATCTTTCATCATTAAGAAATCGTGGATTATTCAAATATCAAAAAGGTAACCACCAATATTATGTCAGTGTATGTGGTAATAATGATTCTAGTCCGTGTGGTGCCGATTCTGGTATGTGTCAGGAAGAATTAATTGGTGCAAAGCGTCACTGGAGTGGTGGAAAGCCTAACAACCACTTGGTATACAATGATGGAATTATATTTTTGAATTACAGTGATGGCGATCCATGCCATAATGGTCGTTTTACACGTAATACGTTGATAGAATTTCATTGTGGAAATGGAGTAGGTGAGCCAAAATTTTTGTATGAATCCCATGACTGTACTTATTATTTTAGTTGGAAAACTGAACTTGCTTGTCAAACACTGTTACATTGTGCTATAAAAAATGGTAGCCAGTATTATGATCTCACAAGCATAGCAGGTACATTTCATCTTGCTGCATCTAGTATTCTGAATGACAATGCGTCATATTTTATTAGCGTGTGTAACTCATTGCAAAAACTGCCAGAAGTTTCATGTCCTCCAGGGGCTGGAATTTGCAAAGTTCAGAAAGATGGCTTTGCAGAAGTAAGTGCCAAAAATACTTTTAGAAAATTTAAATAATTGGATTATGCTTAGTTATTATATAATAATTTAGATTGGAAATTCTGATATATAATGCTTGAAGAATGTAATTATGTGTATTTTAATAGCTGAGTGCCCTTATTTTTCTTTTTATAATAAATACAGAAATTAGAAATGCAATAGTAATTACAGTGGTGTAAAGTTAGCGTAAATTAACTTTTACTGTCCTTTAGTATAGTCTCCGGCATTATTTGACGGTGTGCAGAAAAAATGTCACCTAGAAAAAAAGGGAAACAGAAAGAAAGCCCCCGGAAAATAAGGAACGGAAAAAATGTCACCCGGAAAATAAGGAATGGAAAAAAGGGAACTCTAAAATCTCGCCAAATAATGTCGCCAACTGGAGTTGGGGAAACCTGCCAAATTCTAATTTAACCGGCAGGGTTATAGTGGGCTCTCTTGAGGGAGGTTTTAAGGGTAAGACGTTAAGCTAGCTGCAGGCGAGTAAGGTCATTTCGAAAGCACGTTTTAATGTTCTTATCACAAACTGTGAATAAATTTCATCTACAACGGTTTGTTATAATACTGCTTTTAACGCTCAGACAATGTTTCACCCCTGAACTACAGCTTAAGGCTATAACTACATGGTGTACGAGGGGAACAATCACTAATGACCATGACCTGCTGGTCAACCCTCTATTTTTACCATCGGACAGGCCAGCAGCTCGCTTATCTTCTTTCAATCATCGTCAGAAGATTTCCCTATTCCGCAGGTATGATTGTTATGATAAAACTTTTATCTCTCATCTTGGTGATATTTCTAAACATCCCTTATTTTTCCCATTGCAAAAGAATTGTGACTTATTTTCCGTTTCCTAATTTTCCGGTGCCTATCTTTCCGTTCCTTATTTTCCAGGTGACATTTTTTCCTACAACCCTTTTTACTATTGATGTTTCATATTGGTAACTTGGCATTAATAGTTCATGATGGCATTTACAGTTCTAAATTTGTTGATATCAAGGACGGATAGATGTCTGGCAGATATTCTTTGTGTTTAAGTTCACTAATATATTAATAATTCTCACAATCAGTTGTTTTAAGTCTTAGAATTTGAAGGATGGTATATCTGTTTCAAGAAATACACATATCATTTACTGTTTATCTCATTGGAATTTTCCGTGAATACAGATTATGCTATCATGTGTAACAATAAGCATAACTTTAACAATTATGGAATTATGCATTTTTATGGCATGAAGTGAAAAATTTATCATCAAGGCATGATAGAATTTAGTAGCCTATATCTCTGCTTCTTCTGAAGCTATTTACAAAATTCAAAATCTCTTTTCGTAAGGGATTACAGTTTATACAGAGTAATAAAACAATTGAATACTTAAGTTATAGTAATAAATTGAAAAATATAAAAGTTCTCTTATTTTAACAGTTACGCAAAAGGTTTCTTTAAGTTTTTTTATGCTCTCGCTGAGCTCACATTCTACCTGTCTGCTCTTGCACTCACTCCTGCTAACCTTTTGTGTGTGTCTCTAGCTTTATTATTAAGAATTCTTTTCTTTGCACTTACATAACCTACAGTTCAACAACAAAATCACAAAATTTTAAAAAGGTGCATTGCACCATATGTTTCGAATTCCCAATGCTGTGCCAAGTATTGTTGTTTTGAATTGCCGATGTTGTGCTAAGTTATATTTCATATTTTTTCAGCCTTTTTTGCAGTTATCTTATCAGTTTTCGTAGTTAGATGGCTAACAAAAAAATTGTTATTTTTTTATTATTAACTTTTTATATGTCAACTTTATTCATTAAATATCATGTTCTTAGCTCTTGCAGCACATAAAATTCAATTCAACACAAAATCACAAAATATTTAAAAACTGTGTATCTTTAGAAAATTTGATATAGTGCTATAGATATTTTATAGTCGCTATATTATTTCTTCAAAAACTGCCCGCTCGTTCGACCAGTCTAAAAAAAAAAAAAAAAACATATAATGGGTCCAGCTAGTATAATTTCATAAAAGTACTGAATATTTCTAATTGAACATCTCATGATTTTAATATCTTCTTAAGTCAATTGCAGTTAAAAAGTGGGAAAATATTTTCTTAAGAATTGTGCTTTTAAATTGCTTAGTTTATTACCCAGTAACTTTTCAGATTAAATTTGAAGGTATCTTAGGCTTTGCTGAAAGGCAGCGCATTAGCACACAGATGAGAAAAGTATTTTATTTCTGTTTACGGCAACACAGTGTTTTGATAGAGCTGAGTATGTTAGTTAAAATTGAAGGCTAAATATCTTACATTTTTTTTGGAATGGCAACAGCCTCGCACGCTGGAAATAAAAAAATGTTTTATTTCAAACAGTGTTGTTGCTGCTCGCTTTCAAATCAACAAGTTTGTTAGTAAAAAATTCATTGAATTTTTACAAGGTATGAAATAAATGTAATAAAACAAATTCAAAATTTGGCCTTTCAGGTTCACAAGTTTTGTGGAGGATTGTATTATTCAGAATTTGATGGCTGTAGATAGTAATGCTTTTTCACAATGTAAGGAACATACATACATATATGCAGATTCTTCATCATTTAATTTCTTTAAAAATAATACATGGCGATCATATTGGTGGCAACAGTTTGAAAACTGCTGCACCATTTATAGTGAACCAAGGCAAAATCCTATTTTGAGACTAATTTCCTATTTGAGACCTTTTGGTACAAGTACCTCAAGACAAAATCCTTTTTGAGACCTTTTGGACTATATGGCATAATGTTAAATAAATAAAAATAAATATATGAGAAAAGGGAAACAATAAATTCTTAAAACAAAATAAAAATTTGAAGAGCATAAAATGTTTTTTTTTTTTTTTTTTTTGGGGGAGGTGGACTGTTAACTGTAAATAAGACACTCAAATATATCTGCTCTTCGCTGTGCATGTTTTTTTAAGTCTCTTCATATTGAATGGCATTAATTAATGATAAAAATATGTTTCGTGCTTTCCATTAATAAATCCAGTCTTTAAAATTTTTGTAAATTGTGATCAAAAGTGCAGGATTAAGTGTGAGATTCCATGTAAGAGATTGGCTGTAGCAAAGGCAGTTGTAGACACCTGATATCTACTATAATACTATAAATTTGCAGGAATGAAAAGAAAAAAAAATCATTGATTAAATAGCTTCACATATTAAATATCTCATGAGTTATTCAAATTGTTAATAAATAGTGTACTAGGAATTATTGTTCATTTAATGCTGGCATCTGTAGATGAGATAATTATTTCTTTAAATATCTTTGCACTGTTACTTTTGAAGCATGCTGGCAAAGATATATAATTTCTGTCAAAGAATATGTTTTGCAGATGTGTTATTTTCTTTATTTCTTTAT
>KK121484.1:91553-125182 GCA_000611955.2 Stegodyphus mimosarum | reverse complement strand
GAGATTTCACTCTATTGAACAGTTAAAGAAATTGAAAGATTGTTTCTTTTTGCAAAGGTAAATTGTTTAATTAATTTATATATATATATTTAAAAGGACGAGTCTTTCTGTGTGTGTAGGTGTCTTTTGTTCGTACTGCGCGTAAGCTAATAGACCCAGGCCTATGAAATTTGGTACATAGGATGCATCTACACAAGAGCCAGTGCACATCGATTTTTCAAAATTCGAATGAGTTTTTTTTTTAAATGAAATAGTATCAAATTGATGATTTTCTCTCATTATATGAACAACAATGGCACGCAGACATTGTTGCTGATATCAGCACTATTGCCACCCGGAAAAATGAGGGCGATAATTCTGTGCAGTTTTTAAATTTAATGTTTCTCTTGGATACTGGACGTTTGTCTAGAGAACGCAGCAGGAAGTTGGTTAATTTATTTATTAAGATAATTAATATTTGTATTAAGGGATATTGCTTATTTCATTGTATGGTTTTTATATGTAATGCATTTTTAACTGAATTTTTTTTCCGTTGTTTGTTTCTTTTTCGATAAAATTGTTCTGCAGAGTAAAATTCTGTGCAGTTTCCAAATTTAATGTTTGGTGTTCTCTTTAGGCATTTTTCCAGTGCACTTAAAAGCCAGACGAAGGCTGGCCGCGCAGCGGCTAGTTTTAAATAATTTTCCTGCATTTGCTGCTAATTCTAAAAGTTTATTGCGTGGAGTATAATAACAACTTTCAAGGTATATTTAAGTTGGTACTTTGAGTCTGAACCATAGTGGAAAAAAAAAGTCAATGGTCACAAATCATTAATTTCCTTTCAATATGTACAAACTGTATATTTTTTAAATTTTAAACTTCTGATTTCAATAAAGTGATTGATTCTAAAAGCACCAAGCAATCTAAAGCAAGTTTTAACAAAATTACATGCCATTTGATTTTCCTCACATGCCAGGTTTCCATGTTCCATATAATTGTTATGTGTTTGCCATATTTTTGAATATACATGCAACAATAGCCAACTTATACATATCATGCACATTTGAGTACTTGTGACTTTAAGTGCTTTTTATTGAACTGTCATTCTGCTGATCATTTTTTGTATCTCGAAGATTTTTTAAGTCAGAAAGGAATCCTCAATAAAATTTCTTATAAAATGCTCCCTTTTGTTATTATTTATAATCAGAACAGTACTTATAAACTATTAAAATAGACAAATGAGGTTTTTTTTTTAGTAAACTTTACTATGTCATTAATGAGTTGGTGAGGTTTTCGTAGAGTACAGATAATAAGAAAGTTGTCAGAATTCATTTAGGTTGTGATAAATACCTCATAAATAGAATATAAATTCTTTGTATTCAGTTAGAAAAAATTAATAAGTCATAATTACTATTGTAGTACTTTATTAATATCATCATATTTAAAAAGAAAGGTTTTTGTTAAATTAGCCTTGGGTTTTTATTTCCTTGTACAAAGTAAAAAGAAAGTATTGTAATCGCGAAAAATTTCGGGTATCATATTTCAACGGAAATATCCATTTTGACTACTATTGAATGCAATTTAATTTTGTTTTTGCATGGCATCTGTACGTAAGGACTCTCTCCTCCCCCTCCAAAAAAACTGATTTAAAATAGATTCTGAAGAGATTTCTTCGTTTCGTCTGTGCATACGTACCTACATATGTATGTATGTATCTCGCATAACTCAAAAACGAGTAGCCTCAGAGCATTGAAATTTTGTATTTAGGACTGCTATAACATGTAGATATGAACCTCCTATTTTGGTTGCAATCGACCTATGCATTCTGTTACTCAGCTCAGTTTCTTTATTCTTATATGTTGGTGAATTGTACATTTTTTGCTTTAAGAATGATTGAATTATGTTGTTCTTATCTTCCAGGTAAGGTTTTTATGCCTTTAGTTAACCTGCATGCAATAATTATAGACGTAGCAACAATTTAATAGTTGTTTAAGTGCTGATAAGCGTAATTTTTTTTACCATAGTAGCCATATTTGTTTATATTTAAAAACTGACAGCAGAATAGTGGACTTGCTGCCAATCTAGAGAAACTAAGCTTTGCAACAACAAAATAACGCCTTCTTTTATTATTGCAAATTAAATTATGCTTAATCCATTCTGGAATTATCATTTAAGTTGTTTCTACGTCTTTGGTGTCTTTTTGCCGAGTGAGACGAAAAGTAAACTTTCAGCTTTGTGCACCGAAAAATCTGCCTTCTTGCCTGCTGGCCAAATTGCTTGTTTTTTTGTAGAAACTGTAATTGTAATTGTTAGAATTTTTTAAAAAATTTTGTTAACTGTATTTGCTGTTTTATGTTTTTCTATATCTCTCAGTTTTTAATATAGGTATTTTAAGTTTTTATGTATTTTTGCCTTGTCGCGAAGTGAGAACTCAATTAATTGAACGAGAAATACATATAATGAAATTGGAGGAAGTAAATTTAAATGAAAGGCAGGAAAAATGCATATAATTTAATATTTCGTGCGAGGAAGTCATCTGGTGTACACATCAGATTTTTTTCAATAGTAAAAATTATGAAGCTATTTTGGAATTAATAAAAATTTTAAAAAGTTAATGAATTGTCTTTGTTAAATGCACATCTTGCATCATTTCTGATAAAAATCCAGTTCAATAAATTTCCTTCATAAGCTAACGTATGGAAAATATTAATTTTAATTCAGTTTCCCATATAAAAAGTTTATGATTTTTTTGGGGAGGGAGAAGAAGGTGAAGAATTTCATTGCCTACGTAATTTGATTTTTTTTTAATTCAGCTGTATTTTATGTGGCATATTCTAATAAATTTTCACATTTCAGGGTGAGCCTGTTCTTCTTACTGAAGATGATGAATGTTACTTTATTTTTGAATGGAGAACTAGCATAGTATGTCCAGAAAAGCCTACTAGTGACACTAAATTCACATCCTGTAATTATACTGATAGTAGCAAAGGAATATATTTCAATCTTCTTCCACTTCAAAAGGCAGGAACAAAACCATATTATGAGGTATGAAAAATAATCTTAATCATATAATTAATTTTTTTAAATAAAATTAATGATTTTATCAATAAGTTATTCATTTTGTGTCATTTTATTTCTTATTAATTCTGTTGAATAATAAAGATGTATTTAGAGGGTAAGAAAAATCTGCTCATGCATTGTTTGTATACTATATTTCTTTAATCGTAAAATACATTTCTTTTCCACTTAAATATTGGTAAAAATAAGATGTAGCTTAAAATAACTGGAAGAGGAGGGGAATATTTTCAATACTTTACTCATAGCACTTAATACTCCATTTTTATGTGGAAACTGCAGCTATTAGTTTGATCATTATGGAATTCTCCAGTTCCATTTGTGAATAAAGTGCCATAATTTTTTTTAATGTTTTTCAAATCTGGTCTTGGGCTATTTTATTGTAGAATATGCCACTAATTAAAAAGTGGGAGTTTCAGCTTTGTTTCATTCATTTTAATTTTGTTTCTCATATTAAAATGTTATATTGCTTTGTGAAGCCACGAGGGAAGAAAATGTTGCTGCATGTGTGGGAGAAAAAAAAATATAAAAAAAGGTGTGGGTTGACATTTGGATAGTAATAGTAGTGTAATCCATTAATAGATATTCATCAGTTTGAGTTCCATTAAATCCTGCAAACCAGCTAGGTTCATTACAGAATTAAAGAAAGCACTAACAAAGTTATGATATGCTTTTGTAACATAGAGAGATTATTTTCTAAGCAAGTCATGCACTTAAAATTTATTCTAAAATGTGTTTCCTTAAATTTGGTTGAACATCTGTTAAAGGATTCCTGCAAACTCTGAACATTAGCTCTTCAAACTTCAACAGTATCGCAATTCATCATTAATGGAAAGGGTTTCTAAAGAAAAGTGCATCAGATTATTAGGAATAATTTTTATAGGGTGTTGTTGATGACATTTTGTTTTCATGTTAGCGGTTTATGCTTTATTTGATTATCCACAAAGCATTCAGCTGTTTTTCACAATTGTGTAATTTAAAAATTTTCTTAATCCCTCCAACATGTCATTTTTTATTGGCCCATTGTGTAAAGTGGATAAGACCAGTATAGTTTGGTCCTATTTTAAGTCTTAGTGAATGTGGTTTTTGTGTTTTTTGCTTGTAATTTAAATACAAGTGAGTACCCTCAAAAGTTTTCTATAAAGATATTTCTCGCTAAGTTTGTTGTCTCTTTTGCTTTAACCAGTTAACTAAGAAACCAGATAGGTAATTCAAAAATGGAAATATGCAAAAACTATGCAATTTGTTTTTGATTCCTGATGACATAAATCGGATATTTGATGTTTCAGTCAACAAAGTATTTAAGGTTTACTCGATAAAGAGTATGAATTTTCATTATTGATATCTGTGCTGACACTTTATGGAAGAATACAGAAATGCCGTTAAAATTAGTTGATATATAGCTCTGGGAAATAATCACGGAAAGATAGTGCAACATGTATTTAAAAAATTGTTTGATGTACTAGATGATGGCTCAGACAATGATACGTAGGCTGTTCAGAAAGTAAGGAACTTTTGGAATTAAAAAGGAACTAAGAAAAAAAAAATATTATATACATCAAAAAGAGCGACTAAAATTCTACTTTTCTACATAGTCACCAAACAAATTGAGGCACTTATCATAACGGTGAACAAGCTTTGAAATTCCTTCGTCATAGAATTCTGCGATCTCAGCCACTCGGTGACGTGCACCCGCAGATCCTTGTCGTTGTCAGAGCGCTGTGTTGCTAGCCAGTTCTTCATTCTTGGAAACAAGTGAAATTCACTAAATGCAAGATCGGAACTATAGGGCAGATGAGGGAAAACCTCCCATTTGAATGAATTAAGGAGTTCTTGAGTGCGGTTTGCCGTGTGAGGTTGGGCATTGTTGTGCAAAAACAAAATTTTGGATGTCAACTTTCCTCGGCGCTTGTTTTGAACTGTTCTCCTAAGGTTGCACAAAGTTTGACAGTACCGCCCAGAGTTTATTGTGGCACCACATTCGAGAAAATCAATCGGAAGCACACCTTGCTTATTCCAAAACACAGTCGCCATAATCTTCTTTGGTGACAAGATTTGCAAACATTTTCTTGGTCTTTTGGTGGAACTTGTGTGCCCCTGCTGCATGGACTGTAATTTTGTTTCGCAATTCACGTGTCTCACGCATGTCTCGTCACCAGTTATGATTAGATCCAGTAATGAATCACCATGTCTGCTGTAGGCATCCAGAAATGTCAAAGCTGCCCCCATTCGCTGACCTTTATGGTGGTCTGTAAGCAATTTCGGCACCCATCTTGCACAAAATTTGCAGTAGCCTAGCTTTTGCATGACAATTTAAAATGACAAAGCCCGTGAAACTTGTGGAAAACTAAGCTAAAGCTCCGTTATTGTGAAACAGTGGTTTTCATGAATCTTTTCATCAACTTTAGCGACCAGTTCGTCAGTCACAATGCTAGGGCGTCCACTCTTCTCTTCATCGGGAACATTATTTCAGCCATTTTTTAAACTGAATGCGCCATTTCCAGATTGAACTTTCATTCATTACGTTGCCTCCGTATACTTCACACACTTACCGATAAATTATCATAGGTTTTAGGTTTTTTGCCAACAAAAACTGTATCACAGACGCACCTCACAACTGACGGGATTTTCAATTGCTGCGCACATTTTAAATTTGAATATCATAAAAACGGGCAGCGTGGAAATGTTCCCGTTGTGATGGTCGGACACCAACTGAGATGCTGAGCACGCAGACACCGAAATATACATTATCGGCGCGCATCTAGCGCCGTCAGACTGAAATGTTCCTTACTTTTTGAATAGCCCTTGTATATTAGGAGATAATAACTAAAGTGATTCACGTGAAGTTGACTCACATATTGATTAAGATGCAGATGTCTTTAGCTTAAAAGAATCAGCTTCTAATATGGGTTCAGCATGAAGTATAGAATAATATAGCATTTTATAAATAGGGGCTGCTGCTGTTTGTTAATTGAAGAATTTTTTAAATTTTGTATTTTCCAACTCTCAAGGTTTTTCAACGTGTCTCCCTGTAGATCACCAAAACTTCCAAGTTAATATTTCCCAGCTGTGTCAGAGATTTATTGAATTAATGAAACTTAAATTATGCATTCTCTCGCTTCTAGTGATTTTCAGTGTAATTTTTGTTATTATATTTCATTTGATCTGAATTGTCTTAATCTACTGTAGACATTGCAGAATTTTTATGTACATTCAACTGATGTTTAATCTGTTAATATTTATATTAAATTTTGTTTTACATCAGCATGCGGTACATTGCTAAGTTTATTCATACTATGATATGCACATTAGATTAATTCATAATTTGAATTAAATTTTTAATTTATTTAAAAGTACGTTCTCTAATCATCACTATCTTAGTGTAAAAGAAAGAAGAAAGTAAGAAAATTGGGTACTCTTCTGTTATCGGGACCAGATTCATAAATGTATGTATGTATGCACGTGTGTATGTACACTGTGAAAAAGAAAAAAAACGCAGTTCTATTCAAATTGCGTTTTTCATGTCTCGAAAGTGCGACTTGGGATATGTATTAGATTTATATATAGCATCATTCTAACATAGGTATTTTGACCCAAAATTGGGCTTTGCTTGAATGACATGCTAATTTTTTTCCTTATTTTGATTCTATGACCCAGGTTATGCCTAAATATTAAATTTTGTAAAATTTGCTTTATGGATAAAATTCAAAATTTATCCTGATGTATTTTTTCAATTTCCACCAAGAATAATTTACTTGGGGAATTTCTTAATTTATAGCAACCTAGTTTCCTTTTCTTTTTTTTTATTGCAGATGAGCAGAAAAAAAAAGTCAATGTTCATACTTTCAAATGATTTTAACAAAGTGCTTAAACCACATTTGGCATTATTATCAAAACAAGATGCTAAATTTCAAAACCTTAAACAAATATATAAATTAATGTATATCTTAGAAAATTTCGAATAAAAAATCCTAATTTTTTGCTGGTATGCTTAGAAATATTTATTTTTTTAAGATGATGGCAAAACTTCTATAGGTTATAATTCAAAATATTTTTCAAAAATTTAACTAAATTCCAACTAAAATTTGTCTTAGAGCTTGTTAAAACTAATTACAAGTAGATATTAATTGGTTAAATAAGTAATTCATTGAAAAGATAATCAGTTAGTATAGTTTTCCACATAATTTCGTTTTCCCCGTTTAATGTAAATACAAAATAATTTCCCTCAGAATGTTTTCTACAAAGGTGTCTTCCCCTTAGGGTCATTATGAGTAATTTTTTTGTGGTAAATCATTTTGCCTTCTTAATTTAGTCACAGCAAATTTTTTTGGAGAAAGAAGGGGAAAAAGAAACAATAAAAGATTTGGATAATGTATATTAACACGTGAAATGGCATTATGCAAGAATAAAAATTTAATATCAGTTTCAATCATTCATCATCTAAATTTGATTCATAGAACCACTAAATATATATACACTCTGTCACAAAAAAGGAAACGAACTACTTTATCAAAATTTAAAATGTGTTTAGTGTATGAGAAGATAAACAAATGATTACAAATTCAGAACAAGAGATTGTTTTATTTGGAAGTTATGGCATGAAAAAGGTTACCAAGTATAGCAACCTCTGCCTGGTATACAAGCTGAAACACGACAGGCATCGAATCAAGTAGTACCTATGACCTCCTGCGAAGATCATGCCATAATCTTTGCAACTGGGCAGTTATTTTAATAATATTCTGGGACGGCTGCAGTTGACTTCCAAGCATGGCCCCAACGTGCTGTATTGGCGAGAGGTCTGGTGACCTGGCAGGCCACAGGAGTATGTCATATCTTTGAACACATTCTTGGGAGAATTGCACAGTATGTGGATGAGCATTATCTTTGCAATAAATGACAGCTGGACAACTTGATAGCATAGGCAGTACAATCACGGTTAAAATGTCATTCACGTACTTATGAGCCGTCATTGCCTTGAAGGGCAACTAGAGGTGATCATGTGTTCCAACAAATCGCTCCCTATACTGTTACACCTTGTGTGATCGCCGTATGCCACTCAACAACAAATGCTGGATCAAACCACTGGCCTGGCTGCATCCACACGCCTGTGTGTTGGTCATCGGCACTGAGACTGAATCGGGATTCATCACTGAATATCACCCGTCATTGATACCACCAGATGCTTGGAAGGTGGTAAATGGCATCAAATCGATGCTAGCAATGTTGTTGTGCGGAAGTGGTCGCTCTTATTGTATGATCCTTGCGCTCATTTGTGTTCCTGGGACTCCCTGACCCTCCGCAACTGTAGACTATCCCTTCTGTGATCCACTGTCACCAACACCGAGCAACTACCATATCGCTGCAACCGAGGTGGCGTCTGATAACCCTGTTAGATGAACTTGGCCTATTATACACCCTTTCTCAAAGTGCGCCAATTGTTCATACTGCTGCTGGATAGTCTCAGAGGCATCTTCAGTCACAACACCATCCATCAAAGTCGACAAATTTGTTTGAATAGCCCTACGGCACAAGCAATCATGCTTTTAAACTTTCCAAACTACACATTATTTTACGCATTATTTTGACGCGAGCTACGCGTCAAAATTTAAATCATTTGCATATCTCTTATCAGACTACATTCATGCCGAGTTTCTTGATTGTGGCTCGATTTCTTCTGAGTGCATATATTTTTGTGTGGCAGAGTGTATATATTTTAATCTGACAACTTGGATATATGTAATGTAGCATGAATTTTCCAAGATGTGCACTAAGTTATATATTTCTTGTCTTAGGTGACTGATAGAAATTCTTCTTATCTCTTAAACGTATGTGCTACACTTGAGAATTCTAATCTTGCTAACTGTAAAGATGCTGGAGTATGTAAAACAGAAGGAAATAACGTTAATAATTATGGAATTGCTGCATCACAGAAGATTACATATGATGGCCGAAGATTCAGATTGACATTTTTTGATGGAGATGATTGTCCTTCTGGTTGTAAGTTATCTTTTATGTATTTCTGTTTTCCCACACCTCAGGGCTCAGCACTGGCATCAAATTTCAGAATAGTGGTAGGTGGACCTCAGGATATATGGATTAAATTTCGGTGAATGGGCTTGCTGCATGAGAGTTCTTGTGATTTTATAAATACAAGCCAGTTTTCCGTATAAAGTCTTCCATAAAGGCATTTCTTCCTATAGGCAGATAGCTCTAGTAGTCTTTGTCATAACCCAAATAAACTAAATCGAACTTAATTACTGCTGCTCAGAGCATGATCTCAGAGCTAAAATATTCATTCAAATTATATTAAAGCTGATTAAGGAAAAGAATTTCATTAAGTATTTTACTCTCATTTTAATTTGAATAGTTATATGTATATTTTCTTACATAGAAATACCACTGCCATGAAGTATAAAGAGGTCAATAAGCTTCAGTACATTTCATGAGGGAAGAATAATTGGTCATTGGTTTAAGTGAACTATTTTCAAAATGCCATTAATTTTACCAGCCAAATAATGAGTAAAATGCTCATATAAATAAGTTACTATACATAAATAAATAATTAACGTAAATAAATGATGCAATTTTAGAACGTTTATCATAATAATTCTGGTGTTCAGTTTGATAAGTGATATGAACTGTACTGAATATCAGAATGATAAAAGATCTTATCTTTTAAAAGTAATTTCTTATGAAAGTTCGAAACTTCTGCGAGATCTTTTTTGTTATAGAACAAATTGTGCTGAAAAATTTTCCCTGAAAATATACATGTGCTAACTCGATACTGCCAGTTAGAAAACATACTTTTGTCATCAGCTGATTTTGACTGTGGTAAAGTGTTTCTGTAGAATTTATTAGTTATTTTAATAAGCGAGATTGAAATAAAATGATATAATTTAAAAACTTTAAAAACTTATTATTAACAATACTTACTTTGAAAATAAAAACTTTATTATGAGTGCAAAGAACAACACATTTAATTTAATGGTAGTAAATGGGCAATATCAGCACATTTTTTATCTTATAATGGAAAAGATACCTTTTCTGTATATGACAACTAAAGATTAAATTCAGTTTTTATTGTACTTTTTATTTAGTTATCTAAAGTTTGATTGTATAGTTACTAATCTCCTCTTGACTTGTACATCCTTGCTGCTTAGTTTTATATTCTCATGTGTTTGTACTGCTTTTGTTGTCAGAAATGAGAAATTGAATTTATATAATATTCTTTAATTGTGAATAGCTGATCTTTTGTTTTAGTTAAAGGAAAATTAACATCAGAAGTGCTTTTTGTTTGTAATCCGTTGGCTGGTGTAGGAGAACCTATTGTTCACAAGGTATATGTTACATTGATTGCCAATTTATGTTCTTGATTGTCCTTATAATTTAATTTGTAATTTTACTAACCTCATTAAATCAATGTTGTATTTCTTATTGTTGAAAATTTATTTTGGTGTAGTTTTGATAAGTTTGGAATATGAACTCAGTTCTGACTTATTATATAAAACAGTTTTTTAGTAGATTAATTATATTTAATTAAGTTAAACAGTTAATTAAATTAAAAAAATATTTCAAAGAAAATACATAGTGGAAAAAAACTAAATGCATTATGTGAAATATCTGTTCAATATTAAATATAATATGATGCTGATTATTATCTTTTTCTTATTTAGTTCGTTATATGTTACTAATCAAAAATCTCTTAAATCACCTTCGTAATAACTAAATTTTGTTGATTTTGCATACAGTTTTATAGAAAATATATGCTATTATGCAGCTAATTAAGTATTTGTTTGACTAATTTTGTGACTTAAATTTGTAGTAAAAGTTTAGATAGTAAAACATAGTAAACGTTTTGTACAGAAATACTTTCCCCCCCAAGAGCTGTTTAGTGTACAATATTTAATTATATTATCAAACAATTTTAATTATAATTCTATTAAAAACATCTAACTAAATACAAAATTTGTAATAGTATTTTTTGTTTTCAGTGTAGTAGAAGTGCTAATGTATCTGAAATCAAAGGACTGATTTTTATAGATTGAATAAATATATCAGATTGCCTATGCTTAGATTTGAATAAACAAAAGTCAGTCATATATTTTTAACCCGATCGTGATGGTAGCTCAATCACCAAACTGCTCTCTCAGGACGATGTGCTAATTGGATGCATTGTCTTCTGGGGATGGGGATTTCATGCTGCTAAGCCTAACTTAAGGCAAAAAATTTGCATAATTTGGGAAAAATTTACTTTTTTATAACTTTGGAAAAAAATTTGCAGTGACTTACCTCAAATAAATATATATAACAAAAACATCCAATCACAGGTTTTATTTAATCAAACACATTATTGAAAATCTTTATAAAAGACCAGCATGTATTTCACTAACCTGAAATAAATATGTAAACAAATAAATATATGGTATTAGAATCATTATAACTGTCACTTTCCGTTTCTGCAAAAATATCATCACTGTCATTAATGTGAGAAAAAGACCCATTTAACATTGGTATACTATTCTTTTGTTTCACCAGACCACGGATTTCACGGAAAAAAATCTAAGAGCAATAAATAAAACCTCTAAAAAGATAGAACATCTAACTGGCTATATCCCTCCCCCAAAAATAGTATTACGAAGTGATAACAGTTGCATTTGTTTATATCAACTGAGGCAGTTAAAGAGCCAATATGTCACTCGCAAATGTTTCTCGCATTCCAATATAAAATATCAAAAATAAAAAACATTGCGTAGGACTGAAGGTTAACATGCGTCACTTTTGATAAATTTCACTGTAACAGACATACAGCTACATTTAGTGGGGAAAATAATACTAATTAAATGTTCTAAGAAGTCATATGTGGTCAAAGCCATAGCTAAAGTTTTCAGTGCCCGGGGACAGCTGAAGATTTTGCATCCCTTTCTGTGTGCCAAGAAGGGAAAACATTTAAAATTTCTTAACATCAATTTGGCATCCCTTGAATGCTGCAGCTTGCACCATCCTAGCTATGCTACTGTATGTGGTACACCCAACCACAGAGTGAATTAAATGCCAAGATTCATGTATGATGCACCCAGACTTGAGATAAGATTTGCTGGCAATGCACATATGACAGGCACGGCTGGAACTGGTTAAGGCTTTTAATACACCAGATCATTATAATACCCATCAGTGGCTGAAAGATTAGGTGTACATGGGTACATTGGTGAACAAAATTAAGAGATGGAACACTTTTTCTTAACTATCTTGAGAAATAATGGAAAGAAATAAATGAAATTAAGTATGGATATAGTTTATGACATTACACCAATGAGTACAAAACAACAATGAAAATGCCATTCATTCATGAGTTATGGCCAACAGTCCAATGTGGTCCAAACTTGAAGTTGAAAGATGGCAGTGAAAATGTGGCTGGTATGGTGTGTGGTCGCCTCTGACAGACAGGCAACATGCATAGTGAGTAGCTATGCTGGTAACAAGAGTTCAAGAGTACCTGTGGAAGTCTCATTTACTCCTTAACCACGGCAGTTTTTAACTCCTGAATGGTCTGGATGGGGGTTGGTTTATTGCAGTAATTCTCACAGGAGCATCCGTAGCATGTTCGCTAGGATTAAGGTCAGGAGATTTGGCTGGCAAATCCATTCGGTGAAGGTCCTCACTTTCCAGATGGTCGTCATTCATGTGGGCCATATGTGATCGTGCATTTTCGTGCAAAAAGGAACTCTGGGCAAACAGCATCCCTGAAAAGTTGTGCATAGGGCTCTATAGATAGGGCGCATAGGGCTCTATAGATAGGGCGCATAGGGCTCTATAGATAGGGCGCATAGGGCTCTGTACCTCTAGGCATTCATGGAACTAGTGTCTAACACATGGAGCGGTGTGCAGGTACCTTGAATCATTCCTACCCAGACCATCACTCCTCCATCACCATATTGGACCGTTTCCATGATGTTGCTGAGATACTATCGGGCCCCATGTTCCTTCCTGTGATGTTGAAGTGTAAACTAATAACTCCCTAAATAAACTAGATACTACAAGTATCAAAAGCAAATGTTACATATGCCCAATACTTGTTGGCCTAAGATTACGTTTTCTACATTGTGTTGGAATTTAATATCAAGAATAATAAAATGTTTCACTTACCCAATAACCAACATGCATGAGACTTACGGAGACAACTTTTCTTTTAATCTCACATTTATTTTATCAAAAACCTTCTCTTGATTAAATATATGTAGCACAGATCACATCGTACACAAAAATAGCATAATACATTAACTTAGAACAGAAAACGTGAGGAGCTAAACATGGAACGGTATCCCACAAAATGTGAGAAGCTAAACATGGAGCGGTATCTCGGCACCTTACATTGAAAAAGAACACAACTTTCTAATCTTTAAACATCGTTCTCCCTGTGCACTGTAACTACTTTCAAGTATACTACACAAATTGCAGATGGAGATTTTCACGCATACAGTTATTTCTTTCACACATATTTTTTGTTCAGCACATGGTAATTTCAGCGAGGCGATGATTGATGACTAAATATCGGCACTTTCTGGAGATGAAACACATATTAATAATTTGCTCGAGAATGGTTTAAATTTTAGCACAGCATCAAGACATTAATTTTTATCCAAACATTTTCAGCTACTTCGTGCAATTTTTTTAGGCTATCTCCGCTCCTTCTTTTTCATCCAACCAAAATGACATTATCACAGGAGGGCGACATGTGTGAGGTCGAGGCCCCACTTGAAACGTCGTCAGCAGAAAAGGGAGGAAAAACCAGTTTTTTCAGTATTTACACATGCGGTAGTTCTCCGATTTCAATTAAAGTTACGATGAAGATGAACTGGAGTGAGAGATTTACGTTCTCACACTTCCACATCGTTAATTGCCGATAATCAGGTTGTAGATTGAATCTGGACTCATCTGTGAAGAGAGCATTAGCCCATTGAATTTGTGTCTAGTGTTGTTGTTGTGTGCAGCATTGTAAACACTCTCTTTTGTGGGAGGGAGTGAGTGGAATGCAAATAGCAGGCTTTCTGGCATACAGTCCTTCTTATGGATCCTTTTGTCAACTGTCTGCCTTGAAACTGATGTTGTTGCAGCAGTATCAAGGTTACGAGACAGTTGTGTGACTATATATGTCCTCTGGCGTTTGGCTGAAAGTACCAAATACTGGTTGTCATAAGGTGTTGTGGATCTCGGTGACCTTGACCTGGTCTTCTGGACACTGTCTTGCTGTTTTTAAACTGATTCCACAAATTAGAGATGACATTTGGTGTTATATGCAGTTCTCTTGCAACTAGAGCTTGGGACTACCCTGCCTCAAGCCTACGCATAATTCTCTATCTCATACCATTGTTTAAACAGTGATACGTACTCATTTGACCTAATAAAGAGCAAAGAACAGGAAGTTTATTCAAAAAAGGCAATAAAAGTCACTACTGTATTTCAGAGTAGAATGAGCTGAACAGCTGGATGCATACTTTTGTACCTCCTTCTGGCATTGCAATGCCCACAATAATATGTAAACTCATCTCAGCAACACCGTCGCCAGAGTAATATTGTATGAGAACTAACTGTTTATGTTTTGTGTGGTATTTAAGGAGAATTGGGGGAAAATGTTTTTCATGTCTTAATTTTGTCCATCAGTATAGTTGTGTCATAAATTCATTTTTCAAAGGCTGCCTAAAGGTTTTCATCGTGTATATCATTACCTTTATTGATATGAGTATTATTCAAGTAATAATCTTCTTGTTTGAAGAATGTATCATTTTCCAATAAAATTTCTCTTTAAAAATGTTGTATTCGAAAAATCATTTTATTGGTGTGAGTATTATGCAAGTAATAATACTCTTTTATTGATGAATATATCATTTTCTGATAAAATTTCTCTTTAAAAGTTGTGGCATTTGTGGTCAGAAAAAATGTAAGATGTGATATTTATATGATACTTATTTAAAATAAACTTAAAAAAATTATACATATGTATTTAAAACAAACATTAATCTTAATATAAATGAACATTTATTTTCAATGCTATGTCTTATATTTCAGAAATATACGTGCATGACAGTATTCCTGTGGGAAACATCATTATCATGTCAAAAAATGCAGGACCAGTGTGCTTTTGATATTGATGGGAACCATTATGATTTTAATCTTCTTTCTAGTTTGTCTCATAATTGGAATACATCAGACAGTAAAAACACGTAAGTTGTGTCTTATTTTCCCTGAAATTCAGTACTTAGATGGAATTTTTTTATGGAATATCCTTAAATGTTGATGTAATGATAATTATCCAAAAACTGGGGATTTTGTAAATACAGTAAATCTTCTTGAAACTATCAATTCCTATAGACCACCACTTCTAAAAGTGGCTACTTTTTCCAATAAATAAATAAAATAAAGACTATCGGTATTGATATTTATAATTTATTGTTTTTTTTTCCCCTGAGAAGACTCAACCAGTATTATTAAGTGAATTTATTTGGGACAGTTATTACATCTCGGTTTCATAATTAGCCTAAGCAATTTCAAGTATTGTTTAGATTAGAAAATGTATCTTCAACAGGAGAGTCCTTTATCATAGAAAATGGTTTTATGAAAAATAAATTTTATTCTTATCTTAGCATAATATAATTATGTTATAGGGTCATTTGTGATGCACTTTAAATGACTCATTGGATACTTGAAGTGTTTATACTAATTTTTGCATTTCCAGTTTCTCACAAGAAATACCAAAATCAATTCATTTCTATTTTTGAGCAAATTGTAGTCTTATAATCACTTTGAGGTTAGGAACTCAAGCACTTATTCTTGAAATTTTGAATTTAAAAATGTGTCCAATAATATTATAAATTATATACAATTTTATAAATTTTAAACAACTTTAATTTAAGAATGTCTGCAAAACACAAAGTGCTAAAGCATTAAATTTAGAAACATGTTTAAAAATTATTGAACGTGCTGCTAGTGATCTGTGCTGAAAATAAAGAATATGGGTGTCGCTGCTTTGCAGCAGAATGCATGTAATGTAGAAATGAAAAGGGAACAATGTATTGGTTCATTGGGTAGCATGATTCCTGTGCAGGTTGGTTAATCTTTTAATAGGACAAATGTATATATATATATATATGTAAAGCATTATAATAAAAATATAATGAAGCTTCTGATGCTTTGTTTTCCTCGGTGGACTGTCTCGGGCTTTGTTGTTTTTAAATGGAACATCTAAGCTTGGAAGTTGCAATTGGTAAAAAAGGAATTAGGATTGAAATCTGTAATTATGAACTTCATGCTGATGGATGTGTCTATACCATGCCCTAAGAAATAGATAAGAGCATGATTAATATTAAATTTTTAAAGTATTTGATTTGAATTTTGATGATTTTCAGTGTTGGGTACATTTTTGTATTTATAACATGAAATAATCGCAGAACCAGATAGATTAAAATAGAAGAGAACCGCATTGAGAACAATAGTTTCAGAGTTTAGCAAAGAAAGATACAGATGAATTATGCAAATTGCATGAATTATTATTAGAAATGAAAAGTAAGTGCTGGTGAGTAATGTATTATCTTCGTTAGAATTAAATGAAATGAATTTTGATGAGAGTATAAAAACTTTGAAGGAACGATTCAGGAAAAACAAAATAGTAATTGGTTCATAAACAGGTTGTTAAATTTAGAACCAGTAAAGAATTCAAATAATATTCGATCTACCGAAAAATGATGTTTGTTTTTATCACAAGTTTTTGACATGTAAGCACATGTTTATTTGGCGCATGTTTGGCTCTTGATTTTTATCGCTTAATGTATACTTGCTGAAACTAAATTAACTAAAATGAAGTTCATTCACATTAGTTTGAAGTGTGAAGCAATAGCGTACCCATGGCTACTGATAAAGTTCGTTTACGCCACTGTATTTTATACAAATTTCAACAAGGAAGAAATGCTACAGAAATATGTAGAAATTTATTGAAAGTGTTTGGTGAAGGTGCAGTTTCTGATAGGATATGCAGATGATGGTTTGAAAAAGTTGATCTCGACCTTTCTGATAGACCACGTTCTGGGCGACCATCTTTGATCGATGCCGATGTTGGTAAGACTGTGTTGGAGCAAGATCCTTTTCTGACAACATCGGAGATCGCAGAATGTCTTAGCTCAGTTCAGTGAACCATTTCGGAACATATTTGGAAGATAGGATTGGTGTGGAAATATTCAAGATGGGTGCACATGAATTAAGTCGGAAGAATTTGGAGGATCGTGTCGTCATGTGCGCATCTCTGCTTGCTCGGAACAAAATCGAGCCCATCTTGAACCGGATGATACCTGGGGATGAAAAGTGGATTATCTACGAAAACATTGTGAGGAAAAGGCTATATTGTGAACCCCGGAAAACTGAGCCCTTCGACCTCTAAACCAGATTTGACTCTGAATAAGAGAATGTTGTGTATATGGGGGGGGGAGGACATTTGAGAACCAATAGATTATGAGCTTTTAAAACTGAATGAAAAGCTCATTTGAGAAGTATTGTCAGCAACTGGATAATTTAAGGACAACAGTCCAAGAAAATAGGCCGGTGATGTTCCATGATAATGCCAAGCCACATGCTGCCTTGGGGACTTGTCAAAAAAATGCAGAACTAGGCTGGGAAATTCTGTCGCACCCACCATATTGCCCGGACTTAGCACCCTCCGTCTATCATTTGTTTTTGTCCTTACAAAATTTTTTGAAGAAAAAAAAACTTAAAAAATGAAGATGTCAAACAAGCACTGGTTCAGTTTTTTGTATCAAAAGATACAACATATTTAGAAAATGCGATATACAAATTGCCCTCACACTGGCAAGAACTCATTAATAATAATAGTAATTATTAGTCCAAAGGGATTTAGTCCCGAAGGACTATTACTTTCGTTTTGCGATTTTGCGTCGATTCACTCTGAATGCCCGTTTCACTTTTCAAATTGTTGCCACTAAATGTTATCGCTCTGCATTAAATTTTAAAAAATGAAAAATCTGCATAAATGTATGCATGTTTCTCGCATTGTGATAAAACCTAGAGCCATCGAATTTTGAATGACGTAATCCTACTGCGAATATGGGCATCTGGAAGCCCTAATTTTGAATTTGAAATTTGCTTTATTATCGATTTTATGTTTTGTAACATTTCAACGAATTTCTGATTAACAAACTAAATGATTTCAAAGCGAGCAATGGCAACACTGTACGGAAAAAAAAAAACATTTTTATCTCCAGCGCACGAGACTTACGGAAATTCTAAAGATATGTTCATTTTAAAATGATTTTGCGATATTGATTTTGAACTGAATTTTATGGTTTGAGTACGTAGTACATGATATTTAATAAAAAAAGGTAGCACACGAAACGTTAAAAAAACGCGCCTTTGGACGTAATTTAAAATCTGAAATCTTTCAGATTTTTTTTTTAATATTTTATTATTTAATAAAGTTTATTGAGAGTAAGAAAAATTTCTGTTCTGTTTTATTCCAAAAACGGATAGAACTTTCCAGTAGACTGAACATTAAAGCCTTGTATAGGTTATATGATAAAATTGAAATTGCAGCTCAGAATTAGGAAGTGTAAGGTATTACAAAAGGTTCATGTGGTCAATTATTAATAGGTCTGAAATTTAATCAAAGGAAGAAACCAAACTAAGAAATAAGTATATATAACCTAATAAGTGTAAAGGTTTCTTTAATTTAGAGAATTGGCAGTATTGCAGTTTTATGCATATATTTGTATCCTACTAATTTCCAGCTACATGCTGGAAAATTTACAAAAATTTCTCAAATTTTGAAATTGAAGATCACTCAGTTAATAGAAAAAATATAAATATAGGAGGAATTAAAAAAATTGACACTATATTTATTTTAAAGCTAAATTTTTAGTATTTTATTTAACATTATTTTATGGATAACAGATTATTCACTTAAAAAAGTTTTTATGACTGTGGCAGTATATTCAAGTCTCAGTATTGTATCATACTAATTTTCAGCAACATGCTGGAAAATTTACAATAATTTCTTAAATTTTAAAATTGTAGATCAGTCAGTTATTAGAAAACATTGATAAATTTAGGAGGAATAGAAAAAAATGACACTTTATATTTATTTCAAAGCTAAATTTTTAATATTTTATTTAACATTATTTTATAGATAACAGGTTATTCACTTTTACTTAAAAACATTTCTACAAATGTGGCAGTATATTCAAGTCTCAGTATTGATAGAAAGATGAAATCCATGTAGGTATTAAAAATACTATTTGAAATTATTGATTAACTAAAATTAATATATTGTCATGAATAAATTTTTTAACACTAAGTACATACACTGGTTGGACAAAAATATGGAAACACCTTTAAAAAAACATGTTTCTTTGCTTAATATGGTGTAGGAAACCCGTTGGCATCCAAAACAGCTTGCAGTCTCCTCGGAATGGATAAATACAGTTCCTGTATGTTTGCCAAGGGAATATTATACCATTCTTCCATCAAAACGGTGGCAATTTCAGATAACAATGTTGACGGTGGATAACGAGAACGCACTTTCCGCTCCAATGTAGACCAGAAAGGTTCGATAATATTCAGGTCTGGTGACTGTGGTGGCCAGGGGAGATGGGACAACTCCTCCTCGTGCTCAGAAAACCAGTCCTGGACAATGTGAGCTGTGTGAACAGGGGCTTTGTCGTCTTGGAAGACACCATCACCATCGGGGAACAAAGTTTGTACCATGGGATGAACGTGATCAGCCAAAATGTTCACATAAGTCTTGGCAGTCATGTGCCCTGACACAGTTATCATGGGGCTAGCAGAAAACCACGATATGGCTGCCCAAACCGTAACAGAACCCCCGCCATGTTTCACTCTTGGCAACAAGCAGTCTGTATTATAGGCTTGAGATGACGTTCTCCCGACGTAAATTCGGCCAGAAATGGGAAACAATGTGAAAGAAGACTCGTCAAACCATATTACTTGCTTCCACTGTTCTATAGTCCAGGCTTTATGACTTAAACACCACCTTTTCCTGTTACGGGTATTAGCATCACTGATGAGTGGCTTCTCAATTGCAGCACGGCCAGCAATTCCCTGTTTATGAAGCTCCCTTCTAATTGTTTTGGTACTCACAGAGTTCGGTAACACAACATTCATTTCAGCAGTAACTTTTGCTGCTGTGGTCTTCTTATTTTTCGTCATAATTGCCCTTAATGATCGTCTGTCACGATCACTCAGGACACACTTTCGTCCGCGCTGTTATTTAGCTGATGATATTTTTTTGCTTTTCAAATATGCGGAATAAATCTTTGATACAGCACCTCTTGAAACACTAAACACCTCGGCTACCTTGTTTACGGAAGCACCTACCATACGTGCTCCAACAATTTGCCCATGTTCGAAGTCTGTTAACTCTGACATAATGCAATGACAACCTCACATAACAGTACTCCGACAACAACTGAACTGTTTAGCACATTTACGAAGTTGTATAGGTGGCGTAAGTAATCAAAAATGCCAGCGCCACCTACATATTTCATTAAAATCAATCTTTCTTTTCAAACATGCATTTCACAAGGTGTTTCCATATTTTTGTCCAACCCCTGTATGTGCAAGTAAAGAATAATTAAGTTAGAGGTAAATAATAAAACAAAAAAAAATAATAAGTAAATTGAATAATTCTGCTTTTAAAGAAAGTTTATTAATTTAAAACCCATTTGAATAAAATAAAACTGATGTATTATTGACTTTTCTCTATTTTATAAAATTACGTTTCAAAATGTTTTGCATAATTGTTTTAATTAGCTTTTTTAAGCATTCGATTTTTAGTATCACTGTGTTTTATAAAACAGAATTATATTTATGGCTGACAATTGACTTCCTTTTAATTTTTTTACATACAATTTTCCCCCTTTTTTTCAACTTAATTTTTAATCATTTTAAAATTCTATCTTTCAGGACTTATTATATTAACCTCTGCCGGGGGATACAGCAAACTATGGATACATTTGGTTGTTCACCTACAGCCGCAGTCTGTATGGTGGACCTAAATGGATTTCACTTATCGTTAGGCATGGTAGAAACTATGAAAGTGAAATTGTTTAGTAAGTTTTGTTTCTTTCACTGTTATGTTAAACTGTGTCATAAGAAATTTCTCTCACTTTACAAAAAATAGAGTATTCCCAGGTAATTTCTTGTAAATTGAAATGTCAGGAAATGATGAAATAATTACGATTAATTTATATGGAGAAAATTTTGGAATGGTCATAGGCATTCCATAAAATAAAGCTAACTTAAATAAATAAAGTACCAAATTATATCAACATAAAAAAGATTATGATAAATACAATAGTTACATAATTTAAATGAAGTGCAGGTGATTGAAGACAAATGCATCTGGTGTCTAGCATAAGTAAGCAAGTGTAATAATTGAACATACTATGTACAGTGTTATTTCACCTTCTGAAATTGTGAGGACAGTAAGCGAGCTGGACAACAGATGGTGGAAAATGATGATATTGCATTAAGCTGCAATGCTGAAGATCCAGTAATGGGAGATCAAGACTGAGGTCAATGATCATCTTAATATCTTTGCATTATTTGTATCCTTAAGATTTCAGTGTGTGTAGTTGCAAAGTCTGCTTATTTCAATATCAGATTCAAAACTAGTCATCTGCTTTGGTTCTTGTGTAAACCTTGATATATGATTAATATGTTTGACAGCTCTTACACTGATATATTTTCCCTAATATGCAGTTATTTTTCATTTATCAAAATGTCCTGCAAAACTGCCATAGACCATCATATTCTTTCATAGCTAAAATCTCTTTTTCAGTCACTGCATGGGACATTTTTACTACTTTTTGCAAGAGCAAAAATTTTTTGTCTTTCTTAAAGTAAATGAATTTTTTTTTAATTGCTTATTAAAACTTTTCATGAACAAGCAATGACTTACAGAGAAATTTTATAAAACAGGATTGCAACCAGCTCTCATTTTATGCTAGCATTGCGTTCATAAAGTAGCATCATTAATTGAATTGGCATAAAACAAACGTAATGTTTAATGTAATTGGAGACAACATGTTCATCAATTTTGTGTGATCTTAATGATTTAATCTGCTAAAATAAATCATGGTCTTTGATTAATTTTGTGTTTTTCACATTTTAATTTCAATTTTTTGAATTAAAAATTTTTAATGCATTTTCCCTTACTTTTATTTCTTAACCAGTCTTAATTTGCCTTATAAAGGCTGAAATTTCACATAAAATGTACTTTAAGAGTTTCAACTGATTTCGAAAGTATTTCAGATTTGAAACATAGTGATTTATGCATCATATTAAGGAAAAATTTATAAGAAATTTGAATCAATTTTCAAATGTAATATACAATATATTGGAGGTGTTAAGGCAACAAGAATCAGCGTAATCTTCATAAATTTGCAGGACTAGTTTCGAAGGTTGAAATATAGAACCTTCGAGTTATTTTAACTCAGGTACAAGCAATATTTAAAAGCTATGCCAGCTCTACCTTTCAAAAAAGTCTGCAGAAGTTTTAAAGAATAAACTATGAAGTCTGGAGAAGTTTTAAAGAATAAACTATCTCATGTTTAAAATGAAGTTAAAAATAAGCTAAAATATTTTAGGTTGATGCACTGAAAATATGTTTTAACAGAAATAAAAGCAGAAGTTTTCACAGGTGACCCATCTTCTTCGTTAGAGGGCTAGAATGGATAGTTTGATTAAGATAATCTTGTATTATTTTCTGCAGGGTTGTTGACTCAGAATCTATGTCCATATATATGAAAGATTAAAGAGAAGGTCTCTGTTGCAACACAATTTGCTTTCAAGTGCTCTGAGTTTGTGAATGCTTTTACACTAGAGTTTAGCAATGACTTTGGTCATGTCCCATTTAATTGTTGAGTATGGATGCTCAGCAAAGATGTGCTATTTTTGTTGGCAAATTAGTTGGCAGAGAGTTTGTAAATATATATATATATATTTTCTTTTTAATGCATGGCAGTTTTTATATTTCTGCTCAGGGACTGAGATAATGCCAAGTTTGTAACCAAATCTTCTGATGTGTGAAGTGATTGGGTATCAGGCGAATGTTCGAATAATTCTATATTTTATTTGAATCTTGCATTGATAGCATTTTTATGTTTTGAGAAATAACTTCAAAATCTTGTCGATTGTTTTTCTTGTTTCACAAAATCAGAAGATTATCTCTCTTTTTCTGCAGTTTGTAATATATATTTATAACCATTTTCATTAAATTTTTGTGTAGAACAGAAATCTTTGGTATGTTTTAAGTAAAAATAAAAGCAATTGCTTTAGAAATAACTTTAAAATCTTATGTATTGTTTTTCTTGTTTCATAAAATCAGAAGATTATCTCTTGTTTTCTGCAATTTGTAAGGAATCTGTCTGGAAATGAACCATATAAATAGCGAAGATGTTTACACACTTTTTAAGACTAAATTTGGGGCTATTTAACTAGTGTTTAAAATAAAAAGAGTTTTTTTTCCAGCGTTTGATCTGATAGTCTTTTCTCTGGACTGTAAGTCTGCATTGTGATTTCCGTTGATATAAGGGCTTTTTATGAAATTTCCACGGGTTTTCATTTTCATTCCTTTTCTACTGCTTTCCAGAGTCCATCAATTGTGGTGGGTTTAAATTTAGAAAGAGTCCTTTTTAGAGACCAGATGCACACTACGTCATCATTAGGGGACTTCGCATTAATATGTGCAAAAAGTATATATGCAATGCATGTATCAAGTCTTCATTTTTTCAAAAAATGCAGTGGTACTTTTCAAAGCATGATTTGTTGCTTTGTGTTGATGAAGCTTCACTTTTTGCAATCAAGGAAAAGAAATGGAATTTCTTCCGTAAATATTGGATGTAAAAGTTTCTTTTGATAGTATACTGAGTTGATTTGAACATTTTTTTCTACTTTTCTTATCCCTCTGTAAGAGACTCTTGCAGCAATTATAAACCCTTACTGTATAAAGTATTTTCTCCTTCCTTTCTGCATGCCTTTGTGGTGTAACAGTAGCATACTCGGTGCATATTTGAGAGGTCAAGGTTCAAGTATGGCGAGGGCATTGCTAATTTTTCATATCTCCTGCTTCAAAATAACATAATGACTACAGTGGCGCCTGAACTAAAAGGTGGTGAATGATGATTCTTCACCACCAGTATTTGGCGATTGGATCCACTAATCCTCGGTCACCTTTTAAAAAGAGGGAGTATAAAAGGTATTTTCTCCCTCCTTTCTGCATGCCTTTGTAGTTCATTGGTAGCACACTCATCATGTATTTGAGAGGTCCAGGTTTGAGTCCCGCCGAGGGCATTGCTCATCTTTCATATGCACCTACTTCCCACCCCCAAAAAACTTAATGAGTCTACAAATATTTTTTTTTCTTATGGGACCAGGTTTATGCATTTTTTTCTCTTAATTTTTCATAAAAAAAAGGACTTTTTTGTTGCAGTCATTTAGGTAAATCCACGTGTATTGAATGGTCGCAGTGTATTTCCATTTGTGTGCTGCTAAATAGTTTTCATACATGATTCTACAAATTGTTCTGCATTGAGTCACATACCTCTGAAAAAGCTGGCGAACATTGTTTTTTAGCTTTTTAAAGTTGTATATTTTGGTTTATTATTTTATTTATTACTGCTATAGATGGACTTTGCCATTTATTTCTGCATCTGCGGATTTTCTGTTTTTATCAACTGTGTAACTTTAGAAACATTAGAAAGAGTATCTACTTTTTTTTTGGTATTCATTTGGGTCTTCTTTCCTTGTAGAAGTAATGATTAAGTGTTTTCCCCTTGCTGATTAATAATGTTGCTTATTTTCCCCTTAGAAATTTTAATACCATGCATTTCACAATGTGTTTGAATTATAGAATATTTCTTTTAGAAACTGCAGAAACATATATTTCAAGCCACACCTTGTTTATAAGTGTGACATTTTGAAAGAAGAATAAAATTTAAAATAGCAGATAGTATTTCTGCTTTTAATAATAAGCTGTTGTCAGAAAATTTTATTCCAAAACATTTATTTTTTGAAAATTTTTAATTGGAATCTTCCTAAAATGTTAAACATCCTCTGTGATACATCATCTACGTCTTCATTTATTTGTGACATTGATGTGTTTTTCAGTATATCCAAGTAAAGTCTCCCTGTAGATTCTTGTTATATCAGTAAAGATAGGAAAATTGAATATTTGTAAATTGTGGTCCTCCCCATTTTATTAACCATTGATTAAATTTTTTTAAGTGCGTCATGGAGTTATGAATAATAACCTGCAAAGTTAAGGCCCGTTTCCACTATTGCATATGCATTTCTCCAGTCATTGAGCGAATTAATTTTGATTGACACCTGCTGTCTGTTGACGGATGATGGAACGGATGAAGTTCAACAATGTTCAACTTCTATCTGTAGGTCTGTGGAAGCGTTGGGGTCACGTGGTAAAAAGGAGCAATCAGGTGTCACCAAAAACTAGTGGCGGCAGAAGTAACGATGAATGCTGGCTCAGGAAAGAATGTTTTGCTAAAAAATACTTTATTTCTTAATTAACATTATAGCGAGAAATCTGCGTACTGAAAAAGAGCAATCAGCTGAATTTAGTTAAAAATAGATAAGAAAAATAAGTTAACTGCAGCTACAGTACTATTTGGCAGAGAGCAGTGATAACTGTCAAGGAAATTGGGCACAAAAAATATAATACCATACACGTTTACCTTTAATAATAATGAATGTCTGACTATATCAGACTGCTATAGCAAATCAGGTATGGCATGAAAATATTTGTTACTTTTTTTTTTGAAACAGGAAAAACTAGAAATGTTAATTATAAGTTAAATTAAATATCCACTTAAATATTCCCTGCATTATAGAGTATGCTAATTTTGTATTTCTCTATTTACAAATATACCTTTTTGGCTAACATATATCTGTAAGCACATGGATTATATTTTTAGCAGTCTGTTTAACTTCAGTCGGAACACCACTTTAAAAACTAAAGTTTTTTCTAAGATAATGTTCTAGAAGCTGAAGAACAAACTCTGGTGAATGTTTTAGACGATAGCACATTGAAATAGGACAAAAAAAATTTAGTTTTATGAAGTCGTTTACTTGATAATGTATATAAGCCAAAATTGCTAGTCACGTCAGTGTGGTGATAGTGGTAAAGCTTAGGGTAGCGAACTGTGGCTTTTTGGGTCTTGAGTTTGATACTCTTTCTCCACCCTGTTTACAACTTTCTTAGTTCAGTATTCCCAATGATGATCCCAAATGATCTATATTTGTGTTTTAAAACTTGTTTCTGTTATTGTGTGCATTAAATATAATGTTTTATTTATGCTCTTATTTATTTAAATTTTCCTCTCAAGAATTTATTTTGAAAGTTATAATATAATATGAATTTAAAATATACTCCCTGTATATCTTATATAAATATTTTTTTTCGTTTCACTTTTATGTGAATCTACATACATGTGATGAGACTTTTGGATGTTTCCTGCTCTGAACTTTCAATAGCAATGAACATGAGACAGTATTAATGCCCTGAATATTTTTAATAAAACAATTTTTAAAAAACTTATTATAATAATTGCTTTAAAATTCAGTTCTTTCCAGCTGAAGCACGGGAATTAATTAATTAAATATTTCCATTTTATTTACCTTAAGTATGTATACATATATGAAGCGAAAAAAGCTTATTTTTATAATTTCTTATATAAAAAGCTATGAATTTAAAATTTATAAATGAAAAGTAATATTTTATGGATTATGCATAAAATATAGCTGCACATAGGACATTTTAAAACAAATGAGATTTCTAATAAATTATCCAGCTGTGACACTGAAGAAATTGATGCTAAAATTTTATATACTGTCTGTTTTCTCCCCAAATTCGCGCATAATTTTAAAAACATACAATCTCACATAGCAGTCAGCGGTATAAGCATAGCAAATTTTGTGTAAATATTGTGAACCTTTCTTTACAGTTGCTCTGTATTTTTAAGGTACCGGCTATTTTTAAGTGTGTTTAACTTTTCTATTTGTTTTGCAGTAACAGTACATTTTAGTTTTAATTATATTTTATTTCTTTAATATTTAAGTCTTCTAGAAAAGCAAAGAAATTTTTAAAAACTACTCCAGCTTCTATGCAATTAGAGATGTCATACTATACATTAGAACCTTACTTATTTAAAAATTGCTAATTTGCTTTACTTTCACAGTTCATAAGCAGAACTAAAAATTTCCAATAACATCGAATTTAAGTATTTTAAGAGTCCGAATCCCATAAGTTAAATCAGAGACATCTGGTGACAATGAATGC
Source organism: Stegodyphus mimosarum (assembly GCA_000611955.2). Lineage (NCBI taxonomy): Eukaryota > Metazoa > Arthropoda > Arachnida > Araneae > Eresidae > Stegodyphus > Stegodyphus mimosarum. The sequence continues at coordinate 97,758 of KK121484.1, read as the reverse complement.
AGTTGACCACCGAACTTCTGTCAGCGTAAATCCAACGCAATAGTGTAAACGGTTGTCCGTCTGCATAATGCGTTTTTCCCAATATGCTATGTTTTGGTAACGTGCTAATGGAAACGGGGCTTTAAAAGCAATTTTAAATTTCAATGTAAAATGTTGTTTATTTTAAAAGCACGTCTTTAGATCCAGAAACAGTTGATTTATCTCCCCCCCCCCAAAAAAAAATGGCTGTGTCTTTCTTTTTAAATGGATTTGTTTTGTATTTAATCTCTTATGTGGTCGAAAAGAATCTGAACTGAAATAATGTATATTTTCTGCATATAAATGGTAATGTATTTAAATACTCTTAAAAATTGCAGATGCAACAGACTTGTTGCTTACGTTTGAATCTGGAGACAGCAGAGCATGTTCTACTGTCAGCTCTGATAAAAAACTGAAACCTGTAACAAGGCTTTTTATGAGATGTGGGTCAAAATTAGGCCACCCAAGAATATTTTCAGGACCTGATGATAAGTGTTTTTATGATTTTGTTTGGGAATCCAGCTTAGCCTGTGCCGATTTAGCGTAAGCCATTTTGTTTTTCTCTAACAATATTTATATGTTAATTAATTAATTATAATGTGAAAATTTGCAAAATATTGCTATGACCATACAGAACTGATCATTTATATGCCTCACATAGTCAGGATTCGAACCATTTGAAAGTGAGATATTTAATTTTTAAAGTAAATAAAATTAATTGTCATCATAATAGCAGTATGAGAACATGTACGTACAGAATTCTGATGATCTCCAAATGCCTGTAATCTGCACATAATTTTTGGGTGAAAGCAAACAAAACTGGGGCCTCAGAAAATTCAACATGGTGACAAATTTATTAGCAATATTTGTCATATGTGTATGAAAATGTATTAATAATGTATTTTATTTGAAAAAATTAATTAATTTTGTTAATGTGAAGTTACTAGCTTTTTCTACATGCATACTAGTTCCTTTTATTAATGAAGTTATCAGCCTTTTCTGCATGCATGGTAATGTAGATACACATTTGGTTCTCTGCAAATATTTTGTTTTAGATAAATCTTTGCTTTTTCAATGTCTTTTAAAGTTAATTTTGAATTTATATGATAGATAGTCATATTAATCCCTCTTTTTCAGATCCCAAATTCAAATTTTAAATGTATGTAAAGCTAGGTGTCATTGTGTTTGGCTTGTTTGCAATTAACACTGAGAAAGAGTGGAATAGATTCTTAAGAAAAGCATTTATTGTGATTTTCTTGGCATTCAAAACTGAGGAACAAGAAGGGGGAAAAGGTGTAATTCAAGGGATCTGGGAATTTTTTTAATAAATCCAAACTTTCAGTTCTAGGATATTCTCCAAGTGTTAATAGTGTACAGGGTGAATTTGAAAAAGGGGGCAAAACTTTACAACACAGCTGTACAAGCAATATTTGTCATATAAAGTCTGAGCAGAACGCAAACAGCGAGCTGCTAGGGGGCATTGTAAATGCTATAAAAAGGGTCAGTTCTTGCACCCAATGGCATTTTCTGCCGTAGATTGCCGAGATGATAGCTGGTTATATGAACCACGAAATCTCCAGGCCACTGGATTGGTCGAGATGGTCCCATAGATTGGTTACCAAGATCACAAGATCTCTTGTGTTCAGACTTTTTCCTGTGGGGCCATATGAAAAGCCTAATCGACGAATGCCCTATTGAAACGATTATAGATCTATTCGTCAGGTTCGCCGTTGTTGCCAGCGATACTCGGGAAATGCCTGGTGTCTTTGCAGATGTGGGTTAGTCCATATCGTGCAAGTGTGAAGCCTGCATTACAGCTGGTGAAAGGTCTTTTAAGCAATTTCTTTGAATATGTACATCAATTACATTCCTCCTGTTAATAAAATGTTTTCTGAAATATCTCTCATTCTTGTGTTGATTTTTTAAATGTTTCAGTGTAAAACTACATTTTAACTTCCCACCGTTAGCATTCCAACCATACATTCTATGATGAATATTGCTCGATAGCTGCATTCTATCACCCTGTAAAGTTTTTGCCCCCTTTGTTCAGATGCACCTTGTATACAAGAAATATATTGTATGGAGAGCTATTTTATTGTAGCCTTTTACACTGGGGTATTTAATCAATGTACTAATTTATTTTTTACTTTTACAGCATTAAAAATGAGGTGAAAGTCGTTTTACTAGTGGATATGCAGTTCTGTTTATGTTGTTTATGTTGTTTTAGTGAATTTTAATGAGTTTTCTCATTTTTCAAAAAATGTTCTTATCATTTATCCTCTTCTAATTATTACATTTTCTCTTGCACTCTGTAACTGTCATTTTGGGTTTAAATGGCACCATCCTGGTTCAGTAATTTTCAATAGTTATGAAGGATTTTTTTTTTTTGTATCAGTTTGTTTGCTCAATGGGTGCATTTGCCCGACAACTCCCTTGTTCGATGCCATTTGCCTGACAGGTTAACTTTTTTAATTCACCACTATATGTGCAGGTGCCAGAGGATAAGGTTATTCTGACTAGTGCAGGAAACTAATTTTTACTCATTTTAAACTTGAAAATGCTTATAATTAAGAGTGCATTTATCAATAATTTGGCAATTAATTTAATTGATGCAATTAAACAGTAATTATGAAATAATGAAATCTGATTAAAATATAAACAACATTAACTAACTTTTGATCAAAACGATAAATGCAGTCACAAAATTTTCTAGTTATTTCATTAGAAGAAGTTATAAAAATCAAAGCTTACTATTTTGAATTCACGTTAAATATCAAGTATACGAACTATTTTATTTAAAGGTGGCATTAGATGTTAAAGCATTACATGTGATTTTCCATTGACATAAAATAGAATATTTAAATTTTTAGTTTAAAATTTAAAAGGAGTATTTATTAATAAAATATGCATATCTTAATTAGTTGTTCCATTTAAAAATATATTCATTGACATAAATTAGAATATTTAAAATTTTAGTTTGAAATTTAAAAGGAGTATTTATTAATGCAATATGCATGTCTTAATTAGTTGTTGCATTTAAAAATATATTATGCAATAAAGCATTTAATAAAATATAACAATAAAAGAATGAAAAAAAATGTGTATCCTCAGATAACAATACCTGAAACTTCATTTCGATTGATTGAGTGGGTAGTCTGCTTGGAGTTCATATATGAGGGAAGTTATGACCCTTTCTTGTTTTTTAAAGTAAAAGTATTTTATTTATGAATTTCTTGAAGAATTAGTGTGTAAACAATAACTGATTTTTTTCCCCACCTATTGACAAGTTTTTAGTACTGAGTCGCATTGCAGACTTTCATGTTTTAAATTAATCTGATGTAAAAACAGCAGAATTGCTTTTATTAGCCAAAAATGGAGCTTTAGATTTCCTGAACTTTTGAGAGAATAAAATTGAAAACAATAACAGCATGTATGTATTATATAACCATCTTTAAAAATGTAATGAATTTAATTTTTAATACTTGCATGTTTTAGTTGTTAATGTGCAAATAATCCAGATATAGTGTAAAAATTGGAAAAAGAAAAAAGTAAACAAAATTCAGGAATACATGATCTGTAATCTTCAAAATTTGCTAATTCGCAAACCCTTAGTCTTGTGTGTGTGGAATGGAGGAATTCTACATAATTGTATTTTCTGGTTTTAATCTTTATATCAGGAATAATGCGTAGTTGATACATTAATCATAAAGTAATTTCAGTGTTCTTTAATATTTCAAATGCAGATGACACAAAGAAAATTATAATTATCTGTAAGAATTTATGATTTTTACAGTGTGGAAGTTATGCTGGAGAAGGATGGTATTCTAAAAGATCCAAGATTTGATTATTTCATAGACATTACAGATATTTTGAATCGGTAAGCACTTTTACTTATTATACGGTACTATCTTTACTTATTGTACGTTACTATCTGAATCTTATATTTATTTTTTAGATTTTATAGCTTTTTAAAAAAAAAAAAAATGATGTAGTAGAATTATGCAAAAGTGATCTGGCTTAGCAGATGATTTTTCATGCTGAAAATTAAGCCTGCATTTTCTACCATTCAGTTAAAAAATGTTACAAATTAATTGCAATTGCTTAACAATATCTTTCTTATCAGTAAGTACATTACAGCATCAAATTCATTCCCAAACTTATCTGTACTTAGTCATCCTTCCTCTTTCTTCCGATTTATCCCCATGTAATTATTTTTTGTTTCCATAACTAATTTCCTCTCAATTGAAAGTTTATTTCCTTAATGCTGAAAAGATCTAAAGAATTATGACATCTGCTTTATCAGAAGTACACCTTTATAACTTTTCTGTTAATGTAATCTGACCATTGTGATCTTTTGGTTTATTATGTATTGAGTACTGCAACTTTTTTCCTGTTTCTTTTCACCCCTTTGTGTTCCCTCCCCAAGAAAAGTGTCTTATTATTTATGGGCCCCACAGTGTACGTGTAGCTTTCACTCTTCTCATTTTTATTTGTAGTAAATTTTTGTGTGTATAATTTTCGTTTCAATTTTTTTATTAACAAAATTTTATTACTATTGCTGTGATATAATGTTATAGTATAATTGATTTAAGATTTATTATTTAATATGTTTATAATTTTAATATGTATATAAATCATGATTTTTTATTTTTAGAACTTTTATTGTGAATGGAACCTCAGTCTCTGATCAATATGTATACAAAATAAATTTGAATGGTACATCTCAGGATTCATTAGATTCTGAAAACCCTTGTTCTAAGGCTGCTGTTTGCCAGACTAAACCACATACAGATTTCATGCGAGATATTGGTAGCATTGACTCTAGGACTTTCGTTGTGAGAGGTATTTTTTAAAATTTTATCATTTATCTAAGCCTATGTAACATATTTTTATTCTTTTTCTTTTTATTCGAATGTTTATTTCACAATGATTTGGGGGGGGGAACCCCTACTTTCGTTTACTTAAACTGAACTTTTTGTGATGCCTTGCTTTAGTAGCAAGTGAATAAGGTTTTAATATTTAGATTTCCTCCATTTGCACCATTAGTAATAAAATTGCTAAAATTAATGAATACATGTGATTTTATGCAGCTTTGGCTCCTGCAGAGTTAATTTATACAAAGTTCGTTAACTGAGTGACATGGCTTTTTGGATGTGCTTATGAAGACCTGTATTTAAACAGGACTTATTATAGTTTGACCGCCTTATCAGCGACCATGAGCGCAAACATGCATGCACCATTCGAACCAAATTATTCTCAAAATAGGGTGGAAGGATGGGGACTTTCTTTCCTTCCAGCATATCTCTTTTCAGAGAAAAGAAGACTTTCACATGGCAGCAAGTAGTAATACCCCTTTTGGACGAGTCTATGGGTTTTGCCAGAATGCCAGCCAGGGTTGCGTTTGAGACTGTCAAACTATAGCTAAATTCCTAAAATTACTTACTTTAAGATGCCCTTAAAGAAAGTAAGAAAGCAAAATACATTAAATTACAAGCTAATATATACCAAGAGACATAAAAAAATCTCATGACTGGATAAAGCTGGTGATGCCGCTCGTGGGGTTAATGTAAATGCAAATTATCTTCCATTGTAAGTTCTCCACAAATGTGCCAGATCGCCCACTAGTTCTGATTGTGATACAAGTCAAATTTAAATATTTTATTTTAAATGTTATGTGATATGCTTTTTTGCATTTTATAAAATATGTGTACGCATTTTTTCAGGCTCAGAATTGCATTTGACATTTGTATCTCAAACGCGACCTTGTGGAAAAAACAGAATGAAAAATGTTACCACGATTATCAATTTACAGTGTGTTTCTGCTGCTGGAATTGTAAGTTTTCCTGGCTAAATTCTTTTTGAAAAACAAACTTTTTCCTGAAATTTTCTTTTTCATTTCATTTTTGGTGTAATTTTTTTTATTTTACTGTGGCACGTAAAAAAAAAAAAAAAAATTAAAAGCACACAAGAAATTTTTTAAAAAAAAAAGGTTTTGTTTTTCCTCCACAGTGTTTTATATTGTATTTATTTGAAATCACATATTCATTTTGATTTCATTCCCTCTTTTTATTTAAGAGATATCCAAGCTTTTGTATGTTTTTAATTTCTCCTAAAATTTCTTTTGAAACTACTTTAAATCGGCAATAAAAACAAAGATTGTTAAATTATTATTAATTAAGGAAAATAT
>KK121484.1:36633-83479 GCA_000611955.2 Stegodyphus mimosarum | reverse complement strand
AAGTAACTTTTCTAGAGTATGTGTCATTTTGAATGCATAGCATTGCAGACTACGAACTATGCTGATAAGCATGTCTTAAGATTGGGGAATTATCTTTGCACTGCACATTCTCATTTCACTGCTCTTCTCTTCTGGCAATGCTGTGACCACATCTTGCCCCTGACGTCAAAGCAGTTTGATTCCTTCCTCTGCCAGAACTCGTGTCGAATGACCTGGTCTCTTCTAAATTACGAATCATTCTCCACAGATCTTTGACAGATATTGGACCAGAACTGTGTCTTATACCAGTTAATGTTCAGAACTTCTTCAGGGCAGTTGATGTACATTCACCATTCTGGTCGAAGCTTCACAGGCAGTCTTATCCTTCATTGACAGAGTCATGATAAGCATATCATATTCAGATGTAGAATAACAGGAACTGCATGTACTCCACATACACTCACGTTTGTGAAAATTGCAACACCATGAAGGACTTACGCGAGTGAGCTGAAATTTTCAGGAAATGCAAAGTAGCGCATGATATGCAAATGATTAGAATTGCAAATCCGTAGCGCATGCGTATGCTGAGCAGCGCCCTCTGAACGGCTGATGGATCCGAATAAATAGACGGCTGTAGCGAGGCGTGTATGGTTATCGGTGGTTATCTGCTAGTGGTAAACGTTAACTCAATCTGTACTTATGCCTCGTCGACGAAAGAGAGCGAGATTTGAACAACTTACAGAGTTTGAACGAGGGAGAATCATCGGCCTTCGTGAAGCTGGATTGTCGTATCATGCAGTAGCCTCTCGTGTGCAGCGTAACAGCAGCACAGTGATGCGCGTTTGGAAGCAGTGGACGGACGAGTGTCGGACAACTCGGAAATCCGGGAGTGGACCCCGAAATGTGACGTCAGCTCGCGATGATAGACACCTGGTCCGCATGGCGCGGACGGACCGTACAGCTTCCTCTAGACAATTGGCAGCACTGTGGTCAATAGCTACAGGTGTTTCATTGTGTGCTTCATCAATTCGTAGACGTCTGCTGCAGTGTGGACTGCGCGCACGGACTCCTTTATACAGGATCCCCCTAACGCACGACCATCGCCGCCTGCGGCTACAATGGGCCAATCAGCATAGAGACTGGCGTGCTGATTGGCAGCATGTCGTGTTTTCTGACGAATCCCGCTTTAATTTGTGGTACCATGATGGCCGCATTCGTGTCAGACGCTATGCCGGTGAACGCCACCTTCCGGAGTGCATTATCGAACGCCACAGTGGACGAACACCCGGAGTTATGGTCTGGGGCGCCATAGCATATCATAGACGATCTCAATTGCTACGAATTGTGGGCAATCTGAACAGCAACCGGTATATCCGTGAAGTTCTACAGCCCGAAGCTGTTCCCTTCCTTCAAAGCTTGCCAGGCGCTGTATTTCAACAGGACAATGCCCGCCCTCATACTGCTCGGATTGTTAAATCCTTCTTTGCAGCGCAGCAGGTACAGCTTCTTCCTTGGCCTGCGTGTTCCCCGGATATGTCGCCAATTGAACATGTGTGGGATGTCATTGGTCGGCGTCTTGCTCGTGATCCTCGTCCTGTTGCGTCTGCAGACGAACTTTGGGTACGCGTACAAACGATATGGAATGCTCTTCCTCAGTCAGACATTCAAACTTTGTTTGACTCCATGCCACGTTGTGTAGCAGCACTTATTGCGGCGCGTGGTGGCCACACAAAATACTGATTCTGATCTCTTGTTCTTGTTTGTTTGCTTTGAACATTTAATCATTTATTTGTACCACTACCACTCAACTGTGTATTAAATTGCATTCAATTATGACAATTCCTTCTTGGTGTTGCAATTTTCACAAACGTGAGTGTATTTATTTGTAAATTATGCCAATGTTTTTGCGTGGTGTATATGTCACATAATTAGCATATTATTATGATCAGCAGGTAATTAGCACATATAATTTGGGTATTGTTATGAATAGAGTATGATGAGTGGATGAAATTTGGAACTATTTTTCTCCCTTTCATTAGATAAATTATTTCATCTATATTCAGGTCATGGCTATTGTTTCTTTTTTACAGCCTTTTTGAAAGTGGAACTTTACTTGTAATGTGTGCTGCAAAAATTGCAAATGTGCTGTACTTAGAATCAAAATTGGTGATGATGATGATTTATATACATACTTCGAAAGTTCTATGAATAAAAAAAAATTTTTTTTAATGTATATCATGAATATAGCAAATCTGAAGTAAAGCTTAATTTCTACAATTCTTTTAGGGTGACATACTCACAGAATTACAATCGGATTTCTAAGTGAAAGGTAGAGTGTTCTTTATTTTAAAGTGGTTTATGGGACTAAAAATAAAATATAATAATAAAAAAAATTAGCCAGACCGAGATGCTTATCACTTAATTGCATGCCTTAATTCTGCACTGTAAAATCCTTTATTTTTGTAGCATGCTTTCCTATAACACAACTGTTATAGTATTAGATGCTGTCTGGCCTTTCCTTATGTGGCTACTTTTGCATGACATTAGCTCTGTTTTAGAATCTTAGTTGAGTAATTTTGGTGTTGCTTTTTCCTTTGCACATAAATTGAAGAATTTAATTTCCTTATGCACAATAAGTTTAGTAACATGCATTGCAGTTTTATTGTTTAACTCTTTCGCATTGCAGTTTTATTGTTTAACTCTTTCGCATCAAAGTCGCCCGAATGCCTGATCATTCAGACATCGACAGGTCGCCCGAACACCTGAATCATAGCCTACGTAGTGCTTTCCCCCATCATGTTACAGAAGCTCTTAAATGACATGTCAATCATTCATTTAAAACAACTAAAAGTAGTTCTGTATGCACCTTCCTTTTCCCTTGTTTACTGTCAATGTTTAGCTATTGATGCCCGAAGTTGCAACCCTGTCCCAAGGGGAAATTTCACACTGGGTGAAAGTGTCCAAGAAAGAAGTTATCTTTGTACTTAAGTAGGTTATTGTTAGTGCTGTAGTATTCTACTGGTTATGGGGCAAGGAAAACCATTCCAACATAAATTCGTATACATGGGCATTTTTGATGTTTGACAAAAGAGATTTGGTCCTCTTTTGATGCGAAAGAGTTAAGAATTGATGTGTCATATTTATAATTGCATATGTATATTATATCGATTTTTGTTTGTCCCAATTTACAATAAGCAATTTTTGAGTTGATTTCTAATAAAAATATCATACCTTTATTTATACTTACTATGTAAAATTGAATAAATGCATACAATGATGTTAACAAGCATTTTTTTCTTTTTCTTTGATAACATTTTATTTTGTAAATTGTGTTTTATTAATAATAGACTTACTTAGTGCTATAATATTTTATATTGCTTCCCTTCATAAAATATTTACCAGTATTTCAGTGTGTCACCAACATACAGTAACGTTTCTGTATTTGAAACCTGTTTCTGAGATGATGTGCTTGGAAAAACATAAAAATCTTTGATTTTCCCAAAGGGATGACATAGGTACACAGAATTGGCAACATTGCGAATTGAAAACAAAAGGGTGAAGTAATAGTCAATGCTTCTTGTTAAGTGCCTGCTCAATACTTATTGACAATAAATTGTTTTAGCTGCCCAGATGGTGTAGTGTTCAAGGGAGCCTACTGCAGTACCAAAGAGCCCGAGTTTGAATCCTGGAGAAGACATGGTTGTAACTGTCTCTCTCTTCATAGCAGGCAGTGGTTGCTCCCTATTAGGTGCCTGCACAATAAAATTGTTCAATGTACACTGGGCCGATTAATGAAATTCAAATTGCGTTTTTCATGTCTTGAAAGTGTGACTTAGGATATATATTACCATAATTTCCGGAAGAAAGGCTGCATCAGCGTAAACGCTGCACTCGAGAAAAATGGCGGGAAAAAAATTAAAATTACACAGAAACGCTGCATCAGCTTAAACACCGCAATAGATTAAATTGTGTGTGACATCGTCGTGGGCCGTATAGAAGCAAAATCTCAACCTATGTCCTGATATATGACATATCAGTTAAGAAAAATGCATGAAATGAAACCATAACTCAAAAATAAATTAAAGGTAAGAAATGTTGAAAATATATTTACATTCACGAATATACTTATATTTACCCACTAAAGAAGTCCATATTTGTAATACTCAGACTATATTATAAAAAATGTTGCAACAACGAAATATTAAATTTGGACGACAAAAGGAAATTTTAAATTTTACTTACAAAAGGTATTACAGCAACCTATACATCATATGAAGCCATCAAAATCTGATTCCTCACTATCCGAATTAAAAAGATTTAGTAAATCTTGGTCTAAGTCTTCCAAATCGTCACATTCATCCTCTTGGTTTACAGTCTCTTTATCTAAGGATATAATTTCAGCTTCTTTAAACCCTGCTATTATTGACGATGATTTTACTGATTTCCACGCACTTACTACCCACTTTGCAACTTTTTCATAAGATGCTGTACGCATTTTACCGCTTTTGGTATACGTATGCAATCCTTCACTCATCCAACACTCCCACCGCTTTCGGACTTCAGCTTTGAAGGATTTATTACCTGACAAATCTAATGGTTGTAAGATTTTTGTCAAACCACCAGGAATTATTGCTACGGTCGTAGACAATTTTTGACATCTGGTTTTCAGTGACTCAAGTAAATGAGCACGCATGGAATCTATTATTAAATTATCGCATGGAATCTATATTGCCTTTTGGTTGGAAAAAAGATCCCTTATGACACTGCTAAACTTTTTGTAGCCACTCATGCATAATTGTTTCGCACATCCAGCCGTTCTCGTTTGCACAAATAATTACGCCATTAGGAAAATCTCCCTTCGGAATAGTTTTTCGTTTAAAAATGATCATCGGCTTTAGCTTGTCACCGTTTCCAGCACAAGCTAACACACATGTAAATGACGTTCTTTCATGCCCCATCGTAAGCACAGATACAGTTTTTGCACCAGTTTCATCAATAGTTCTGTTTGCAGGAGAGTCGAAAGCTAACGGCGTTTCATCCATATTTATTATCTGTGACCGAAGAAGTTTTTTTTATCAATAATATCTGTCACATATTTTAGAAAAGATGCTTTTTTATCCTGCCAGTCCATTGGTAATTGTTGCCCGACTGTTGTTCTAGTACACACAGAAATATTTTTTCTTTTCATAAATCTGCTACACCAGCAAGGCCTTCCTTTGAAATCATTTATGTTCATTTGTTTTGCTATAAATTTTGCTTGAAAGCGAATTTTTACAGTCGAAACTGCCATTCCCTTTCCTCGTTGCTCCTTTATCCAGCCTGCAAGATCGTTCTCTAGATTCGGCCACCTTACACTACCACTTCTTTTGGCTCGTTTCTGTTGTGGCATATTTATAAGTTCTTCTTTTTCAGTTCTCCAACGTCGAATACATCTCTCGTCCACTTCAAACTCTCGAGCTGATGCTCTATTTCCAATTTGTTCAGCGCGGGAAATTACATTAAGCTTAAAACGAGCAATATAGCTTCTGTGCCGTTTAGATGCCATTTTCAAAAATTTTCCGCTCCCTTCTTACTTAAAAACTATCCAACAAGTACTTGTATCCAAACTGATGGGATCTGTATCTGGCAGAATGCCAAGAAAAATCGATTCATGCTGAAGGGGAAATACGTCAGAGTTCGTTATTGCGAGGCGGGTGGAGTCATGTCCACCTTTGAAAAAAATTGCAGAAAAGGCAGGGGTGGAGAAAGGATAGGTCCTGGAAGATTCATCGAATGGCAGAGGAGAGAGTCTATTCAAACTGATGAGAATGCTGATTTGAAAGGGGGAAGAATGTTATTGTTCTGAGATCTTATTGTTTATTAAGGCATGCAGGTCCGTTCAAGGGAAAGAATGTAAACAAAATAACGTTCACAAAAAGCAACTGAGTGGTCTTTTGTGTGGGAACAGGACCAGTCTATACACAATGAAGGCCATTCAAACTATGTACAATGACAAGGTTATTCAAACTATGTACAATGACCATCATAGGAAATATTTTTAGTGCACCTAAACGCCGCATGGGTAGAAACGCTGCACCCGCTGAAAATTTAAGTTTTAAACATGTAAACGCCACGGCGTTTCTTCCGGAAATTACGGTAGATTTATATCTAGCATTGATCTTAAGTATTTTGACACAAAATCGGACTTTTCTGAAATCTGTATTTTGATTCCAGGACTCAGATTATGCCTAAATATTAAATTTTGTAAAATTTGGTGCAAAATTTAGAGAAATTAAAAAATTTATTTTGATGTATGTTTTTCAGGTTGTGCCAAGAATAATTCACTTGGCGAACTTAATTTATAGCAACTTATTTTTCTTTCCTTTTTTACATTGTCCCAGGAGCGGGGAAAAAGTCATTGTTCATACTTTCAAATAATTTTTAACAAAGTGCTTAAACTACATTTGGCATTATTATCACTTATAACAAATATGCCAAATTTCAAAACATGCCAATTTGTAAATTCACTTTTATTTTAGGAAATTTTGTATAAAAAAAACTCTAATTTTTTGCGGGTGTGCTAGAAATACATCTACTTTAAGATGATGTTAAAAATTTTATAGGTTATAATTAAAAATGTTTTCAAAAAATTTATAAAAAACATTTAAAAATAAATCATAAAAAATGGGCAAATTTTATTTTGAATGAACCTAAATTTTGAAATTTGAAAGGAGGAATAAAATAAGAATAATGAAAAAAGAGACATTAACAAATATATGCCAAAATCAATTAATATTGAGGAGCTAAAATTTTGAGAGCTAATTTTTTAAAAACTACTTGAACGATTTTTACAAAACTTGGCAGTTTGGCATTACTTGAGTCATAGAATCGAAATATGAAAAAAAATTGCATGTCGTTTCAGAAAAATTCCGATTTTGTGTCAAAAAACTATATTAGAACAAAGCTATATGTAGATCTAATACCTATCCTAAATTGCAGTCTCGAGACATGAAAAACGCAAATTGAATTTCGGCAATCAGCCAAGTAGAACGGAAGATGTAGAACTGTTCCCAGCCCCCCTTTTTTTTTGTCGCAGTGTACATACGTCACACAGCTGTAGTCTTTATGTCACCTGGTTTAATCTTCACAAATCTTAACACTGAGTATCTCTCTAAATTCTAACATCTGATGTATTTGAACCAGTCTTGACCTTGCATAATGAGATTTTGATGCATTGGTAAATAAAGGCTGTTATTATTCTATCATCTCTTGAAAAAAACAAATTTCTTAACTGTGTAGAAACTTTAAAGAGGAGCATGAAAAAAGTATAAAATTTATAGAATTACAAAGGCTGTGCAATTGAAACGAACTGATTAACCTTTTAACTGTCACACCCGAAATAATCTCTGGCATTGCACTAGTGAATTCAAAATTTCCAAAATGTCACGCTTGAGTATTACTCAGGGTAATTTTTTTTTTTTAGTGCATCGTATTGTTATACCCGGAATATATATCGTGAGAAGTTTATTTCGGCTTCAGTTCAATAGATGGCAGCACTTTACTGAAGGTTTTAGAGGATAGAGGTTTATGTGCAAAGTGCGTGGCATTTTTAAAAAAAATTTTGATTGCGCAGCAAACATTTGATTTTTGCAATAAAAAAAATTGACAGTTTATGTACGCAAATCATCAAAATAATTCGACATTGAAGGGCTTAAATCCATTAGTTTATTATGTATCTAAACCCATTATATTGGCTTGGCTGTATTCATGCTGAATAGGTAAGTGCCTGCCCATTGGATTAAATAAATAAATAAATTGCTTTAAAATTCTTCATTTAGTACAGAACATACTTTTAATTTTAGTAAAAAAAATTAAGGAAAAAATGCAGCCATCTATACATAAGTAAATACAATCAGGTTTGACTGGTAAATTATGCATTGTATGGGATTGTCAACATTTAATAGGTGATGGGAAATGGGTGGAAATAAGTGTAACAGGAAAATACCTATCCTTGTTTCATCTTGAAGGGATAAATGTTTTTCAGTGTGTTTTTGTAATTTTTACTTATATGGATAAAAAATTCTGTAAATATTTTTGTTTTCACTTTCAAAGTCTCTGTTATCAGAAACTAATAACATTTTTCACATAATTTATTCATTCAAACAAAATGTACTGATACTGTTTTTGAAGAGTTTCATTCTGTAAAGCTTGCAGTGTATTAGAGCCAAATTCTGTTATCCGGAATTCAGCTGCTATCGCTGTAAAAAAATAAACAAACAAAAATTCTTATTATTTGAAATTTTTCACCTGGAACTGAAAGAGATACAGAATATTTTGGCTCCTGAAAAAGAGGGATCTGCATCTGATTGTCTTTGAAATTGATAATGTGAAAGATGTGTATGCTAGTAGGTTGCATTTTTTGCCTAATTTTAGGTGCTTGTAATTCTTGGACATCTGTACTAAATGTGCCATGAAATATCTTGTAATGTTTGCTGTTGTCTCTTTGCCATAAACAATGTTTAACTTCCCTATTCGAATGAGTGTTACATGCCCAGTGCTTTGCAGGAGAGAAACAAAAATTTAATATATTTGACCTCTCAGAGACAAGAAGTGTTCAAATAGTCAGAAATACATTAAAGAGTTATCTGTTCATTAATTAATTTGTTTTGTTATCAAAGAACTTTATTCTTTACGTCATGATATTTGCATTTATATTGCTTCATATTCATATTACTGAGTTCAAAAATAAATATATTCCATGCTTCAAATTTTCTTTATTACAGTAAAAGCTCAGCTAATGAATGCAATAAAAGCTTGACTATCTGCCATTCAACTATGATATTTAAGAATTTTAGAAAGATTTAGAAAATGAGATATTAGTAATGCCATTACAGAGCTTATAATATTATTAAGAATATATATTGTCACTAGACAGTGTGAATTAGTGTCAATAGTGGATAAGCATGGCATCACAATGCAATCATTTGGTTGCAGTCATCACAATGCATTTGGTTAATGTTAATTCCATGAATTCTTGATAAGCCAGTTTAATTTTTGTAAAGAAGGATAGATGTTAAATGTCACATTTATTTTTTCTTCATGATTGTTATTTGGGATTATTTGGAAGTGGAGTATTTCAAAGTTACAGGATCCAGGTGTAAAAAAAGCCACAATACGGGGCTTTGAAAATGGATAAGCAATGGGGATGTAAATGAAAGATTATAAGCCATTGAAGTGTTTTATGTGTAATATCCATAATTTATACCTTTTTGTTAGCGAACTAATTAATAATAATAAAATGGTTTGTTCATTTAAACTTCTAAGATAATGGTTGGAAATTTGGCAGGATCTTATGTTAGTCAAAATACATCAGCTTTTTTGGCTGAAAAGTTTTTTTTTTTTTAAATCTTAATGTAATTTTAAATGTAGGCTTTTGATACTCAAGTTTCTAACAAGTAACATGATCATTTTTATTATTTTAGAGCAGAAATTGATTTGCTGTTCTAGCATGAACTCCATTTTTCTAATTGGAATTTTCACGTATCTGAAATTTGGCATTCCCCAACTGTTCTAGATAATCAAGCTTTTACTGTACTTTTTAATTGCAGCGGGAGAATTTATGCTTTCAATTTACTAGACAATATTTCAGGTCTTGGAGATTTGTGCAGATGCTGTGTAATTTCTTGAATTACAATTGTATTATTTTAATTGAATTAATACTAATTAATTTACCTTACTAATTAATTATGATATTAATTAATTTAGATTGCAGTTAATCAAATTTATACTTAGCTGATTTATCCTTTGTTTAGATGTATATCAAATGTAGTTCCTGCATAGTACCTGAATTTAATTTTCCAGTTGTTTTGTAAGGGGGAAAAATTAGTAATGAATAGTTTTGAATTTGAACTAGACAATTGATTAAAAAAACAACCTTTTGCTGATTCATATCATTTAAATATGATATGCTGTAAAGCAGCTGGAAATCCTGTCTTTAAAAATAATTTAAATTTCTTACTGTTTTAAGTTTTATTTTTTTTCACAGTATCATCCATTTTAGATAACAGAATGCTGTGAAATACATAATTGAAATAATATATATTGACTCATGTAGCAACAATTTATTCAAGCTAACTACTAGAAACTGCCAAATTGGAATTTATGTGCTATAGACAAATTTAGAAAATGTATGTTAAATCCGGAGTTTTACTGTGTCTGCATTTAATTCAAATGTTATTTGTGAATTTTTATATTATATACAGGAAAAAAAGTGTTGAACTGCTATGAATGAAGTAGTTCCACTTTTTTTCTAGAACCAACACATATACTGAAATGATAGAAATTATTAAAATACAGAAAATTTAAAGTGTGCGAAAGCTACATTTAATGAAAATTTTAATTCTGTATAAAAATTTTTAACCAGAGCTTCGTAATGTGTATATTTCATGTTAGAAGAAAATGAGTATTCTCAAATGGCTGCCAAATTTATTTAATAATATATAAATACTTTGAACATCTAATGAACTCTATACAGGTTATAAAAACATTGTACTGTAACATGCAGTTATTTTATTGTAGAAAAGTGTTTAATGATCATTTAATGTGAATATAATCATGAATATGGAACTGCACTTAGTTTTAGTAATTACATTATATGAAATAAACTAAAATGACTACGAATGCCACATAAATAAAATGAAATTAATTGAAAAGGGCTATTGGAATGAAGTTTTCCTAATATAATACTTTATTTTCTGCAGTTCACTGGAGAAAGACTAGTACTTGTTGATGCTTCGCAAGGTTTTTATGATGAAGACCGAGATGTGGAGATGTTGTCTTAAATAAATAGTTGAGCAGTTATAGCTTCATGCTGTTTGTTGAAATGGTTTATTTTTGTAACTTGGCACTAGTGTGTGCATTTGTACTGTAATGTGCACAAAGGTTGTAGATTTTGTGATATAATTTTTTTTTTAAATGTATGCTGCTGTAAAATTTAGGAAGATGAAAGACTTATCAGTTTTATTCCTCAGAATTTTTAAGTACTATGTAAAATAACTACTGTAAAAATAAGCTTTCAAAAAACTCATTTCAGAAATGAAATTCATTCTAGCTGCATTCATTTTAGTATAATTATATTTAAAAAAAAAAGTCGAGAGTTTCTAATATCGAAATAGTTTATTATATTTGGAAATTTTTTTATTATTATAAGTTTGATATGATAGTTTTTGAAGCAGTAAGTTTTAAATTTATCCCTAGGGAAAAAATTGTAAGAAAATTAATTGCATTTTAAAATTTTATTTTTAAGATTAAAATATCGAATTATTATTTGAATATTTCTTACTTGTCTTATAAGTTGAAATACATGTGCCCTATTTTTGTGTGTAATTCTTATACTAACACAGTGTGTTGTTACTGTGAATACTCCATTTTAGAATTATGTTAATGTAGTGCTTATATCAGAGGCATACAAGGATATCAGTTTTCAAGCTGTTTGAAATATATATACATATTAGACACTGGTTTGATAATGGTTAAATTTAAGCTGCATAAGATGTAAATTGTCTAATATATTAAACTGTTGCGTATAAAACTGTAATTTTAGTATGGAAATTCTCATGTTACCTTTTGTATAGTATTTGTATGTTCAGTATTCCATAATTGCCAATATGTTAAGAATGTTTTGTTTTTGATGTATATGTTTTTAATGTGTTTGAAACCATTTTTTAAATGATTTTTTTTTCATTTAGTACCTTATTGTCTGTATGCCTCTGAATTTTAAATATGTATTTTTTTTATGTGTTCAAAAAGGAGCATTTGTTTGTTGCCTCTTAGGATTGTATTTTTTGTTCCTACATTCCACTAAATGTAACTTTCCTTGATTTCGTACACTATATAACACCATGTGCCTGATGTCTGTCCCTCCATGTATAGTTCTGGTTCTATGTATATTTCTAAAAAAAAAAAAAAAAAGTTAATGGTAAGGTAGTTAATTGGAGTTCTAGCATTGCAGCTATGTGAAAACATTGCCAGAAAAAAAGGAAGTACTTGTTCTGAGAAGAGTTGGAATCTTATAAATTCCAATTGGTGTAATATTTTTAACTGAAATGCTTAAAATTATGGAAAATTTTACAGTTTGTATATAGGCCTTTTAATGTTGAATATTCTAAACTATAGCCATTTCCAACTGAAATATGTATATATTTTTATGTACTTGATATTAGCAGATCATCATCTCAGGAGCTATTTATACACAGTATACTTGCCTATTAATTAAGCAAGTGTTTGGCTAGTCATTCAGATGATGTAAACAGTCCCTGGTTATTGATTATGGCAACATAACAATGTAGGAAGAACAAGGAAATCTTGCAAAGTTTATGCTAAGTAATAACTTCCTTTTTATTTAGGGTTTCTATGCACTAAGTTTCTGCTGATGAATCTGAAGCATTCGTAACTCGTCAGAATCCATTTAAGTCTTTCATAACAAAGTATGTGTGCGAATTTGCATACATTAATGATCTTCACGGTTTCTCAGTTTGGTGATTTACTATAAAAATGTTGAATTGTGTGATTATTATAAAGGTATTTTCAGTATGCACTAAAAACACTATGTTTGTATATTATAATGTTAATAATGTTGAATATCAGTGAATTCTAGCTATACTTTTGTTGGCGTTTTATAATTACATGCTGTTTTTTTAGCTTTGAGTAAATGAAAAAAATAACTGAAGAAATAATAATTCTATTTATCTGTGACCTAACTGTATTTAAAACTTTTGTTGTAATTAAATTTTATTTCACTATTTGAAGTTGTCTGTTAGTTATAAAGGATTGAAAAATTTAATGGTAATTTAGTTAGGTAAATTAGTAACTATCTATTTCATACGTAGATAGTCGTATACAACAGACCTAGAAAACGGAAGGGAAGGCTTATAAATTTGCTGTTTTCAAAATTCTAAATTAAAAATTATATGTACATAGGCAAGGATTACTTGAAGTTAGTGATTCTGTTTTAGCTGAAGTCCATTAAACAGCTTCAGAATTATAAATGGAATATTGTTGAAATATAATATGCGGTTAACAAAACCACATTGTTAACGAAAAAACTGATCCCCCCTGAAAAAAAATTAAAATGCAAATAACTGTCTTTTTAAAGTCTTATAAAAGCAGTTAAGTTCTTTCCATTAAGTTTTGTCATACTCCTAAAAATTAAGTAATAATTTGATCAGGAGAATATGTTGATTTTATAGTTTAGAAATTATAGCTTTAAATAGATATCTTTTATGCTCTTTTTGAATTTAAATTATTCTTCAGTATATTCTGCAGACAAATGCTTTTGTCAATACATGCTTGCTTTTTCCTTTTCAAACTATTTAAGTAACATTTAATTGCATTAGAACTTAATTATCTTTTATCAGCTGCAAATTGTAACTAATAGTTGTATTTAAAAGAGGATTTTGATATAATTTTCATTTTTTTAAACAAAGGTCGTTTTATTTGAAATAGTAAAAAAAAAAAAATTGAAGTCTCTCTCCCTCTCCAAAATGTTTGTTGTGCCATTGGATTCTAAAAATTCCTTTCTTCTGAATTTTTTAAATTCCTCACTTCCCCTCCCCCAAAGATTGATGGTTTAAAGTTAAAACATAATCTCATTTTCATGTACATTTCTAACAACAGGATGGCAAGCTATTATTTTCATGAAATTCACTAAAAATAACTATTGTATCTTGAGATAACAAGACTTTAGGATCCCTAACTCAATTTGTAGGTTTCCATTTTCATGAGTTCTACTGTTATGTGCCTACGTTTACATATCTTAAAAGAACAAATGTTATTAAAAAAATATTTTTAATCAAATTTCTATTTCTGTGTGTATTTGTTTCAACCATGTGAAAGGTGGAAGTGAGTCATTTGTGTTGCTGTTTATTAGTTCAAGTGTAAATTAAAACATTTGAACTGATTTCTGTTCCCTATCATTTCACTCCTACTGTTAGCAAAACTCAAATCTGCAGAATTGTCCATTTAAGAAAAGTGCATTTATAGGATAGCACTCAAAATTAGGTTATGTCTTTTATGTAGTTCTTTTATTTTTCTCTGATAGTATGAGTTTACATATCTTTGTTTTGGCATAACGTGGGAGAGCATTTAAATGAAAATTGAGATTTTTAGTTTGGGCGTAGTGGTAATGATAAATATTTATGCATTAAGTTATATTGTAGATCATTTTCAGTATTGTAATTATAAATACTATGAAGATATGTTATTTCATGTGCTTAATTTCCTTGTAGAGATGTGCACTAAATTGTTTTATTACTATCTGCAGTTTAATTGGCCTAATTTGTTTAATAATATTTGAATATTTCTTGCAGATGTGCTGTAAATTTAATTCAACTCTAAGAGTGAATAAATTTTGATTTTAAAATATGTCTTCTAGATTTGCACCAATAATTTGTGAGATTTATTATTCAATTTACTTTAATATTTATTATTCATTGCAAGACTATTAAGTTGAAATAAATATCAGTTCTGAACCAGGAACATATGGTGAAATTACATAGCAGTAGACAGAAAATATTAACAATAAATACTGTGAGCAAAGGATGTAAATCTACATATTATTATAGCAACGATGAACATATTTGTCATGTGGTAATAATTTTGATTGTCAAGCTATATTGTATTTTCTATTAATTAATGGAAAAAATTCTTGAAAAATTGATCAATGAGTATAATATTAAATTATGAATATCAAAGATTATTGCAGTACAACATGCTTATTACTTCTCTAAAGCTTTTGTTTGTGGTTTGCTTGCATCATCAGGTAGAACTTTACAGGTGTCTTTATCATTTATGAAAAACACGCTAATGTAAACTTTAAATATTGGGCAGAAAAAGGCAATCTTAAGTTGGCAAAGATTTGTACCAAAACTCAGTTTTAGAGGGTGATCAGAGAGTTTTTCTTCTTCAGGAAGGGCAATAAAGAAAAACTTTTTTAAGATGGGAAGAGGGACAATAGTTTTCATGAATTTTCCTTCTTTGGGGGTGTGTTAAGATGGGAGGAGGGATAACTATTTCTGCGGTTTTTTTTTTTTTTTCTTTCTTTCAGAAGGGGTTTGTTAAGTTGGGAGGAGGGACAAGTATTTCTGTGGGCAGATGGTGCTGCATTTTTCTTCTTTTCTCTATCCGTTGGCTTCCATATAAAATTTTATTCTAAACTTGTGGCATTCTGGCAGGTTGCTGTTTGCATAATTTTTAATATACATTTTAATCT
The DNA here is from genome assembly GCA_000611955.2 of Stegodyphus mimosarum. NCBI lineage: Eukaryota > Metazoa > Arthropoda > Arachnida > Araneae > Eresidae > Stegodyphus > Stegodyphus mimosarum. Next base: position 68,253 of record KK121484.1, on the reverse strand, counting down.
GTGCTATTTATAACAAAAATTTTAATTACAAAAGTCAAATTTTAATTACAAATTATTGATTTATTTATAGATAAAATTTAGACTTTCATCATTTTTAACAAGATAATTATAATTGTTTCATACAAATATTAAAAAAGAATTTTTTATTTTATGCATAAAATTTTCTACAAAAATGCAAAAATACATATACTGTGGAATATTTACCATTAATCATATGCACACAAATAACCAATTAGTTATATATGAACATGATAACTTTATAATGTGCAGTGGAGAGGAATTTCATTCACTATATTTTAAAGTTGTGCTGATTTACCTGCAGTAAATTTAAAAATGCAGATAAGTTGTACTTTTTTTTCTACAGAAAGCCATATCTAAATTTTTGCTGCGTGTGAAAGAGTTACGATAAAATAATTTGCGAAGCAATGAGAGATATTTTCCTAGTTACTTGCATTAGCTTAAAATGTGTAATGCTTATTCTGACTACCTAGTCACAAATCCTGTTCTTGAGTACTTAAAAATTCTAACCAGATTTGATTCTCAGCTGTAAATATAATTGTATGCTTATGTCTTTTAATGGTTTTCTGCATATTTAATTTAAATAGTTAAGAGAGTGCAAATGTTTTCCTAGTTTGCATCTTGAAAATCAGTGGGTATATGTAATATATATTTGTAAATGTATTAGTACCAAGTTTATTGTAAAGATAATACACTTGTAGGAGGAGTAACAGGAAAATGGGCTTAATGAGGAGAAAAGGGGGGAAAAGTCTGGAACAGGTTAGAACATGGTTTATGTGCAAATTTGATAAGTTTTAACAAGTAAATAAAAGTTTAGTTGCATTTGACTAAGTATTTGTAAAGTTTATATCTTGGATTGTATTAATAACATAATGTGGGGGTGGGGGTGGCAGGTAATCCTTTGAAGGATGCCTCTTTAAGTATTGAGATGAAAATTTTATGGAAGTCATTGAGGAAACACTAAACTTACTTGCAAATGCATTGTACTCAAAATCAGTTGTACTGTAAGTATAAATGTGTCTGCCAGTATGTTGATAGTGGAATCTAGAAGACTATGCTTATCCATGTTTCTTTCTTCATTTCTTGCAAAGTGGACTTCTATACTGTGTTATTACTTGCAAAATGTAAGCTCTGTGCAGGAGTGTAGAATATTGAAGATCAAAGAACCAAATATTTATTATCACATGAAGGACAGGTTGCATTAAGAAAAAGTTTTGCTTTCTCTATAGTATGATTCTCATTGTGAGCTGCTGGAACTTTTTTTGATAATCCTACACAGCATACTATATTTTCCATGCTTAAAAAATTAATGGTTTATGATTGGGTCATAGCCGCCGCCTTTAAAGATTTGTGTTTGTATAATTTGCAGCTTAATTGCAGTGGACAGGATTTCATAAGGCAAGAAGTATGTTGATTTACAAGCTATTTTTCAAAGCATCCTTGAATCAACAAATAATTTTTGCAAAAGAAGTATCGAAAAGTTGCAAAAGTGCTTAGTGTATCTCATCATTAATGGTGAGAAGATTTTCAAGCCAAAGATTATGATCTATCAAAATTTTGTATGTGCTTGAATAATGTTAGAATACCTTAAAAGGTTTTTCACAGAAATAGGCTATTATAGTTGACAAACTTGTCAGTGCTTATTCTGAATTATCAGAAAATCATTAATATTTTTTCTGGGACATTCTGTCACAAACTTCTGCCAAGTTGCTGTTTGCATAGTTTTAAATATGCATTTTAATCTGTGGTATTTATTATACAGAATTTTAATTAGAAAAGTCTAATTCAATTTCTGTATTTATTTATTTATAGATAAAATCCATACGTAGATATAACAGGTAATGTAAGGTGAAAACTTTCTTTTCTAAAAAACTGGGATTTTGTATTTGCTATTAGACTAATTTAAAGAATATAATTTCAAAATGCAGTAAATTTTTTTCACAGCTGTGTTAGCTCTTCTTGTGGTTGTCAAACATTTTATTCTAATAAACTACCATTTCATTATAGAACTTCAGATAACTAGCAATATGTAGGAAATTTGTAATTTAAAGTTCAGAAACCGTGTGCCTACTCTTAATTTTATTATAATACAATTTCCAAATATAGTCGTGTTATGGAGAGTATTTTTCTGGATTACTGAGCCTGTGGATCGTATAGTTTTCTATATGAATAATTTAGCATAGATTAGAATATGTCTTTCTGAAACTTAATTCTTCCCCCCTCCCAAGAAAAAAGATTTGAATTTTTCCCATAATCACAGCTGCCTTTGTGGACTTTTTGCTACCCAATTCAATCTCTGCAGCTCCTAAATTTTATTGTTCAATACCTCCTTAAGTTTTAAAAATTTGAAGTCCCTAAATTCTTTTGCCCAGTGTGGCTGCATCAGCTCTGATGCTGGCCTTGCCTACACCATCTTGTTAGTCATCCCATTGAATGAAGCAGGGTGATGCTAACATTCCTCAATTGGGGTATGAAGTTTGGACCTTAATATTCAAATGAAGCAATTATCTGTGCTTATTTATATGTAAGGCTTATCTCAATAACAAATCAGTAATTTTTAATTAGGAAACGGTATTAAAGTTTTTTTTTTCTCCCTCTTCATATGTAACAATATTAACTGAATAGAAAAATTTGAAATAGTTAACCTTTTCTTTTTAATTTTGTCTGTAATTAGATTAAAGGTGGTGGCAATTCTTCAACTGCAATGCGACTGATGTTGTAGAGTATGTAATTGCAGCTATTGCGTGGAAGAGGGAGATCTACCTAAGCGAAACTATCTATATGTTCATAAAAACCACGGAAACACCTATTCAGCTAATCTGTTTTCTCAAGACCTGAACTAAGTATTTGATGCAGTGAAAAAAACTAAAATCTGAGAGAAAAGTTAGTTTTCTTCCTGTACCATATTATCCTGTCTTCAAAGTGAATTCACTGCAGGTGGTTCAGAAAATTTTCAAATTCATTCTTAAGTATGAGAATAAGCTCTAAAAATTTTATTGTTTATTGATCAATAAGTTTTATAAAATACAAACTATAAGTATTCCTACTCGAGGGATGTATTTGTTGCAAGTTTCATGTGCAGACGGTTTATTGAAATATATGCAGATATACAGCTTAGATTATTAAATGTGTAACCCCAGGCAGCAATAATTTAATAAGGAAAAAATAGCGAAATTTGTCATCTTGTACCATTAATTATTTCTAACAGCTTTATTTAAGTATAGAACCTTGTACTACTGGATGTAATTAGTAGGTTAATCTGAAGCGGGATTCATATTCCTTTTTCGTATCACAGTTCCCCAACAGATGGCGCGGCAGACGTTGAGCATTTAATTTGTTTTGGTGTGAAATTTGAGTTGCGTTTTTTTTAAGCACGATTTCTGTTTTGGGCTTAAAACTGGAATTAATGTAATGAAAATTCGATTGCAATTTTTTAGTTTTGTAATTTTTTTAATCTTTAATAATCAACTCTTTGAGGTATTAGACTATAAACATTTTTTTTAAAGGATGAAAATTGCTTGTTTAGGAGATATTCAGTACACTATTCTATAATAATTTTTCATCTAAAAATGAAATATTTGATTAAAATATTGTAAAAGTGACTGTCTAAGGATTACTTGTAATAAAATAAGCAGTACAGAGATTCATAGGGTTGTAAAATAAAATCTAAAAGTTTATGCAGTTCTGTTTCTAGCAGGGCTCTAGATTTTGCTTGTTGATTGGCCGATTTTTGACAAAAAAAAATCAAATTTTAGAAGTAATGCTTTAATGACTGAGTGTTCAATACTTAATGAACAACAAAATCCTGAACATAAAGAAATCTACTTTTTTATTACCATATTTTATCAGCTTCCGTATAGTATGTAATTCTTTTACAGAGGAAAGGAGGACTTTTTTCATATAGCTTTCGGTTTGGGCATTAAATTTTGATTGCGAGAACTAATAAATAATGAATTGCTTGCAAAGACAGAGACTATGCTTAGTATGTTATTTTAGTGATCAAAAAAGAAAAGCTGAACGACATAGAATGAAATAACATACAATTACAAATTTTGTTATTACAAAACCGTCGCATCGGTGGTTCAGTGGTAGAATGCTCGCCTGCCACGCGGGCGGCCCGGGTTCGATTCCCGGCCGATGCAAATCTTTTCCCGCCGTTCCCAAGTTTGAGAATTAGCGATGAAGACATATACAGAATTTTTACACATTTTACAGTCGTTATATTACTAAATTTATTACTAGAATTTCCTAATGGCCATAAATTTGCCAAATTCATTTAATTAGTTGCGATTTAATTAGTTTTACAGATAAAGAACTAATTTTTGTGTGAATGAAACCTTTTGAAAAATATTATGTATAAAAAAATGTTCGTAAGTTTATAAAAGTAAAAGAAAGATTAATATTGATATATAAAGATTTTTAATAGGATTTTCCTAGACGTGAATGATATTAAAGGTTCCTAAAACATACAATGTTCTTGGAAAACTGCTTGAAAGAATTTTCATTAATATTCAGTTAGGCAAATAATGATGTAAGAAATATAATTTTTTGAAAATTAAATGTAATTATGTTATCATTTAGGAACTACTTAGAAAAGTAGCCAAAATGTTACTTCCATATTATAACGTAATTGTGCAAAATAAGAACAGTTTAGCACAGATATTCTCAACCCTTTTTTTGCCCAGTGCACCCACTGCTAGAAGTTCATTTCCCCTTCCTGTATACATTTATTTAGATTACTGTTTAAGGTTTTTTATTAATTAAACAATAAAGAGTTGTTATCCAATTAACGTTCATAAATAATAAAGCTGCATTAAAGGTATTTTACTGTATATTTATGAACTAAATACTGAACAGCTAAATAACAAGTTCACCGCATTTTGCCCTGAAACTAATAAAATTCCTCTTCTGCAGAATTTTCATTCGCTCGTGGTGCCATCTACTGGTTATTGTTTAAGGGTTGCCGCCGTGAACTCGCTGCAAGATTTTGTTATACTTAAGATTGTGTTTACAATAGATTGAATTCTGCCAGAAACAAATACTGACTTATTATATGAAAGAAATTTAAAGAGGTTAATCAGTAGCAGATAGAAATTTACGTTTCCTTTTAAAAGAACTATTTTTATTTAGTAAGAAAACAAGAAGTTTCAAGTTATCTTACTTTATATATTATTAATGTAAGCAGCTGATGCCTGATCCTAATTTTAATTCCTGCTTTACATCTAAATTTTATCTGTTCTGAATTGTTCACTGCGGGGGAGGGGATGGAAAACTCTGAATTTCCCGTTCTACTGGGTCGACTGACGAAATTCAGCTTGCGTTTTTCATATATCGAAAGCGCGACAGAGGATGTGTATTAGATTTATATATAGCTGTTGTTCTTATATAGGTATTTTGACACAAAATCGGACTTTTTCTGAAATGAAATGCCAATTTTTTCCCACATTTCGATTCTACGGCTCAAGTTATACCAAAGTGTCAAGTTTTGTGAAAATCACACAAGTAGATTTTAAAACATTAACTCTCAAAATGTTAGCTCAATGTTAATTGAATTTGATATATATTTATTAATATCTCTTTTTTATTATTCTTCCTTTCACATTTCGAAATTTAATTTCATGCCGAATAAAATTCGTCCATTTTATATGATTTATTTTTAAAATTTGTACTTTTAAATAATTTTTATAAATTTTTCGAAACGAATTTTGAATTTGATGGTGAACATCTATAAAATGTTCACCATCATTTTAAAGTAGACGCATTTCTAAGCATACCTGCAAAAAATTAGTTTTTTATTCAAACTCGATGGAACTCGAGCTTTTACGACCAATGATTAGAAAAACGAAAATCATTAAAAACAGTGCCATTGTTGCTGATATAATGAGAGAACATTAGTTTATATTTGTATCGAAATTTTTTATGTGGGTTCTGTATCGCATTAGCCTGAAAAATGTATGTCTATGAATCGTATTTTTTGCATCTGTATTAGAGAAGGATTACAGCGGTATGGTTCTCTTTGTTGTTAGATACATTACTGTCAATCTAACTTTAACTGGCTTCGGGTACTTCCGCTACTATTTGACTAAAGGTACGATTGACGAACGATGAAGACAGCAGCTTGGTCCAGCTCCGAAATTTTTATGTGTGTTTTCCGGAAAAAAACCTTAATTAATTAAAAAAATTTTTTTAAAATTTTCTCCGAAGTGTCTCGCCCTCAAATGTGACAGTTTTTCTGTGCAAAAGGGGTCTCATCTTCCTCACTGTTCATTCTTCTGCAATCCGAAGGAAAACAGGAGCTTTCAGATAAGTAGCCTTATTTTCTCTAAACTAAATCAAATATATATTATTAGAGTGCCTTCAAATTCATTTATTTATTATGGTTGTAGGCCTCTGACATTAAATAATAGTTAGAAATTGCTTTATATCATATGCTTGTTTTTCCTGTAACCTGTAGTGACGCTATCCTTATCAGTAGACGCCGTCTGTCAGCACTCCCCATCTGGGCCCCTTTGAGGAATTTGTCGAGACGGGGAAAGGGGATCTTGGGCATCGATGAATGTAAAAGGTTGCAGTTTTACTGTTTTCGATTGCAATTTTTTCTTTCAGTTCGCAAATAAAGAAAACAATAAGATTAATTTATATTTCCTTGAATACATCTCTTAGAGTTATGAGCATGAACTAATAAAGTGTGCCTCAACTTGTTAGACTAGTACAAATATATAGTAAACTATGACGGTCAAATCATTAAAAATAAATATAATGATTAAAAAAAATAATTAACCAAAAAAAATTCTGATATTTATTTATTTAATTTTGCTGATATGCTCTCGCACTGTGTATGGTTTTATGATCTTGTCTGATGTTGTTTGCCAAAAAAAAAGTATGAATATACTTGGATACCGCAATACTATATGTTACCTTACTTAATATATACTTTTATTTGGACACAATCGTATTTAGGACATTTTCTTACTTCCTTTCCTTTTCTTTCTATAGGCCCTTTTTATTTTTTTTTCCCTCTCCATTACTTTTGGACTATTTATTTTTTAATTTTATTTTGTCCCATATTTTTTTCCTGGCCTTTAGAACTCGTATAAAATATACGAAGTTCCTTTTTACTCTCCTCTGAAATACGAAATTGCCCATTTTCTATATACCTTTCCTTCGCACCCTAGCTTGATTTTTCGCCCATCGGAGCAGAAAGACTTAGCGGGTGCAAAACAAGACATCTGTCTTCTTTGTCTGTCTGTCTGTCTAAAGGTACGATTTACACGAAATCGTGCGAGCGCATGAATCAAAAGTATTAAATAATGCATGTTGATTCTTAAAATTATAAACAGACGAAAAAGATTTCCAGAAAAAAATAAATAAAATTTCGAGTTATTCTGAAAATAATTTCTACAAAGGTATTTACAAGGCAAAGCCATTTTACGAATCTTGCTTATTAATAATAAATCATCATTTTGAGGAACTTGATTAGAATGTTACGTTTCTTTTTCATTTCCCATCGATATCATTCTGCCGTTCAACTTATGTCATGTGGTGATATTTTGTCTGAGTAGCAATATATTAATATAAACTGTAATATTTCCTTATTTATATGTCTCATTTTTATACATATTTATGTGTTGTAATATTGGTTGTAATATGTTCTTATTTATATTTCTCATTTTTATACATATTTATGTCCTTAATATTATAGTGGCAACACCACATTTGATATCGTTTGTAATTTGTATCTTGTAACGATTGCTAGGCACCATCAGAATGTTTTTTCCTTGAGAGTTGTAAATTTGAAATTGAAAAAGAGGTAAAAAAATAAAGGGGAGAAATAGTAGCAGTGGAGTAGCCACGTTATTTTCTTTAAATGCTTCAAAAACATTACAGTAGATTATTAGACAGAATTTAACCTTTTCGGTAGATATTCAGAGAATGTTATAAAGTCTGGGCTTGAGAACGGGAGATCACTAGAGGAAGGGGGGGGGAGGAGAAGCTATGGAAAAAGATACTCTGGCAAGAAAAATATTATGGAATAGCACAGAATAATTAGAAAAATCTCTGTAGCATCCTTCATTCTTTTCAAATGTATAAGTTTTTTTAGCCCAAAGGAGCGTTAGACTCAAAGGGCTGTCAGTCTCAAAACGGCATTTTGCGTCGTTTCATTTTTCAAATTGTTGCCACCAAATATTACCGCCCTGTATTATATTTAAAGAAATTAAAAAATAATGAAGAATTTGCATATATGTATGTATGTTTCTCGCATTCTCATAAAACAACGGTACCTACAGCCATCGAATTTTGAATATTTAACGTTTCCAGCCGAAGATGGTCATCTGGAAGGCCAAAATTGAAATTTGGAATTTCTTTTATTATCGATTTCATAATTTGTAACACTTTAACGAATTTTTGATTAACAAACTCAAGGATTTCAAAGCGAGCAATGACAACACTGTAGGAGGAAAAATTTTTTTTTACCTCCAACGTGCGAATACTGTGTTATATTTAGGTAATATATAAATAAAATAATAAATAAAGGTAACGCACAAAACATTATTAAAAAAAAAAAAAAAACCTACCATTTTGTGCGTAATATAAAATCTGAAAGCTTTCAGATTTTCTTTCTTTTTTTTCTTTATTTTTAATATAAAAGATGAAGGATGAAAGATAAATTATTTTACTATATTTCTTAAATATTCGACTGCATACTATATAAGACGACTGCGACTTTCAGAAGGGCATTTTTAAAGCAAAAGAAACAGCCGTCAAATAAAGGCACGTCTCTTTAATTTATTGAGGGTGAAGCTAATCAAAACGGACCCAAACATCTTCTTCAGTTAATAGAAGGTTCTACATGCCTTGTACTAATGAAGTTATGGTCTAATTGCACTTTTCTTTTTGCCTTTTAGCTAACTCATAAATGGTTTTCAAAAGACATATCTACTTCAGCAGTACTGGTATTTTTAACCTTTAGAATAATTCCTAAAATAATTTTAAGTATTATTAGTCCAAAGAAGCTTTATCTCTGAAAGACAGTTGTTCTCGTTTTGCGATTATGAGTCGGAAACATTAAATGTCGGTTCACTTTTCAAACTGTTGCCACAATATATTGCAGCCCGTTATTATATTTAAAGAAATTAAATAATGAAGATGGGTGTAAATGTAGGTATGTTTCTCGCATTCTGTTTATCACGACGGTACCTAGAGCAATCGAATTTTGAATGACGTAATCCTGCTGCCAATAATCTGGAAGCCCAAATTTGAAATTTGGAATGTTTTTTATTATCGATTTCATAGTATTTTCTAAAACTTAAACGAATTTTTGATTAACAAACTCGAGGATTTCAAAGCGAGCCATGGCAACGTTGTACAGAAAAAAAACATTTTTATCTTAAGCGCATGAGACTGCGCGCAGAAAATTCTAAGGATAGTATGCTCAGTTAAAAATTATTTTGAGGTATTGTTCTTTAACTGAATTTTATGGTTAAGCGCGAAGAACATGATATTTAATTAATAAAGGTAACACAGAAAATGTTAAAAAAACGCCCCTTTGGACGTAATTTAAAATCTGAAATCTTTATGATTTTCTTTTTTATTATCATTATTATTTGAATACCGTGAAAACACAGATTTTATATTCTTCTTTTCTTTTTTGTTTCGTTTCGCAGATAGTGTGTTTTATAATCTGGAGAACAAGTACATCGGGGTATTTTGCCAGTAACATTGCTTGTTTCTTGTCTCTGAGTCCCATCGCGTTTATGCGTTTCATCCTTTTTGTTTTGAAAATATGTATGTTAGAGAATTTCGGACTTTGATTATGATTATAGTGGTGGTGGTGTATTTGATTATAGCAAAGCACTCGAGGGCTATCTGCCTAAGGGAAGGAATGCCTTTGTGGAGGACTTGCACGTTTTTGGCGCTTAGCCAAGTAAAATTTTATTCAACAACAAAACATAGAATATTTAACAAGAACATATTTTTAGAAATTCTGATATACAGTCTCGCTTGGTGGAGACAAAAAATGCTATATTCCGTTCAGTGTTGCCCCTGCTCACTTTCAAATCGTTTTGTTAATCAAAAACTCGTTAAACTCTTCAAACTATGAAATAGGTAATAAAAGAAATTCGAAATTCAAAATTCGGGCTTCCAGGTGCCCACGTTCGGTTGGAAGATTACATTATTCAAAATTTGATGGCATAGGTATCGTTGTTTCTTCGTAATGCGAGAAACATGCGTACATTCATGCAGATTCTTCATTATTTAATTTCCTTAAATATGATAGAAGACCATAATATTTGGTAGCAACAGTTTTAAAAGGGATACACTCGTTTATAATGATTCAGCGTAAAATGCCGCTTAGAGATTAATATCCCATTCGAAGACTACGGCCCTTTTCAGTTAATAAATCTTCGGCAACTCAAAGCAAAATTCGGCACATTTTTAGCCACATATATTACGTATGGAATGAACGTAAATAAAATCGTTTGGTTTTTGTGTAGAGAGCACTGAAATTTTTTTCATTTCCTTCTTTCTTTTTTTTTTTTTTTTCGTTTCTTAGCTTTTTATTTTTTCTTTAAATGTTAGGGAAGTTAAAAAACATGTAAAATTCTTGCAAACATTTTATTGCAGAAAATAATTTTAAAATAGTTCATAAATACTATATTCTAGATAGCAGAGAGAAGTAAATCTGAGGAATATTTAAATTTAAAATGTTAGCACAATGCAACTGTTTTTACTTCCTTGTACGATGTTCAAAGGAAGTATTGTAATCGCGAAACATTTCGGGTAGCATATTTTAACGAAAATATCTATTTTGACCGATATCGAATGCAATTTAAAGATGGTTTTGGGTGACATCCGTACACAAGGACAGAATAGAAGACTCTTTTTCCCCCTCAAAATTATAAAACTGATTTAAAATGGATTCTGAAGAGATTTTTTTCGTGGCGTCTGTGCGTACGTATGTATGTTTGTATCTCGCATAACTGTAAAACGAGTAGCCTCAGAACATTGAAATTTTGTATATAGGACTGCTATAACATGTAGCTATGCACCTCCTATTTTGGTTGCAATCGTCCAATGCACTCTGTTACTCAGCTCAGTTTCTTTATTCTTATATGTTAGTAAATTGTGCATTTTTTGCTTTAAAAATGATTAAATTATGTTGTTCTTATCTTTCGGTTAAGATTTTTATGCTTTTAGATAACCTTCATGTAATAATTGTGGAATTATCAACAATTTAAATGTTTTTTAAGTGCGGCTAAGCATTTTTTTTTTGACAAACCAGCCATAATTGTTTACATTTCGAACTTAGCAGAATAGTGGATTTGTTGCCAATCTAGACAAACGAAGCTTCGCAACAACTAAGTAATATCTCGTTTCATTATTGCGAATTAAATTATGCTTAATGCATTCTGGAATTGCCATTTAAGTTATTAAATTATCTCATATATTGATTCAGCGTCTACAACAAATTAAGTTAGTTTCTCCGCCATCTTTGTATTTTGACGGGTGAGACTAAAAGTAAGCTTTCAGTTTTGCGTACGGAAGAAATTTGTCGAGTTACTTTCTTTAGCGGCTGGCAGAGTTGCTTTTTTAGCGTAGAAACTGTGATTTTAATTGAAACAAAATTGATTTAACTGTATTTTGCGTTTTATGTTTTTCTATACGTTTCAATTTTTAATAGATATTTTGACTTTTTATGTATTTTTGCCTTGTCGCGAAGTAAGAACTGAATTAATTGAATGATAAATATATCTCTAATAAAATTCGAGGAAATAAGTTTAAATGAAATGCAGGAAAAGTGCGTATAATTTAATATTCCGTATAAGGAATTCATGTGGTGTACACATCAGATATTTTTTAAATGCATACGTGTTTACCTCTTAAGAAAATGATTTCAGTGATAATAGCTAACATTTTTAATCTATGAAGAATACATTATCGTCTGCTTTGGCAGTCAAAGATTCAAAGATGTGAAAGAATATCTTTATGAAGAAATGTAATAATAAAATTATAACTTATTCATAATATTCTAATTTAAAATAAATTATCGTATGTTTCACAGATTTATTTAATAATCTGAATGATATGCTTCTTCTTGCTCATTAGGATGTAGATGAAACAATGATAAGGATTCTTCTGAATCTGTTAAGAAAGGGGAAAAAAATGTGTCAGAAAAAGAAAAGGCATAACAATTCATAATGAAATAAAAAATACAACAATTATTACAAAATCTCCTATGAATCACATCGCATATTTTCAAAAGTCTAACGCAAAATAATAAATGGAGATTTCTGCACCTGCGACTACCATAGCGGCTACAGATCAAAGGTTGCCAGCTTAGTAGTAACTCTAACAAAACAAAAGCAGAAATTTAAATTTTATACTTCAGTCTAACATGTCTGGTACTAATTAGTAGTTTTAAGCATGAATACTTGTGCTAAGTAGTTTAAATTTATAAAGGATTTTAGTTAAGTACTTATGGATCTAAAATCATTATCAATTTTAATTTTTTCAACATGAAAATGTACAATTTATTGTTTTCAAAAGAAAGAGCTGCAAACAAAAGGAATTATGCGGTCTTAGAGTAAACATTAAAAATATTAATTTAGAAGTCAAACAACAAAAATCAGCGGTATATTTTCAAATTTTCACAGATTCGCGCTTTTACAGCTGAGGCGGATGTTTCGGTAAAACCATTGAAACTAGTCCTGTGAAAATTTGAAAATATAACGCTAATTTTTGTTATTTGACTTCTAAATTAATATTTGCTCGGCGTGTTATTGTATCTTAATTAGTGAAAATATTCTCGACTCAATAGAACAAAGTTCACAAAAACTTTATTCCTCTGACGGAATACGATGGTGGTGCCAGGGATTATTGCTTCCTAACAGGGGAAACAAAAAGCATAACAGCGTTTCACGGTTTAAATCATCATTCTCTTTATTCATGGTTCTGAAATTTACACAATTTTGAGAGCGATGAGGCCAACTAGCTGGTTAGTGCAGTGGTTGGTAAACCGTGGTTCACGAGTTATACGGCTCTGGCAGGAATCGATTTCGACTATATACGGTCGAGTGGGATGTCGGTAGGATTTAAGGAGGTTAGAATAATGGAATAAGCCTCCCCCGTATGTCCTATACAATGAAAACGAGGCATGAAACGTCACGACTTATCATGGCCGCTGCGTAGTGGGACATCTGGTTGGTTTACTTTCTGATCGCTTTGTCGACATGTTAGCTATTCATTACTGAACGTTTTTAATATAAATAATTTTTTACCTAGTATATGGAAAATTCACAAATATTGCAGCTAACTGTTTCAAATTGAATAAAATATAGATACATGAAAATATGTAACCGATAATTGTAAAACTAATATGGCAAAATCCAGAAGACCAGTGAAATTTTCGATGGTATTGTAGAGTCACGTGGTTCGTGAAGCCTCTGTATTTACTTGCTCGTGTCACCACCTATTAAAACCAGCGAGAAGAGCTGCATCGCAGGAGCGGGACCCGAACCTGGGTCTGTTTACTACGAGTCGAATTCTTTACCACTAGCCCAAAAGAGCTCCATTGTGTTATGTTCAAGAATTCCAACTCTTTTCAGATTTGCGAGAGTTGAGTTGTTCTCGAGATCACTACATTATTTTATGCAAATTATGCCTAAAGATACCTTTGTGAGCCTGCAGACGTTCATATTTGCTCTCAAAGTTAATATAATTTCATTTAACAATATGTTTCGTAGTCTTGTCCCTAAGCTGTACGGCGGCCATGATAAGTCGTGACATCACTCTGCTGACATCTCCTTGGTTTCACTTAAGTGACGTCATGCTTACATCATCTGTTCTAACCTCCTTGGTCGGGTTAACGTAGTGCAGGCGGTCGCGGTGTATTCGGCGCTAAAAAAGTACATGCGACTAACGCACGAGTTGAGCGAAGCGAACCAGTCACAGAACTTGTCTAGTTCTGTTAAATAATTTAAAAAAAGGACCGTAAACCACATTTGGCATTATTATCGCTTACACCAAATATGCCATATCCCAGAATGCTAAAATACATAAATTCACGTATATCTTTGGAAGTTCTGAATAAAAAAACCTTAATTTCTTGCGGAATTTTACACATAGAAATTCATCAACTTTAAGGTGATGGTAAACATTTTATTGGTTATTACCGAAAAATTTATAAAAATTACTAAAAATAAGAATTTAAAAAGTAATTCACAAAATATCTGCGAATTTTATTTGGATTGAACCTAAATTTCGAACAGGGATAGATGCAATCAAGAAAGTTCAATTAAAAAAGAGATGTCAATAAATATATAACAAATTCAATTAGCACTGAAGAGCTAAAATATTGAGACCTAATTTTTTTGGAACTAATCAAGTGATTTTACAAAACTTGGCACTTTGTCATAATTTGAGTCGTAGAGTCGAAAACAGGGAAAAAAATTAGTATGCTATGTCAGAAAAAGTCCGATTTTGTGTCAAAATACCTAAGTTAGAACAATGCTGTATATAAATCTAATATATATCCCAAGTCGAGCTTTCGGGACCGGAAAAGGCAAATTAAATTTTGCCAGTCCGCTCAGTAGAACGTGAGACGCAAAACTTTGTCAATATTTATTTTTTATTTTTACTTCCTTGTAAGAAGTAAAAAGGAAGTATTTTAATCGCGAAAAATTTCGGGTATCATATTTCAAGGAAAATATACATTTCGACAGCTATCGAATGCAATTTAACGATGTTTTTTGCGTGACATTGTAAGGTTTTAGTTAAACTAACCAAGTTTATTTTAATTTAAATCTTTTCTATCTCCTCTCTGCTTCAACTTCCTGTCAGAAGAAGCGCGCGTTTTTAGCTTATGCTAATTTTTGAAGTTCAGCAAAGCACTATTTAAGCCAGAGGTAGAAACCTCTCGGTGTGTGAGAGCTTTGCCTCAGATCACGGTCACGCTGCTCAACGTTCGCCTGACCAGCTAGCAGTTTAAATTTATAAGCCATAGTGCTTACTACGTGATTGCATTGTAAAATAAATTAAAGTGCGGTAGTATTTAGTATATCTTGCTACGCACCCTTTTAGATAGAGGCCAACTTCCGCGAATTGCTCTGCGAAGCAAAGTTTAATTTAAGTTCTATTTTAATTTATTTAAATTTATTTGATTGTTAAGTTCGACCAAAGTGTGGTCTGTTACGTTCTGTATCTCTCCCGAATTGGGAGGTTTGTATTTAATAGTGATTGAATAAAAGAGGATTTCAAATCCCTTCACGTGCAGTTATTCTCCAGCCCAGCAGTTACATCAGAACATAGCGTACCTTCCGCTCCCTGTTCCAGTTCAGGACTTAGAACGTAAGGATAAGAACCCTTTACAGAATTTACCATGTTCTCAAAGAATACACACAGAATGCTAAGTCCTGATAGTGGCGCCCGCACAAAAAGAAGAGGATGGCCTCAACAACAAGAAGACGAACCTGAGACACCTGCTGTACCTGTCCAGAATCCTGAGATAGCACCTCCTGGCATAGAAGGATTCGGCTACATCGTACAAACCATGCGAGCAGCCATGAAGCCAGCGGCAAGTTTTGACGGCAAGACAGCCGTAATCAATTTCCTGGAAAAGCTAGACTCCCACTTCATGCTATATCCAGTCCACGAATTTCAGAAAGTCGCTCTTGCTACCAGCGCTTTGAAGGGCCAAGCGCTAAGTTGGTTCAAGTGCATCGGAAAGAATCTCTTGGGGGAACCAGGAAGCCCCACATACACGTATGAAAATTTCAAGAATTCTCTAGTGAAAGCATTTCCCGTGGTGCGAGATCGAGCCAGATTGGAAGCTGAACTGTTTAGCCGATACCAAGAAAGAATAGAAGATTTGTCTAATTTTATTTTGAGGAAAATTCAAGTTTTCAAGCTTTTGTATGGAAGTCGCCCGGATCCTGAAATTATTCAAGTTATACTTCCTAGGCTACTGCCCCAAGTTCAAGATTTCATCGAACTAAGAAATCCAACAACATTAGACAGATTATTTGAGCTCGCGGTACAATTTGAAAGCCGAAGAACAGCCGACAACGAACGACGACGCCAATTTGAGCGAAGAAGTCAGTGGAGTTCGCCAAGACCGCAGCAAAAGCAAAATCAAAGTTACGGGAATAAGGCGAAGCAATGGCCGAAGAAAGATGTGTCTCCTAAAGCGAGCGGCGAACGAAGGGAATTTAATAGAAGAACAAGCAAAGATTCCGAGGGCAACCAGAAGAAAAAGAATTTAAACTAAGAGGGATTTCTTCGAGGAAGGTGAAGAAGTCCGAAGCAGCGCAAAACCCTTCCAAAATCAATTTAAACACCGTGGTCGTTAAGAATTTGAGTTTGCCGAAGATTGAAGTTCTAATCAACAACATACCGGCGACAGCCCTCTTGGATACAGGAGCCCAAAGCAGCTTCGTATCGGAAAGATTCTTTAAGAAGCACTTTCGACGTTACAGAATTTTTAGTGCAAGAGACACGGATGTCATAGCGGCCCAAGGAGAAAAATGTAGCTGTTTAGGAAAAGTACCATTGTTCGTGCGTATCAACAACGAACAGGTAAGAATCCTGTTTTATATTGTGCGTAACCTGCAGACTTGTATTATTCTAGGTGTGGACTTTTTTAGTTTGGCAGAAGCAAAAATTGATTTCAAGGGGGGAGAACTAACATTAAATATGAAGCCAATTGAAGCGAAGAATGATAAGCCCCCGCAGCTGGACTTGGAACATTTACAAGCAGAGGAAAAAGAGAAAATCCAAGGTCTGGTAAGTCACTTTGCGAATTTATTTAGTGATGTACCAGGCTTTACGCAGGTGGTGAACCACGACATTGACACGGGGGACGCTCAGCCAGTTAGGCAAAAGCCATATAGATATGATAGGACAAAAGAAGAAATAATTGAACATCATATTAAAGAGATGTTAAAGAATAAAATCATCACGCCAATTTCTAGCAGTTATGCTAGCCCCGTTGTCCTGTGTAAGAAAAATAATGATTACCCGATTACGCACCCGAAGCGGTGGCGTTTTGCTATAGATTATCGCAAGTTAAATTCAGTTACAAAATATCCTGTATATCCGTTGCCGATAATTGAAGAAATTATTCGAAATATTTCGTCTACAAAATACATGACTACATTAGATCTCACGAGTGGCTATTTTCAGATTGGGGTAAAACCCGAGGACGTACACAAAACCGCGTTCATAACGAAATCTGGTACGTACGCATTTCTTAGAATGCCGTTCGGATTATCCGGCGCGCCGGCAACGTTCCAAAGATGTATGGACATCGTCTTAAGACCAGTCCTTGGTAAAAGCACTTTCATATATTTAGACGATATTATAATTACGAGTAGTACTCTAGAACAACACTTACAAGATTTAAGAAAAGTATTTTCATTGTTAAACGAAGCTGGTTTAAAGATAAATGCGTCTAAATGTAAATTTGCCGCAAAAGAGTTACGTTATTTAGGATTTAAAATTTCCCAAAAGGGAATCGAAACGGATCAGTCAAAAATAGTAGCCATTAGAAATTATCCTGTTCCTAAAACAGCGAAGAAATTATCGTCGTTTCTCGGGATGTGTTCATATTACCGGGCTTTCATTAAAGACTTTGCAAAAATAGCTGAGCCACTGCTAAAGTTGAAAAGAAAAAAAGCTAGGTTTTCGTGGTCAGCAGAAGCCAACTTGGCGTTTCAAAAATTGAAAGACGCATTGACTCAAGCTCCCGTCTTAAAATTTCCAGAAGGGGATAAAGGATTAGAGATTTCAGCGGACGCTTCAGATTTCGCGATTGGTGCAGTGCTTTCCCAAAATGGTCAGCCCGTGGCTTTTTTCAGCCGAACATTAAATGAAACCCAAAGAAACTATTCCGCAACAGAGAGAGAAACTCTCGCAGTGTTAGCATCAGTACAGAAATTTCGTGTGTTCTTTGGAAGTTCTCCAGTAACTGTATATACCGACCACGCGGCGGTCACTAGACTCTATTCTGGAAAAAATTTATCACCCAGATTAATAAGGTGGGCTCTCAAATTACAGGAATATAACCTAATAATTAAACATACGCCGGGAAAGGAAAATGTTGTGGCAGATGCTTTAAGCAGAATTAACTTAGATGAAAATGGAAGTGTAATTAAGATAGCCATGTTAACATCCAAAGTATTAGATTCTCGTGAAACAGTAATAGCCGAACTCAAAAAAGATCCGGAGTTCAAAAATATATACAATTATTTGGCCGACCCTGAGAATTTCAATCATCCGGATATTGTGCCGATAAGAAATAGGGCCGAAAATTACGAATTAATTGACGGACTGTTATTCTATACGAAAGCTACTAATGAGAATCATGAATATAGACCGGTTATCCCAGCTAGCATGAGGTTGAATGTATTAGAAGAGTTGCATGATTGTGCCATTTCGGCTCATTTAGGTATAAGAAAAACTGTTCAGAGAGTTCGCGAGGCAGTTTTCTTTCCAGAACTGCAAAAGTTTACTAGGGCGTATGTCCAGTCGTGCCCAACATGTCAATTAAATAATTATGTTAATTTCCGCCCGGCCGGGTTCCTAAATAGTATTAAATCAGAATTCCCAAATCAAATAATAGGCATCGATTTACTTGGACCTTACCCTCGAAGTAAAGTTAATAAAAGCCGATATCTTTTAGTTATAGTGGATCATTTTAGCAAATGGTTAGAGTTAATTCCGTTAAAACGCGCGTCTGCAAAAATTGTAGTAGATTCAATTCTAAATAAGTATATTTTAAAATACGGGGCGCCCCTAAAAGTTATTTCAGACAATGGTCCTCAGTTTGTTAGTAAAATGTTTGAGGAAATGTGTGCAAAACTGGGCATACGTCATCTAAAGATGGTCCCGTATCGTCCGCAGTCAAACATAGCGGAACGGGTGAATAGAAATGTAGTGAAAATAATTCGTAGTTATGTGAAAAACTATCACTCTACCTGGGATAGCCATATAAATGAATTTGCATTTGCACTTAGGACCGCCAAACACGATACTACACAAAAAACACCCGCTGAACTCTTCTTAGGAAGAAAGATCTTGACCCCCCTAGATAAACTGTTCTTTGTACAGGAAAGGGCAGAAGAATTTAAAATGAGTGATATACAAAAGTTAATACGGGAAGCGACGGAAAATATAGAAATGGCCCAAAGAAAACAGAAATTGTACTATGACCTAAAAAGAAGAGAGGTCAAGTACAATGTGGGAGATGAAGTGTTGAAGATTAAACACAACTTGTCAAATGCCCCAGAGGAAAAGGTGGGGAAATTTTTTCCGCGTTTTGAAGGCCCGTTCACAATTGAACAAATTACGGGGGCAGTGGTTATATTAAAAAGAAATGATGGTCAAACGCTCAAAGCGAATGTGGACCAAATAAAACCGTTCTATAATCGCAGCAAAATGGCTGTATTTAAAGATTCGTTTCAGGATCCGAGGCAATCGACTAGCCAGGAAGATATACGTCAGCAAAAACAGCAGGAACCAGCTACAACGGCATCGAAATGTCAGAAGAAGAAAGCTCCCCCCCAACAAAGAAATAAGAACCAAAAAGGTGGTTTCAAAAGAAAGTCTCACGATGCAGGTGAACAAATCTACGAACGGAATTACGAGCGCACCAAGAGAAGAAAGCAGAATGGGCAAGGGAAGCCCAATGTATCCAAAAGAACTGTGGAATCATCGGACAGGTGCCTGAGAAGCAAGAAACGTCGATTGCAGCCTGAGAATCAACTTCCCGAATACAGCAGGAACCAGGACAAGCAACGAGCAAGGGCCCAGGAGAGAAGGGCCCAGTCCACCAAACGTCCAGCGGAGCAACCTCCTCTACAAAGGAAATTGCCGAGGATACAACGACGGAATTTCAAAAGAAAAAGAGACGAGCAGGCTCCGAAAGAACAACGAAAAACGAGGAAACTGAACCAGGCCACAACTTACTCAAGTTTTAAAGATTGGGCCAAGAAAAGGATGGACGATCATAATAAGATAAGTACAATTTCGTATTCAAAAGTTTAGTTAATTTTTGAGTATACTGCAAGTTGCAGGACTGATTTTACCTCAAGCGAGGTTGACTTTTACGCCAAGTGAGCGATAAGTTCTCATATGGAAAGTAAAATGTTTTGTTAAAAGAAATTGTAATTCTTAAAGATTTAAAATTACTTAATTTTGTAAATAGATTAATTCTGTAAAAGCAATGAATTGCTGAAAAGAATATGTTAACTAAATGATTTTGTATGACGCTTTGTCTAAAGACTTGTAAAATGTCTAGAATGAAAATTCGGAAAATTGAAAAACACGATTTAGTCTGTAGACTATTAATTCAATGTAATTTGATATTTCAAGAAAGTACCTTGAGAAAGGAATAGGAAGCACTTGCTGTAAGCTTAGAAATTTAACCTATATTTCTGTAAGCTTAGAAATTTAACCTCTATTTGCATTTCAGGATTGCTATGAAATTGTTAATGTGTTATGAAATGTAACAAATAATATTATGCTAGCAATGCACGTTAAGTGCAATATTAATGTGAATGTTGTGTGCAAACTGCGAATTTGTATGCATGAAAAGTTAAAGATTGACTATTTTAGAATGCAAGTGTTAATTAGGCTCTCCACCAAATACACTTAAAGTGTTAGACATAAAGCTAGTGAGAACCTTAGGATTAGCTGGTTATAGGGCGTTTTTTTCAGGTCTCGTATGTCAAGTTCTAACTAATGTTAGTCGATTGTAGGTGGAAGAGTTGAACACCCCCGAACACATAAAAACCCGCAATGGCGGTTTGCTTTACATCCAACACCGGTGAGAGAGCATACGGGGGAAGAATTTAATTGTGCTTGAATGATAATGTGTGTGTGCAAAATTACACAAAAAAAAAAAAATAAGGATTTGTACCACTTAGAATTATTCTGTTATTATGTCATACTAAAGTTGTTTTCCTTCCAGATTTTGCTGGAAGGAGTAAGACTGTTTGAAGAATAAGACTTGAAAAAAAAAATGTTGAAGATTGTTGTTCCAGAAAATTTCGTCTGTATTTTACACAAACATATATTGCCTTGTAAGAGTTGGCCTAAGTTTAGAACAGTGAAATTTTCGACTATTTAGAATTGCTAGTTTTCAACATGGTCCGTTTGGACCAAAGTAGTTTAACTATCGCAATTCTGGCGGGAAGTTTGTAAGGTTTTAGTTAAACTAACCAAGTTTATTTTAATTTAAATCTTTTCTATCTCCTCTCTGCTTCAACTTCCTGTCAGAAGAAGCGCGCGTTTTTAGCTTATGCTAATTTTTGAAGTTCAGCCAAGCACTATTTAAGCCAGAGGTAGAAACCTCTCGGTGTGTGAGAGCTTTGCCTCAGATCACGGTCACGCTGCTCAACGTTCGCCTGACCAGCTAGCAGTTTAAATTTATAAGCCATAGTGCTTACTACGTGATTGCATTGTAAAATAAATTAAAGTGCGGTAGTATTTAGTATACCTTGCTACGCACCCTTTTAGATAGAGGCCAACTTCCGCGAATTGCTCTGCGAAGCAAAGTTTAATTTAAGTTCTATTTTAATTTATTTAAATTTATTTGATTGTTAAGTTCGACCAAAGTGTGGTCTGTTACGTTCTGTATCTCTCCCGAATTGGGAGGTTTGTATTTAATAGTGATTGAATAAAAGAGGATTTCAAATCCCTTCACGTGCAGTTATTCTCCAGCCCAGCAGTTACATCAGAACATAGCGTACCTTCCGCTCCCTGTTCCAGTTCAGGACTTAGAACGTAAGGTTAAGAACCCTTTACAGAGTTTACAATGCTTCCAAAACGGATACACAGAACACAAAGTCCTGACAACATCTGTACGTAAGGACAGAATAAAGGACTGTTTGCCCCAAAAAATTATAAAATTGATTTAAAAGTTATTCTGAGGAGATTTTTCGTGGGGTTTGTGCGTAAGTACCTACGTACGTATGTATCTCGCATAATTCAAAAACGGGTAGCCTCAGAACGCTGAAATTTTGTATATAAGACTGCTGTAACATGTAGATGTGCACCTCCCTTTTTGGTTGCAATCGACAGCACCAAAAGTATATACATATGTATGTATTTATACTTACTTTGTTACTCTGGTCTGTAAGCTCGGTTTTATTTTATTCATATATGTTGTTAAAATGTGCATTTTTTGCTTTAAAAATGATTCAATTATGTTGTTCTTATCTTCCGGTTAAGGGTTTTATGCCTTTGGTAAACCTGCATGCAAGATTTGTAGAATGATCAACAATTTAAAAGTTGTTTAAGTGCGGCTAAGCCTAATCATTTTTCTCATGGCGGACATATTTGTTTACATTTGAAACTTAGGAGAATAGTGGATTTGCTGCCAATCTAGAGAAATTAAGCTTCGCAATAACAAAGATAACGCCTTTTTTTATTATTGCGACTTTAATCATGCTTAATCCATTCTGGAATTTATTCGAGGAAGTAAGTGTTTAAGATTTACTTTGTAATTTTTAATAGAGATATTTTGAGTTTTTATGTATTTTTGTTCCTTTAATTTCTTTTGCACATCGTTTTAGATTTATTATAGTATTTGAATAGAACATGTGGCAACGATTAAGTTATTTTCCAGCTGATATACATAATTTTTGTACATTCTGATGAGTTATAGAATGAATGAAATGTAACGCAGTTAAGTGAAGCTAGCGCCAGAGTGTCGCTGTGGTAAACGAACATAGTGAATTTTAAAGATTGCACTTATTGTATTGTGGTTGATGCTCTATCGATGAAGTAAATTTAATTCAATGGAATAAGTTTAAATGAAATGCAAAATGCGTATAATTGAAAAACTGTTTCTTTTTTGTTTGTTTGTTTAATTTCTTTTACGCATCGCTTTAGATTTGTTATAATATTTGAACTCAACATGTGGCAAGGATTAGGTAATTTTCCAGATTAGGTTTCCAGATGACATACATAATTTTTGTGCATTCTGAGTTATAAAATGAGTTAAATGTAATGCTGTTAAGTGAACCTAGTGCCAGAGTGTCGCAATGGTAAACTAACATAGTGAGTTATTGAATCTCAATGGAACCGTGAATCCAGGTTGTTGTGACTTATCTCACTTGTCTGGCAGTAACATCAGAACAAGCCCACGAAATTCATCGCTCCAAGAAGTGCAAGATTGCACCTGTGGTTGGCAGAAGGTTTGAGCACCACACAGGTGACAGTATAACTTCGGTTAGTTTCGTACCCAATTTTGAAGAAGAGCACTCCGGGGGGACTGGTCCGAGTGTCTGCCACCCCTCTTCCCCTACCATTAACCTCTCGAAAGGACTTCGGGCCTTTCGGTATCGTAGTAAGCTCCCCTAACTACTATAGCATCTGGGCGGCCAGTGAATTCATACAATAGATCTATATACCGGTATTTACTATTAATGCAAATATGAAACGTAATGGATTTGTTATGCACTAAATATAAAAACAACACTGAAAATAAAAATTTACATTTGTTGGTGGATTCGAAAGTCATGGTAAATCCAGGCATGTCATTCGAAGGACTTGACACGAATTTTACAAGTATCTTATTATTTTCAGAGTCATGCTGAGCTGGTGAATCCTGGAAGGAAAAAAAAATCGAATGAATATTTCCTTGCCTATTGTGAAAAAAATGAGTAATTTTTTACGAAAATATTGTTGCGTGCGTCCGGATTCGTAACAGATTGAATGCACAAGTCTGATGAAAAGTTAATAAAATTTATTCTTGTCACAAGAAATAAAACAAAATGCTGAAATTTTTCCTCACAGATACTCGTACAATATCGCAATATCACACAGTAATTATATTTTAAACTACTAAAATGTTAAATAGAGCACAATTCAAAGCGCAGAGAAAGTTAATCCGATCTGAAGATTACAGCTGGCGAGTAAACAACAATAACTTAGTAAACAACAGAACTGAGATGGTTTTCTCCGGCTTTTATAAGCTTTTTAATCGTGCGCGAGAATATTCTGGTAATTTTTGTTTTCTCGAGGTTTCTGGAAAGCAAGACAGTAGAATTACAGTTCCAGCCAACACACAATTGCATTATTTCAATTTAAATATAAATTACGGAGATAAACTTTTATTGAACGTGGTTGCTCCTGTATTTTTACTTTTTCGACGTAGCTTTCTCTTAAAACTCGTCACGTGCTGTATTGTACGGGGAAATGAAGCAATTTTAATTACAAATCTACTAAAAATAGCAAGCTAAATACAAAAACTGTAACAATATTAGAAGTAGGAACTCTCACTTTTCAAGATATAAGAATAAATAAAAACATATTACACATGATAAAAATGAAACAATGGAATCCGTGAACTTCCTGTTACAGTCTCACATACTGAAGAATCCATCATTAAAGTCTTAAAAACTTAAAAAGATTATTAAAAAAAAAGGTGAATAATAAATAAATAAAAATCAGATCATACCTTTCAGATTTTACATTACGCCCAAAGGGGCGGTTTCTTAAGGCTTTGTGGGTTTCCTTTATTTATTAACTAGCATGTTCTTCGCATTTAAAGCATGCAAAATTAAATTCAACCGCAATATCACAAAATGTTTAAAAACAGCGTATCTTTAGAATTTGCGATATATAGTCTCGCTCGCTGGAGGTTGAAAAAAATTTTTTTTTCTGTGCAGTGTTGTCATTGGTCGCGTTGAAATCGGTGAGTGTGTAAGGATTTAATTTATTCTAACCAATTATTTTTAGTTGCCTTTCCTTTCCCTCCTGAATTCAGTCTCATGTCTGAATGTAAATTTGTATGAGGTAGATGCAAATTTTAAACGTGTTTCAGAAGCAGTATTTAAGCCGCGTTTCAAGAGTTCTAAAAGAGTAGTAGCGGACTTAATTCCGAGTTTATGCTGCGTGTTGAAGATTAGCTCTTTAAAGACCTTCCAGATTTATACTGATATTTCTAGGATTGGCTTTGTTGTGTGCAGCTGATTTAGGTGATTTAGGTTTGATAAAAAGGTTATTTAAACCTTTCTTTTGCAGTAGTTATTCTTAAAGACATCGGAAGAATTCGCTTCGTCTTCAATGTAGAGTCAACATTGCATGCTCGGTAAAAGTTACAAGTGTGTTAATAATTCGTTAAAGTTTTACAAAATGTGAAATCCTAACTATATTTTAAATACGAATGTGAATTTGTTTGTTTCTTTGTTGCGCTTTCACACCTCAGATACTTAACCGATCATCATGAAACTTTCCAGAAATATTTTTGATATATTAGAAAAGGTTATAGGCTATAAAATGTAACTTATCCGTTGAAACTTAAACTATACAATAGGTTTTATAGCTCGAAACGATTGTCGTTGTATAAACATTAAATGTTGAAAGTCTCATAACGATGTGTTAGCTATAAACGATGTAAAAGTTTGTCCGCGCGCGCAGGTGCGTGGCTTAAACCACGCAAACATTTTTAACCTTTTCTAATACATTAAAAATATTTCTTGAAAATTTCACGATGATCGGTTGAGTAATGAAGGCGTCACATTTATTAATTAAGCGTTTATTAATTTTTATTGGTTTAATTTAATTTATTATTTAAAATTCTTCAGGATTTCCGGTTTTTGGCTCTTCTTTCACAAACATTTTTTAGTCATTAAGAAATATACGTAGCAATTTTACTGCATTTCGTGGCGATACGCTCCTCGTAAATACAAAATATCCTCGGCCTGTAGGTATTGAAGAAGGGCAGTATTGACTGAAATTTTACCCGGAGTGTATTTTTAAAACTCACGCGGAGTTGAAACTTATTTAAGGACATCAACGCGACCGAAGCCGCGGCTAAAAGCTAGTAGATAATAAAACAAATTCGAAATTCAAAATGCGGGCTTGCAGATACCCATGTTCGTGTGGAGGATTACGTTATTCAAAATTAGATGGCCTAGATACCGTCGTTTTTTCACAATGCGAGAAACATACCTACATTCATGCACATTCTCTCCTTTATTTAATCTTTTTTAAAATATTATAGGGCGATAATATTTGGTCTAATAAAAAATTAGTTTAATTAAATTTTACGTTTTAAATTTTTTTGCGAATAAAAATCGTAAGTTTAGACATTATCAGAAATACTTGATCTCAAACTACGGATTTCATTTCAAAACCGGAAATAATTTTAATGTCAGCAATTACGTTAAAGAATAAGACCGCAAGACATTAAAAATCTATAACATTCTCCTAAAATCTTATACTGATACTTGCCGCTTTTATTCGCGATTAATGGGCGATTCGGCGGCATTTATTGTCAAAAGATATATCAAAGCCAAAATCTTAACCAAAACTAAGGAATAAAAATCACGTTTTTCCCCTGGATACAAAAATGATGACAATTTACCGCCAAGTGAAAATGAAGCTATTGTATTCTTCCAAGAAAACGCTACTGAACCCGCCCCCCGAATTTGATTCGTTGGTTACTTGTTCTCTGTTTATTGCTTTCGATATAAAATGGTTGCATGTCTTTCAATCTTTGAAGAAATTGTTTTCCCCTCTGAAGATGGGGAACTGACGCCGTCGAAACTGATAGAGTTTATTCAAAATCTACGCCAAGCTACGAGTAATGTTGCTGCTTTTTCTAATTTTAAATATTACACCTGCGTGTTCCTTCTATACCTAACTCTCCAGATTTTCCAAATTTGTGAGGTTTTGTACTAAGTACGCCAACCAAAAATTGCAGTTTTACGTAACCCCCCCCCTGTCAACGACCGAGCGGCAAAGTTACTGAACACTGGAAGTTCGATCCAGAGTTTGAATCCCGCCATACGGGTTGGCTGTATGGGCCTTTTCGTGGTTTTCTTCGTGTATAACGTCCATGCCAGCCAGTTTCTCTCAAAAATCCTCCACGAAGGCACCCTTTCCTTAGGCAGATAACTCTTAACTACTTTGCAGTAATTAAATAAACCAGATAAATGTAATTTTTCTGTTCATTTCTAACAAAGAATGTGCCATACAAACACCTAAAATACGATTACACAAGAAACCTCTGCAATATTAGCCATTTCAGAGGTACTGAATCCGAATGTTCTTGTACCTACGATTATGCCTCGTTCGAAGTCACTTATATCTTTCATCGATAACTATTTCTACTTAAGATTACCTTAGATAAACAATTCTTGGCTGTTAATTCGCCTTGTGTCACAGGCAGACTGACATAAGTAAAAAAAAATAAGCATCTCGAACATCTGGTATATACTATATCTGCGTCCCCCTTTTTAGGTTTATATTTCGACCTTCCATGCTAGTTTTATTCAGGGAACACCCTGATTATATATGGCTGTAAATCTTTATTTTCCTTAAAATATTTTTTTTTCGATTTTGTATGTAAATTTTTTTTTGGTATTTTGAATCTTAATTTTTTTTTTTTTTTTTTTTTAGTATCTGTGTTTAAATTTTAATATTCCTGTCTTACGGTTACGAAAACAAGTCGGGAAAAGATCTAAGCATTTAAGAGTTTCTGAAAAATATTCAAAATTGAATATATATTTCCAATTTTACGGTCCTGAATCTCAAACATCCAATAGCAAGGAAACTTGCATTCGTAACTCATTGATCAACTTGGTTCTGAGCTTCAAAACTCTTTTCCCTTGATAAGTTCTGTTTGAAGCGTTGAATTGAGGAGATCAATATTTATTTTTTATTTTCTTTGCAATGCTTTCAATATTCTCAAATGTTTACTTGTCCTACGTTAGGGTGCGACTTCATTCCAGATGCATAATGGTTAGGACCTTCACAGGAAAGAAACTGTAAACATGCATTTAAACTGCATTTTTACCTTTTTCTTAAAAAATTGTTTCATTTTTTGCGAATCTGCAACAATTGCGCATTTCGTTTATTAGTTTCTAAACTTTGTTCTTATAATCTTTTCAGAAATTGTCTTCTGACCTTTGAGTTCATATATATATATATAATTACAAAACAATTTTTTTTTAAAACAAAATATAGTATTTTCGTGCATTAAGCTGCTGAAAATTTATCAGTAAAAGCATAAAGTAAGAAATTTAGAACTAAATCTTCACAAAGACCAAAAACTGAAATTCAAAATTAATGAATTTCAAATTATCCATTAAATGTTACAAAGAATTTAAAAAATGCTAAAACCAAAACTTTTCAAACAAGTAATTACCCACTTCAAAAAATTACTGAAATTGAAAGAAAAGTGAACAGAAGAGAAGAGGAATTCAATCAACTTCAATGCCACTTCGTCAGGGGGGAGGAACATTGAAATCAATCGAAATCTCTCTTCTACAACCTCGCTTTTCTGTATCCAGAATTAGCCGATGAACCATTTCAAAGTATTTTAATTATAATAGTTCTCCCGAAAATTCTGGTCCTTCCCCAAAGCAAGGAAAAAACAAAGTAAAATTTAATTAGAATCTTAAATAAAGCGAATACTATTTTATTTAAAGAATTGAAAATGTAAGCAAAAAAATAAAATACGCCAGTTAAAAATTTAAATCAAAATTTTTACTTTAAAAATATAGCATATAATCCAAAGAACTTAAAACGTTATAAAACTTAAGTGAAAATACTTAATTAAAACTCAGAAGTAATTAAAAGCTTCGAGCACACTCAATAGACCATAATCGAAACTAATAATTATGCATTTCAATTTTTGGTCTTTGTGAAAAATTAGCTCTAAATTTCTTTATATATATATATATATTCATATTGAAAAGCAAACTTAGGCGCGGATAAAATATTCGTCTTTGTTTCAGTTGGCCTTTGTTGGCACAATTCACTTTGCTTTCAAATTTAATTCTATTTAAGAACATGTACATTTTTGATATTGTTGCAATAGGAAGAGAGCAGCGAAATAACGTCTTAGCGAGAACAGAGATGAAAACAAAAGTGTGCAGTTATCCTGTATCGCAGCTTATTAAGAGAAAGTTTTGGTTTAGGTTCCGAATAACTACGTCATTAGCGTTATGCGAGTTATATGATACGGAGTGATCTGGAAATGACGTACTTCAGAAAAGGCATTAGTACTTTTAGAATAGAGACGAGGAATTAAGGGCCTATGACTAGTTTAAATTACAATTTGGATTTACACATTTCTGAATCTTACATATATGTACATACATATATATTGTAATGAATTTCGTATTTAGTTAGACATTTTTAGTGGAATTCTAATTAAAATTGTTCTATTTCTCCGTGCAATGCAGCGAGTGAGAATTTTAGGAGAAAGCTACTCCGAAAAAGTAAAAATACAAGAGCACGTGCACTTAACATTGAATGAAAGTTTATCTCAGTAATTGATATTTAATTCGAATAAATGTAATTGACTACTATGTTAGCAGTAACCGTAATTCTACGCTTTACGCTTCCCAGAAACTGCTAGAACTGTCTCGCGCGGCCGATTTGAAAAGCTATAAAAGCCGGAGAGAAACATCTCAGCTCAGTTGTTTTAGTGAGTTGTTGTTTACTTAGCTGATGTAATTTTGTTGATCAAATTAGCTTTCTCTGCGCTTTGGATTTCGTTCTACTTAATGTTTTAATAGTTTAAAATATAGCTACTTATTATATTGCGTGATATTGTACGAATATCTTCGAGGAGAAATCCAGCGTTTTGTCATATTTCTTATGCTAAGAATCAGTTTTATTAACCCTTTATCGGACTTGTGTGTTCAATCTATCACGAACCCCTACGCACGCAACAGTATAAAAAGAAAAGTCACAAAAGTTTCTAGAACTTTTCTTAGTGTAAATATCCGGTACATTTCAAGAGTAGCGCTCCAGTTCACAAATACGTCTTCACTTGATATTATTGAAAACGCATTTTGCTCGAAGCTAAAAAAATTCATTTTGAACAGTAATAAGTTAAGGTTGAATTGCATTCCATGCAGTGCAATGTGACCAATTTAAATTTTCTTTTAATAATTTTATACGATCATACAGCGTGGGATGGTAATAACGCTGAGTATTTTTCGGTTTACTTACAGATCCACAATATCTAGCAATCCTCTTGCCAATGTCGACAGTGTGACCATCGTAGAGCTCAACGTAATTTGTATCGCAACCGTCGGTAGAATTGAGAGCAAAAGCTGTGAAAGCAACTCTGGCGTTGTAATATCTAGGGACGGAAATGTACCAAATGCACTCTGCAGTCCTGTTGTAAGGTTCCGGATACAGGGGACTCGAAAGAGCTCCTTCTTCAGCTTGGAATCGTCCTCCACAACCTCTTCCTGAAATGAAATTACAGTGATAAATATACATAAAAACATCAAACGATTCTCAATTACGTAGATCTGCTCCCCCCCCCCCCAAAAAAAGCTGAAATCCTTTAGATTTTACGTTAGGAACAAAGGGCCTTTTTTTAACGTTTTGTCAGCTACCGTTAGTTATTAAATATCATGTTCTTCGGATTTAAACCATAAAATTCAGTTCAACAGCAATATCGCAAAATAATTTCAAATGAGCATATCTTTAGAATTTCCTATGCACAGTCTGACGCGGCGGTGGATATAAAATGTTTCTTCTGTATAACGTTGCTATGGCTCGCGTTGAAATCCTCGAGTTTGTTAATGAAAAATTCTTTTAAGTTTTACAAAATAGGAAATCGAATAATAATGGACAATAAAGCAAATTCCAAATTTCAAATTCGGCCTTCCAGATGTCAATGTTCGCAGGAGGATTACGTTATTCAAAATTGGATGTCTCTAGGTACTGGGGTTTTATCACAATGCGAGAAACATACATACATATATGCACTTCTTCATTATTTAATTTCTTTAAGTATAATACAGGCCGACAATATTTGGTGGCAACAGTTTGAAAAGGGAAACAAAGCTTTTAGTGAATGAACGGAAAAAGCCAGAATTAAATTAATAGTCCTTCTGTGCAAATTGCCCCTTCTGGACTAAAATAAAAAAAAAAAAAAAAAATCTGAAAGCTTTCAGATTTTACATTACGCCCAAAGGGGCGTTTTTTTAACGTTTTGTGTGTTACGTTTATTTATTAAATATCACGTTCTTCACACTTAAACCCTAAAATTTAATTTAACAGCAATATCGCAAAATAATTTAAAAAGAAAATATCTTTACAGTTTCCGATGCACAGTCTCGCGCGCTGGAGATAGAAATGCTTTTTTTTTTTTTTCGTACAGTTTTACTATTGCTCGCTTTGAAATCGTTCAGTTTCTTAATCAAAAATCATTTAAAGTTTTACAAAATATGAAATATTTAATAAAACAAATTCCAAATTAAGGCTTCCAGATACCCATATTCGTGTGGAGGATTACGTTACTCAAACTCTGATGATTCTGGTTACCGTCGCTTTATCATAATGAGCGAAATATGTATATAGTTTCGCGGATTCTTCGTTATTTAATTTTTTTAAATATAATGAAGGGCTCTAATATTTGGGGGCAACAATTTTAAAACTGAACCGACATTTCAATGCAAATTGCCAAAACGAAAAAAATTAATAATCCGCCTGGGCAGATTGCCCCTTAAAAAAAAATTCCTTTGGACTAAAAAAAAGGGGGGGGGAGGAAAGACTTCAGATTTTAACGATCACTCAAAAGAGTTTGTGAAGGTTTTCTACACTCACGCTAATCGCAGTCTA
>KK121484.1:0-36559 GCA_000611955.2 Stegodyphus mimosarum | reverse complement strand
TTTCTTACTAACCTCCTTTTTTTGTCCTTTTTGCTTTATTATTAAGTTTCATTGTCTTTGTACTTAACGTAATATACAGTTCAAAAGCAAAATTACAGCAGTTTTAAAAGGTGCATTGAAGCATGTTTCGAATTCCTGATGCTGTGTTAAGTGTTGGCATATATTTTATATTTTTTCGATCTTTTCTCAGTTATCGTAAAAATGCTCAGTTTTCTTAGTCGGATAGCTAAGAAAAAATTGTTTTTATCTTTTTATTATTAACTTTCTATGTGTTAACTTTATTTATTAAATATCACGTTCTTCGCACTTGCACCACATAAAATTGAATTCAAAGGCAAAATCACAAAATATTTAACAACAGCATACACTTAAAATGTCGGTTAGAAAATCTCGCGAATATGGATATAAAAGTGTTTTTTTTCTCGTACAGTGTTGCCAATGCTCCCTTGGAAATCGTAGAATTCGCTTATCGAATTTCCTTAAAGTTTTCCAAAATATAAAACAAATAATAAGACAAGTGGAGGACTACGTTATTTGAAATTTGATATCTGTAGACACCGTCGTTTTTTCACAATACGAGAAGCATGCATACATTCATGCAGATTCTTTATTATTCAATTTCTTTAAATATAATACGGAGCGACAATATTTGGTGGCAACAATTGGAAAAGCGATACGACGTTTATAGTGATTCAACGCAAAATGCCGCTTCGAGACTACTATATCCCATTCGGGATTATTTAACTTTATTTATTAGAACAAATTTACGAATTTAATTCGTTGATGAAAGAGGGTTAACTGAAACCGAGAGTTTTACTAAACCGAGTGGCAACACTCACCCTGATCCGTTGTTGTATAAGTAGCGTAAAAACGTCCATTTTCATCCGGTACTGTAAACACTACATGAAGGAAGTTTCCGGTTGAAAATAAAGGAACGGCCGTTTCATAACCGCAGAAAGTATCCAAAAGAGGGGCTGAAGTATCTGAACCATCGTAAACCTGAAAGTGGAAAATAGTACAAGAATATTTTTTGGAAGTGAAATGGACAAATTATGCAACTATATACCTTTATCCATCTGAAATTCTATTTTGCATCTTCGTTTGAAAGGCAATGTTAAATTTACCTTGAATGGAACAAGAAAAAAATCCAATACTTATGCATTTTTAAAGATTCCAATTGTTTTCCTTTTTTCCCTCAATTAAAAAATCTTGATTAAATGAAATTGTAATAGTTAATGGAAAATAAAATCTTATTGAAGCCATAGTTTCATATTTTGAAGAACAGACACGACATTAACATTAGGAATTTGCTTTGAGGTTTGTGAGATTACCATTCACTTTTAAGACTTTATCCGAGTGATTAAATTTTTTTTTAGTAATTATAAAGATCTAAATTTTGTAAAGAGTTCTGCAGAAAATTATCAAGAAAATTCCAAACGATGAATACATAAACTTGTATTCAGGTTTAGACATTTTGCTTCCTTCAAGAAACGAGGTTAATTATTTCTCAATAATTTTGGTGTAATAAGTTCGGAAATGGCAATGACAGTTTTAGACTAGCTAAGGCAAATGATTTTACTTTTAATAAAATATAAAAAAATCGGATGTGTATACCACATGACTTCCTTGAACGAAATATTAAATTATACGCAATTTTTTCTGCATTTCATTTAAACTTATTTCTTCGAATTCCATTAGAGATATATATCTCATACAATTAATTCAGTTTTCACTTCGCGACAAGGTAAAAATACATATATCCTCAAAATATCTAAATAAATAATATCTAATAAAAATTAAAAAATATAAAGAAACATAAAACACCAAATACAGTTAAAACAATTTAAAGAACAATTTTTACAATTAAAATTAGTGTTTCTACACACAAAAAAAAAAAAGCAATTCGGCCAGCCGGCAAAAAGGCAGCCCTTTCGGTGCACAAAATTGAAAATTTACTTTTGGTCCCACTCGGCAAAAAGACACTGAAGATGCAAAAACTAATTTAATTCATTATTCTGCTAAATTTCAAATGTGTTTACATTTGAAACCTAACACAATATATTTGTATAAATATGGCTGCTATGGTGAAAAAGGCTTAGTAGCACTTAAACAACTTTTAAATTCTTGATAATTTTACAACTATTGCATGCAGATTAACTAAAGGCATAAAACCTTTAACCGGAAGATAAGAACAACATAATTCAATTATTTTCAAAGCAAAAAATGCAAAATTTACAAACATATAAGAATAAAGAAACTGAGCTCAAGGAGCAAGTAACACATAAATACATATATTTATATACTTTTGGTGTGGCCGATTACAACCAAAATAGGAGGAGCACATTTACATGTTATAGCAGTTCTGTACACAAAATTTCAACGTTCTGAGTCTACTCGTTTTTGAGTTATGCGCGATACATTAATACATACATCTGTACGTACGTACGCACAGACGCCACGAAAAAAAAATCTCTTCAGAATCCATTTTAAATTAGTTTTACAATTTTTTGGGGAAAAAGAGTGCTTTATTCTGTCCTCACACACGGATGCCATTCAAAAACATCGTTAAATTGCATTCGATAGTGGTCAAACTCGATATTTTCGTTGAAATGTGATATTCGATATTTTTCGCGATTACAATACTTCCGTTTTACTTCGTACAAGGAAGTAATATATTTACGTACATGATACTACTATTTGCAGCGTATGAACTGTCAAAATATTTTCCTAAACGTGGAGAATATGTAACGCAGCTTTTAAATTGTAAGAACGTTGTGGGGTTCTACCCTTTTATTTAACAGTTAAATGTGGGGTAGCACTTACACGGATAAGCGGATAATCGCTCGAGTGTATGAAAAGAGACGTAAGACTCCAGAAGGGTTAATTACCCTTTATTTCTGAAAATAAGGATGAACACTGTCGGCTCCTATCTCAGAGCGTACAACAAAGCCTCCACTTGGGCTGATATAGCCGAAGCTATCAGGATTCTAAGTAGTTGGCCCCTAAACCTCAATTAAGTAGGCGAAGCTATCAAGGGCCTGAAGTATGGTCGAGGGTAGTAATAGCTTAGAGAGAGACGTTAGCCCAAAGGCAAACACTCGCTGGTTAGAAACTCTGGCTCTCTAACGAAGTCACTGAAGCATCGACTTAAATACTACTCTTTCTCATTTGCATTAAACGCATTTTTGAAAATACATTCTGGTAGGAAATTGTTAGCTGAAATTAGGAGAGACAGGAAAGTGGGACAAACTTAAAGTAACTGTTATAAACTTAGGATAAACCATACAATGTTAAGAAATGCCCAGCTGCGATAAGATAGCTTCCCCGCAAAGCGTGTTTGGGGATGCCAGAAAGTGGTAAGGAAATGTATCGCTGCCAGATTTGGCGCAAGGTCGCCAATTGGTGACAAAATTGGTGATATGCCATAGACGGAGAGAGAACATTGTAGCAATCTACGTAGCAAAATATTAAATTCACATTATAGTTTGAACAATATCGCCATCAGATTTCAAATCATAGGCATCACTGATTCTGTTAGCACATTCTTAGACGATTTCGCTTTGCTGTAAAACAACTGCCTGCTTGGAAAAATTTTTAACTGCAAATGTATTTTTGAAATATATTTTTGAAAGTGTCTCATACTTGAAATGCCATTAAATGACTGTCAAGTACTAGAATGTATCGTCTGGTAGTTGACAATTTTCTTTTCATGAAAAATGGTGCTTTTAAAGAAGCAAATGGACGGAAGGCTAATCTTGGGCTCTTTCCGAAGAAAAGTTTTCTCATCGGGTTATTAAATTTGCTGTAAAAGCCATGATGTTTCGTACCTAAAGGAACGATAAATAGTAATGCCAATAAGAAAGGGAAAAAAGTCAAAGTTTGGCTTCAAGGAGAAAAAACTGTTCAAGACACATATCCAAGGAAAAAACGGAATGTTTCGAATGTTGCAAAGGTAGAAACTTTGATGCTAAAAAAGAAAATCTTCGAAATCAAACGACAGCTGCATAGTCATTAAAATGCTGAATGTGAAGTGTAAGTAAACTGATTTGAATCTTAAGGCGAAATACATCGTCTTTCTCCACGACATATCGCCGAAAGCAGAACGCGCTGGAGAATTCATTATGAGAAACGATTATTCGGACGGAAATGGGAAAATTTTGCCACAATAGATGAGTCTCGGGTATATCTAAATGACCGCAATAAAAGAAATCCATTTATTATCATCAAAAACAAGAAAAAAATTTAAAACACGGTTAAAAGTATCTAAGGAAAGGTTTTCAAAAAACAAATAATTACAATCATAAATAAAAATCCTCAAAATGTAATTTCGCATATAATACCAGTAACACCTACGAAGCGCGTTGTGAAAAAGGACTTCGTTTATGACACAAAGCATCATAAATGAAAATATCCCATTATTGGAGCTTCAGAATTATGTTAAGTTTTTATATGAACCCGAAACAAAAAGAGTGGAATTAAACCTTTCAGATTATGTCGAATTGGTATTGGAAAAAAAACAATGCTAGTTCACTAGTGCAAAAGCTAAATTTGAAAATGCTGACACAGTCATAAAAGGAATTCAACAATTCGCTTGCAACCCGTTGACTTTAATAGCAGAGACAGAATAAATGGCGTTAATTATAAAAGAATATCATCAAACAAAAAGGACAGAAATGCAAACTGAACATCTGTCAGTGAATGTGGGAGTGTATAAGAATGCATTAAAATTATTCGAAGAATTTAAATACGTTCGATTGCAACAGCTAGCGAACGAAAAGATTGTTTTAAACGTTAATTCCCAACATGAAGTAAATTTCGAAAAAGGTCTGGCAGACTTGTCTCTTTACTCTTGAACAGCTTTCCAAAGTCCAAGGAGGGTTGTAGATGGACGTTTGGACAATTCGCATTTTAAAAGTCCAAAATGGCAACATTCTATGAGTGATACATCAGGATGATTCTATGGATATGACGACTTGCATTTTAAGGCTGGAAATCATATGAGTAATTATCCGTTAGAGATGGATGCTGGAATAACTGAAATATCGGTTTACAAAGCTTTACTACATCCAAATCATGTCGGAGATTCTTATTTGCCTCTTCTTCCAGTTATACCAATACTGTTCGTTCTTCGTTTTCATTCACACACTTCAAAGGGATTTATGATTGATGCTGGTTTTTGATTTAACCATAAATAAAAATTGAAGACAGTGCAGCCAACTTTTAAGGTCAGTTCCACATATTATCAGGAACATATTGTTACGAATTTCACATTTATTTGGCTATTTATTTAGAATTGTAATTAAAATTGCTTTATATTTCCCGTGCAACGCAGACGATTTTTGAAGAAAAAGCTACGTCAAAAAAAAAAAGAGTGCGTGCATTTAATATTTAATAAATAAGTATCTCGTAATCATTGTTGCCATCCACAAAAGTCTAGAAAAATCGAGATTCTTCTAGTGATAATTAAAAAGCTTATAAAAGCCGAATTGAAACACCTCATCTCAGTTGTTGTTGTTGCAGCTGCAGCTGTTTAAAGCGAACTGCTGTTTGTTTACTTAATGCTCTTATTGATTGTAGCGATTTCGCTGGGAGATTGGATTAACTTTATCTAGTATTTTAAAGTGCATTCTGCTTAACGTTTGAGATATTGTGATATTGTAGAATATATAGAATATCTCTGAAGAAATATTTCAGCATTTTGATTTATTCCTTGAGGAAAGAATAAATTTTTGTTAACTTTTTAACGACTTGTGTATTCGATGCATAACGAATCCGTACGCACGCAACAGTATTTTATACCCAATTTTCAAATATGAAATAACTTCTCTTTACTCACAATGCCATCCATCAGTAGAACTCTTTCGAGACAAAACAAGCATCCACACATCAAAATACACTGTTAATTTTCTCCAAAAAAAAAATTGAGCAAGAAACATGTATCAAGACCATATCCTTCACGTATTTCCATAGAATCATCCTGATGTATCACTCATGGAATGTTGCAATTTTGGACTTTTAAAATGCGAATTGTCCAAACGTCGACCTAGAACCCTCCTTGGACTTTGGAAAGCTATTCAACAGACATGGAATAAAATAGTTCTTTCGAAACCTAAAAAAGTTTTATAGTCTTTGCAATTTCCATGTAGAAATAATAGCGAAGAATAAGAATTACCAATGGAACATTTAAAACACAAAAACGTTATATAGAATATTTCTATAAATACAAGGAAAATTCGTTTAAAAATGTGGGAACAGCCTCTTCACATGCACCTCTTCACATGAACAGTATTATTGACATGCAAATACGTTTCTTACCTTCACATTATTTCTGGAGCAGTTTTCGGATGCAGATATAGAAAGACTTTTAAAATACAGCGAAATTGTTTTCCCTGCAGTAGCATTGATGGTCATTGCGCAGATCTTTTTCATGAACGACGAGGGATAACCCGGATTGGATAAAACACCATTATCTTTCACAAAAGTTCTGTTGCAATCTAAAAATGCAAATATAATACTCCATAACTATTGATAAGTAATTTCGTACATATAATTATTTAAAACAAAAAAGCATACATTTCTTACGAGCGAAGGTAATCGAGACAAACATTCAAAAGGCTACTTACCAGCCTCTGCAGTTAACAGGTGAGTATATTTCCGAAGGGCTTCAAAACAAGAAATTGACAGGAGACCTATTTATCGACATAGCTAAAGCCTTCGATCGCGTTCGGATGGTTGCTTTGATTTACAAAATACACAATGATCGCTTTCTCAGATCACATTACACACATATTTAAATCCTTCCTAACAAGTAGACACTTTGTCGTTCACATTTCAAACACATATTTTACCAGCGGAGCTATTTTAGGAGGCGTACCGCAAGGATCTCTGTTTGGTCCCACATTAGTTAACATTTATATGAACGACATTTCTGGCAAAGCGAACACTGCTTTTGCAATGTACGCTGACGAAACAGTGATCCTTACAAAACGCATTTCTAAGTTCAGTCATTCAACACCTTTAAAACCATATATAAGCCGTTATCCCATGGTAATGATCGCAAATGCGATCGATGCATCAGAGTTTAATAGTTATTTGTCCAAAGGGGCTTTTTTCCTGAAGGACTATTGTTTTCGTTTTGCGATTTTGCGTCGGAAACATTAAAACTCTGAATCACTTTTCAAGCTGTTGCCATCAAATCTTGTAGCCCTGTATTATATTTAAAGAAATTAAATAATGAAGAATCTGCATAAATGTATGTATATTTTTCCAAATGTAATAAAACAACGGTACCTAGAGCCATCCAGTTTTGAATAACGTACATTTCCACCAGAATAGGCGCATGTGGAAGCCCCAATTTGTTTTTTTTTTTATTATCTATTTCATATTTTGTAAAACTTTAACGAATTTTGATGAACAAACTCAAACGATTGAAAAGGAGAAATGGATTTTATGGTTTAAGTGCGAAGAACATGATATTTAATAAAAAAAAGGTAACACACAAAACGCTAAAAAACGTCCCTTTGGACGTAATTTAAAATCTAAAACCTTTCACTTTCTAAACCTTTCTTTCTTTCTTTTAAGCTTTAGTATTTTCACAAGTACACATTTGTACTATGTGCTGCGCGTAAGCTAATAGACCCAGAGCTAGAAAATTTGGTACATAGGTGCATCTAGACAAGAGCCAGAGCACCTCGAAGCGATTTTTTTCAAAATTCTAATAAGATTTCTTTTTTTTAATGTTTTTGTATAAAATCCCCTCAAATCGAAAATTCTCTCTCATCATATCAGCAACAATGGCTGCCTGCCATTGTTGTTGATATCAGCACTGCTGCCACTCGGAAAAATGAGGGCGATAATTTTGTGCAGTTTTAAATTTAATGTTTCTCTTGGGTACTGGGCATTTGTCGAGAGAAGGCAACGGGAAATTGGATAATTTATTTATTAGGATTATTAATATTTGTATTAAGGGATATTACTTATTTCTTTGTAATACATATAATGAATTTTTATTGAAAATGTTTTTTGATAAATTTGTTTTGTAGAGTAAAATTCTATGTAGTTTTTAAATTTAATGTTTGGTGTTCCCTTTAGGCATTTTCCCAGTACATTTAAAAGCCAGACGAAGGCTGGCCGCGTAGCGACTAGTAGACAAAAAAAATTCGAAATTTAAAATACGGGCTTCCAAGCTTCCATGATTGGGTGGAGGACTACGTTATTCAAAATTAGATAGCTCTAGGTACCGTTAGTTTTTCACAATGCGAGAAACATACATACATACATTCAAGCAGGTTCTTCATTTAGTTTCTTTAAATATAATACAGGACGATAATATTCGGTGGCAACACTTTGAAAATTTTAGTTATTTATATTATATTATATGCAATAAATATATATATTCTCATTCAATAGATTCAGTCCTCGTTTCGCGTGAAGAAACAAATAAATTTAAATTCAAAACATCCTCATTAAAAATTGTAAAATATGAAAAAGATAAAACACCAAATACCGTTAAAACCAGTTAAATAATTTTTTTTTGTAATTAAAATTAAACATTTTACGCAAAAACAAGCAATAGGTCGACGGGTGAAAAGATAACATTTCGGTGTACAAAATTAGAAGTTAACTTTTGGTCACACTGGGAAAAAAGACACTCAAGTTGGTGCACCCAGTGACTTAACTCACTATATTACTAAGAGTTCCATATATAAACAAATAACGCCTTCGTTAGGTCTAGCGGCCATTTATTTTGATTCAACGCAAAATGGCGTTTCGAGGCTAATATCCCATTCGGGAGTAACGTCCCTTTTGCACTAATAAGATAAATTTATTGAAGTAAATATCACGACAGGAAGGCGAATTAAATAAATATTCAAAGTAAACTGAAGGTGACAGCATTACTATATGGAACTAATGTAAGAAACGAGAAATAAAGCAAGCAAACTTTCAGAAAATATCTAAATATTTTTATTTTGAAAGGAAATAGAAGAAAGTAAAAGGCACTGCAGTAGGGTACGCATTTTCACTCACCTGCATTTTTATATGAGAATGAAAAGCCGCGAGCTCCGTTATTCGCCGCATCACTGTGAAAAATGACAACAGATCCACTGCGCATAGTGATATCATGATGGAGGTACTCTGAACCACACAACCGGATGCTAGACATGCTTTGCTTCTGAAAAAAATTAAAGAAAACTACTTAAATTAAAAGAAAAAAGAAAAATCTGAAATGTTTCAGCTTTTCAATTGCGTTCAAAGGGGCTTTTTTTTTAACATTTCGTGTGCTACCTTTATTTATTAAATATCACGATCTTCGCACTTAACCATAAAATTCAGTTGAAGAGCAATATCGCAAAATAATTTTAAAATGAGCATATCTTTAGAATTTCCGATACACAGTGTCGCGCTGGACGCGTTTTTTTTCTTTTTTTTTTTTCGTGGTTTTGTCCCTGAAGGACTATTGTTTTCGTTTTGCG
Organism: Stegodyphus mimosarum; assembly: GCA_000611955.2. Taxonomy (NCBI): domain Eukaryota; kingdom Metazoa; phylum Arthropoda; class Arachnida; order Araneae; family Eresidae; genus Stegodyphus; species Stegodyphus mimosarum. The sequence goes on along the minus strand of KK121484.1, from coordinate 27,086 downwards.
ATTTCGCGTTGGAAATACTAAAAGTCTGAATCACTTTTAAAACTGTTGCCACAAAATATTGCAGCCTTGCATTATATTTAAATAAATTAAATAATGAAGAATCTGCATAAATGTATGTATATTTCTCCAAATGTGATACAACAACGGCACCAAGAGAAATGCAATTTTGAATAACATACGTTTCCACCCGGAGATGCGCATCTGGAAGCCCGAATTTGGAATTTATTTTATTACCTATTTCATATTTTGTGAAACATTAACGAATTTCTGATGAACAAACTCAAACGATTTAAAAGCGAGGCATGGCAACACTTTACGCGGGAAAAACCCTTTTTATCTAAAGCGCGCGGACTGTGTACCGGAAATTTTAAAGATACACTCGTTTTAAAATTATTTTGCGATATTGCTGTTGAACTGAATTTTATGGTTTAAGCGCGAAGAACAGGATATTAAATAAATAAAGGTAACACACAAAACGTTAAAAAACGCCCCTTTGGACGTAATTTAAAATCTGAAACCTTCCAGTTTTTTTCCCCCTCACAGTTTTGCCATAGCTTGCTTTGAAATCGTTAAGTTTGTTAATAAAAAATTTGTTAAGTTTTGCAAAATACGAAATAGATATTAAAACAAATTTCAAATTTGGGCTTCCAGATGATCATATTCGGGTGGAAAAGTACGTTATTCAAAATTGGATGGCTCTAGGTACCGTTGTTTTATCACATTTAGAGAAATATACATACATTCATGCAGATTTTTCATTATTTAATTTCTTTAAATATAATACAGGACTGCAAGATTTGGTGGCAAAAACTGATAGTGAACCAACGCAAATTGCCGAAATGAAATTAATATTGCTTCACAGCAAGATTCCCCTTTGGACTAAAATGTCCTTTATCCGAAGTAAAAATATTCCGGCTGGAAACAAGAAAGCGAGAAATTGGAGACACTTCATTTCTGATTTACTCAAAATGATTTTCTTCTATCATTACTCAACTGAATAATGATTTAAAAGTATACACCTTGTGACCATGCTTTCAATTAGGTGGTCAACCACCGCAGAATTAAGCAATCGCCATTCTTCTTGTAGAGCAGTTTCCAGCTCAATAAGAGTGGCTGGAGGTGGGAAACGTGAACATACAGCGCGGCCGAGAGCATCAAAAAGGTTTTTAATGGGATTAAGGTCGGGCGAATATGCTAGCCACGCCTTGCGAGCAATCCCTTCACTCTCCAGGTAGTCATCGACGATGTTAGCTCTATGCGGACATGCGTGATCGTCCATTAAAACAAAAGTAGAGCAAACTACCGCAGCGTACAATCTCACAATGGGTTCTAGGACTTCATCTCGATATCGGACAGCCGTGGGACTGATTGCGTGTTCGTTGTTCACGTCATATCCTTATATGCTTGTCATCTGGCTCTAGAGCAAAGCTTGGCTCATCAGTAAACATGACATTGCCCCAGTCAGACACATTCCAATTGACATGTTCCCGGTATCATTGTAATCGTGTCCCTCTTGATTGGACGGATAGAGAAACACAAACTCCAAGTACCCGGACGTACAGTCCACTCATATGTAATCTTCAGCTTACAGTAGCTGCAGATATCGCCTTACCAATGGACGCTGGAACCATAGATGTCACAGGTGTGGAGGTCGCTCTGCTATTCCTCTTGACTACAATAGCCGAACATCGATCTTCCGCGGGGAGTTGTAACCTTCGGGCGACCGGCTACGGGCCTTCCGACAACTGTCTGTGTGATTTGGAATTGTTTCCATAAACGTGAAATTACAGAATGATGAATGCCGAAGAAAATAGCAACATCTGGGATCGACTGTCCTGCTTCAATGTGCTCCACAGCGCGCCAGCGCTCAGAATCATCCATTCGTCTTCTGGAAGTCATGGAAACACGTATGTCTTGAAAAGAAATTGCGAAAGATTTAAACACCTTCTATCAGCACTTAAACCAACTTCTGTAACCCTTCATAAAGCTGGCTTCTTATAAGACTGTCTTTTTTGCATATTTCTTGACAAGAAAGCGCGATTGGCTTTTACCTAACATATTTGCATACTTCCATCTACCTCTGCGAATTGCATTCTATTGAACTCTGATTGGCTTCTGGAAATCAGCATTTTCCTCTCCGTGCTTAACTTTTGGAAGTGAGTGTATAATTAATCCAAAGGGACAATTAGCACAGAAGGCCTATTAATTTCGTTTCGGCGGTTTGTGTTGTCCATTAAAAACGGTGTTTCACTTTACAAATTGTTGCCACGAAATATTGCAACCTTGTATTAAAGAAATTAAATAATGAAGAATCTGGCTGAATGCATGTTCTCACACTGTGAAAAAACGGCGCTACCTATAGACATCAAATTTTGAATAACGAAATCCTTCACTGGAATATGAGCATCTGAAACAAAGTTTTAAAATAACTATAATTTTGAATGTGTTTTATTGTCTATTTCATATTTTGTAAAACTTTAACCGTATTAAATAAATTTCCGTCTTTGATACATAAGATCACGGAGTGTCTCAAATTAGTTCAGAGTTTTTTTTTTCACTACATGCATTTGTTTACTTAGAATCAAACAGTTGAAGAAATATACAAATCTAATAATAAAAATCAGGAACTTAAATACATTCATACCATCACTAGAGAAATTTATCTCGATATATTGCAACAATATCTCGAGTAACAGATAGTATCATACAGCATTATTGACACTGTTGTCTAACAACAGAATGGGCACCTTCCCATTCTGCCATTATTGTTTGTAATTATCTTAATGAAACTTTTTCTGATTTGTGGATTGGTCGAGGCTCTTAACGGCTTTAGGCGCCACAGTCATCAGACTTAACACCTCTGGAATATTTTGTACGGGAGTTTCTTGAAGTTCAAAGTGTACCGAGAGAAGATTGGCAGCACTGAACCATTAAAGCAGCAAATTATGACTGCAGCAGCTGAAATTACACCAATAACTTTACATAAGGAGTTCCGGAGTATAGGGAAATGGTGGCAATTGTGCCTAGATACTCAGGAAGGCCATGCCGAATTGTACTAATTTATCTGTTCCATTATGGTACATTTTAATTCAAATAACTCATATTTCAGAATAAAGCCTCTTTAAGCAAAAATGTATAGAGACTTTATAAACACCGTGTATAATTTTAAAACTTGAAGTTGTCTATTGTGGAATTTCCGTACTTTGCTTATCAACTAAATTGCCGTAATTGCCTATATCATTTCTTTTCGAGAAATAAACAAACAAATTACAATCTTCATCCCCAACTGCAGTACCAATTCGCAGTAAAAAAAAGAGAGAGAACATAACAGAAATATAGCTTACGTTTCATAGAAACATTAAAACAAGTTCTAAACGCACAGCTAATAGAAATTACTTTACCTGGGCATTTTTTATGATTTCGACATAATCGCCGCCGCAAGGAATGTCTAGATCGTTGACAGAGACCTGCACCGACCTCAAGTATGACGTTTGCGTATTTGATGCATTACTGTTGATGATCCAAGTACATCTTAAGTTGTCTGGAAAGGGATTGGGGTAGTTCGGGGATGTGAAATTTTGCGCTGTTGATAAAGAAGTCAGAGAGGAAGGTCCACATGGGGCTGAAACAGTAAAAATATTTACTTAAATGAACGTGCTTTATGCACTTTATTAGTCTAAAGGCATGATAATTATCTTCTACATCCCATATATAGAATTATCATTATTTATCTATCTATCTATCTATCTATATATCTATATATATAGTATAAAGAACACAGTCTGTGTGTTTGTTCGCTGATAACTCAGTCACTACTATGCTATCGTAACCAAACTTTCTACCATTCTTTTCTGGGTCTTGGGAAAGATCGACGTCCACTTTATTTCCAAAAAAAGTAGCTAAAATCAGAGATATAAATTAAAAACACGGAAAAACGATCATTTTTGCCCTCATTTTTCGAGTGGCAGCAGTCTCGCAAGGTGGAGATAAAATTTTGCTTTGTTTCGAAAGTTGTTGCCACTGCTCTCTTTCAAATTGTAGAGTATGTTAATAAAAAATTCCTAAGTTTTACGATGAGATCAAAATAGCATTGCCAAGCATTAAATACGCTATTCCCGATACTAAACATTCGCGGGAAGCTATTTCGACTGTTCCCATTTTCGTACAACTTCGTACGACCGAAATATTAATTAAAAACTTGGAAAGCGCTCATTTTCGTTCTCATTTTTCCGAGTGCCAACAATCTCCGCCGCTGAAGATAAAAATGCTTCATTTCGAAAAGTATGGCTACTGCTCGCTTTCAAATCGTAGAGTTCGTTAATGAAAAATTTGTAAGTTTTACAAAATCTATACATATAAAGAAGAAGTCTGTTTGTGTGTTTGTTTGTTCGCTTTCGAATCTTATTGATATCTGATTAATTATTATAAATTTTCTGCCACACTGAGTCGACTAAATACTAGACGGAACTTGAGCTTTTACGGCTATTTGATTAGAAAGACGAAGATCATTAAAAACTGCGTGCTACATGAACTACTAAACATGACGGCTAATGCTGCTGAAGCGCCATTTGTGGAAGAACTTATTTTCTGGATACTCTTTGCATCTAGTTTTAAAGCCATTCATAATGTTGCCATTTTTTTGATATTATTATAATTTACAATATTCTAATGATGACGTCTTCGAATAAAAAAGAAACTCTTTAACAAAACAGTCTAATTTTAATACGTAATGCAAAAAATATACTTACATGGAACTAAAGAGTATTTGAATGCAAATCCAGCTAAGTTGATGTCATCATTCGAGTGGAAAATGACGGTGACTTTATTCCCGGATGTAATGATAGGTGACGGAGCAATGGAGCCACAATAATGGCCTATGAGAGGACTGTCTTTTGATATACCATCTCTGACCTGCGAAGTAAAACAAAAAAATTATCTATTTCTAGGAATTATTAACCGTAATTGGCTCAAAATAAAATAAACGTATATTTTACGAACTCGTTTTACATTGCTAGATCAAAATTTAGAAATAAAGTAGAAACCGACAAAATTGACTAGGACGTGTTGATGAGAAATATGATAAACATTATTAAAACGTATAAAAGTTTTTATATTACGTGATTTTAGATTTAATTCATGGCCGATATGCAGACTTGGATTTCCGCAAATCTGGAATAAAACTATAAATCTCCGGGGGTGGGGAGGGGACACAGGTCTCTCTTCTTCAAGAACTAAAGCATTTTGATTCTGAAGAGAAACAGTTTGCATTCTTGCACCTGTAAGGTTTATTTTACTTTTATGACAGTTATTTTAATTTCAGTGTACTTTCCTATCGATTCTTGTTTCCACTTACAACTCCCTACCAGAATGAGTTTTAGAATCGCTTTGAATGCAAATGAGTTAGAAGTAGTATTAAAGGAAGGTTCAACTTACTATGAAGAGAGCTGTTTCGACTGTTCAGGTAACCACCTGACATACGCTTGCACTCTCCCCAGACTCTAAACCAGTTTGTGTTCGCTGCAAAAAGGATCACATCTCTTCATAGAAAGTTGTGAGCTTTTCCTGAAAATTCGAAGAAATTATTCTTCTCCGAAGCTTTCTAAATCTGCTTGATATTCAATACCCAAGTTGGCGCCGTCACTTCCTCTTGTTTCTGACTCACCCGACAAAAATGACTTCAGATACTGCTTTCCAACATTGTGGACATTGCGCGCAAAATGCAAAGCCGCTAAGTCGCCAATGCAGAAACTAAAATTGCTTTTACAGTACTGGAAATATTTGAAGGTATTTAATTTTACCTCTGTATTGTGAAATATGACTTTAGAAACTTAAATTTCTATACCTGTGAAATATGACTCGACCGCGAGAGTCACATGTGCTGCACCTACGTGACTGGCTGCCTCGCTCCTTCCTGATTCGCCAGTTCTAGATCTTCGGCTTCGCTTCAATATCCTGCCTTGCGTTATTCTAACCACATTTTCAACTAAGAGATGGCAGCACGTTTGATGCCTGTTTCTACCTGTGAGTTTCGTTGTTTTACTCAGCTTTTTCCGAAGCAAAGAGCTTCATCTCTTTTTCTTTGAACTCCACTTCATTGGAGAAATCACATTTACGGACGTTTTCATCTCACAGGCCCCGTGGGACTCTTTCAGGAATCTGAAAAGAGCAAGGATAGGAACTCCACGCTGCATGACGGAATAATAACAATAGTATCAAAGTATCTTGAAGAGAGAGCTGGGAATCCTGAGTAGCGCGTGTTTGCCTTCTGGCTAAGTCTGTTTAGAAGTTGTTACGCTCGGTTGTATATTACGTAACTTTTGATATTCGCTGGCTAGCTTAAATGACGGGTCAACTACGTTAGATTTGTGTTAGCTTCAGCTAAGTCTCTTTTAGTTAGTTCTAATTTAGTTCTTGTTTCTCATTTTGAATTCAAGCTCCAGTGAAAGCTTTGCTGTAAGCCCGAGAAAAGGGCCAACTGTTCATCTTATTTTGATTGAAATAAAGGGTAGTTAACCCTTATTGAATCTACGAATTTTGTTATTTGAACTTAGCGATAAGTCGGTTAACAGTTCACCAGGTTTCTCGACATTTACTTCAGAAGAAGAACACTGAGAAACTCTACGCGTTAATTCGCTATTTAGGCCAAATATATTGTTCCCGTAGAAACGGCTTCTATATTAGCTCTCAAAATCCACAGAATTGTTTCCAAAACTCCCGTTAATCTAAGGTTGCTGTTCTTGGTAAATTTTAATTTCACAGTGGTGTGCTTCTATTCAAATTACTGCTTTATATATATAAATTACATATATATACACACACTCACTTTCAAAAGTTAAGCACGAAGATGTGAAATGCAAAAAAAATCAACAAATACTGCTTTGATTGACACAAAATTCGGCAGGAAAGTAGCATATATATTTATGCATAAAACAAAATCAATAATTATATACAGAAATGAAAAAAATATTAAATTTTTGTAAGTTATCAGATAATGACATACTGGAGACTTAAACACAATTATGTATAAAGTGAAAATAAACAGCATAAAATGAAAAAAGGCCATTAATAGGGTATGTGATCTCCCATCCTCTGTATACAAAGTTTACACCTTGTGACCATGCTTTCAATTAGATGGTCAACCATAGCAGATTTAAGCAATCGCCATTCTTCTTGTACAGCAGTTTCCAGTTCAATAACAGTGGCTGGAGGTGGGAAACGTGAAGATACAGCACGGCCGAGAGCATCCCAAACCTTCTCAATGGGATTGAGGTCGGGCGAATATGCTGGCCATGCCATACGCGCAATCCCTTCACTCTCCAGGTAGTCATCGACAATGTCAGCTCTATGGGGACGTGCGTTATCGTCCATTAAAACAAAAGTAGGGCCAACTGCTGCAGCATACAATCTCACAATGGGCTCCAGGACTTCATCTCGATACCGGACAGCTGCCAAAGAACCCCGTTTAAAGATGTGCAGGTCGGTGCGGTATCCTAATGAAATCCCTGCCCACACCATAATGCTTCCGGCTCGGAATGCGTGATGTTCGGTGATGTTTTGGGACTGATTGCGTGTTCGTTGTTCACGCCATATCCATATACGCTTGTCATCTGGCTCCAGAGCAAATCTTGACTCATCAGTAAACAGGACATTGCCCCAGTCAGCACCGCTGTAATCGTGCCCCTCTTGACTGTACGGATAGAGGATAGGCGTACAGTTCACTCATACGTAATATTCGGCGTCCAGTAGCTGCAGATATCGCCTTACTAATGGACGCTGCAACAATAGACGTGACACGTGAGGAGGTCGCTCTGCGATTCCGCTTGGCTACAATAGCAATATATCGATCTTCCGGGGGGTTGTAACTCTTGGTCGACCGGCTACGGGCCTTCGGACAACTGTCTGTGTGGTTTGCAAGTGTTTCCATAAACGTGAAATTACAGAATGATGAACATCGAAAAAAAAGAGCAACATCTGTGATCGACTGTCCTGCTTCAATGCGCCCCACAGCACGCCAACGCTCAGAATCTTCTATTCGTCTTCTGGAAGTCATAGAAACACGAATGTCTTGAAAACAAATTGTACGAAAGTTTTAAACACCTTCTATCAGCGCTTACAGTCAACTTCTGTAACCGTTCATAAAGCTGGCTTCTTATAAGACTGCTTTTTTTGCATATTTCTTGACATGAAAGTGCGATTGACTGCTACCTAACATATTTGCATACTTCCGTCTACCTCTGCAGCGAATTACATACTCTTCAATTCTGATTGGCCTCCGGAAATTAACATTTTCCTCTCCGTGCTAAAATTTTGGAAGTGAGTGTATATATATAGATATATATGTAAGATATAACAAAATACGATAGCCGTTTTAAACAACAAAATTGGTGATCTCAAAATTAACTCTCCCTAAATTGATCTGTTCTCCCAAATTCGAGAAATTTCTATCGTTTTGTAATGCTGCTTGAAAAAGGCACTAAAACTAAAACTAACCAATCATAGATTGTAAGGTTTTAGTTAAACTAACCAAGTTTTATTTTAATTTAAATCTTTCTATCTCTTCTCTGTTTCAACTTCCCGTCAGAAGAAGCGCGCGTTTTCAGCTTATGCTAATTTTGAAGTACAGCCAAGTACTATTTAAACCAGAGGTAGAAATCTCTTAGTGTGAGAGAGCTTTAGTCTCAGATCACGGTCATTCTGCTCGACGTTCGCCTGACCAGCTAGCAGCTAAAATTATAAGCCATAGTGCTTACTACGTGATTGCATATTGAAATAAATTGAAGTGCGCTAGTATTAGTATTTCTTGCTACGCACCAGTTAGTTAGAGGCCAAACTCCGCGAATCTGCTCTGCGAGCAAAGTTTAATTTAATTTCTATTTAGGTTTAGTTTAAATTTATTTGATTTGTTAAGTTAGGCCCAAGTGTGGTCTTTTACTTTCTGTATCTCTCCCGAGTTGGGAAGTGTGTAAATAATAGTGATTTAATGAAAGAGGATTTCAAATCCCTTTCAAGTGCAGTTATTCTCCAGCACAGTATCTATATCAGAACAAAGCCAACATTTTTCAGCTCCCTGTTCCAGTTCAGGACTTGAGGATAAGGACCCTAGTACTTCAACATGTTTTCTAAAACTATGCACAGAATACTCAGTCCTGACAAGATTAGCTGTACTTGTACATCAAACTTGGTATAAATACCGCTGGTGATTAATTACGTCGTTATTATTATTTTTCTGTTACATTCCTTTTCCTAACTTCCGCCTTGCCGCCATCTCTATTTTTGCTATTTGTTCTTATTCTAAGATGATATAACGTGCATATATGAAATTATAGTATTTGCTATGATTAAAGAGTGCATTGTTTACAAGGAATTATTCTAGTGTGTCTGGAAATTAGCAAATAAAGATGATAATTGACTGAATTTAATTTGGTATCAACTGCTTCCCATCTCCGTACCACTCAGCTATCACGACTATGCTTCAAACTTATTACATATATATATTATTATGACCTCCTATATGCATGAAATACACACACACACACATATATATATATAGGAGGCCATAATAATTAGTGATAAGGAGACTTTACGTATACCAAGGAACAGAGATTCAAGATTCAATTTAAAACCACGAATGAAAGAAATTTTTAGTCAGTATTTCAATTAGTATTTTCAAGACCTCCTTGCTTCAAAAACACAAAAATCTTCTAAAAAAATCTTTAATCACAAAAATACCAAAATCAAAAATAAAAATTTTTAAGTATTGAAAAAAGTAGTTATTGTCATTGATCGCATATTAATCGACTTATCAAGGGGATAATAATAATAATAATAATTTATTACAGCCTGCTTCGCCTCTCATTGGGCACTACAGATCGATACTAATCATTCTGGTCGTTGCGTCATTTAGCTGCTTTATCTTTTTCAGCCTTCTTTATTATTAAACACCATTACAATACTTAACGGGTTACAATACTAAACGGGTTACAATATCGAGATTTGTTACATAAAGCTGTTAGTTTAGAAAATTAAAAGGGTTAACCATTTACATATTTACAATTTGGCAAGCTGCCATTTACATACTTCAGGTGTCATGCCTGGTATCAGCTATTTCAAGGTTTTGATTATCATTTACGAATTTGACGATGGCTTTGACTCCTCTTAGTCCGTAATAGTCTTTGAAGATCCTTTCTATGGATGGGTTTGGACCCAAAGTCGTGAAGTGTCGCTGTCTTAGATGGTTGGTCGTAGGGCATGTCTGGATGTAATTACATGCGTTGGCTTCTTTGGCTATTGCTCCACAGGTGCAACTCACATTTTTGCGGAAAAACCTTTCGTAGTAGCTCGGAAAACGTCCATGGTTTGTTAATCTTTGTAGTAAGTAGAAGTCAGATTTTAATCGTTTGAGATTGACGTCTGCGTAGATTTGGTAAGTGAATCTTCCCGTATCTGCTGATGTCCATCTGTCTTGCCAATAGCCGAGAAGGATCGTTTGAATCTTTGCCTTGGCGGATTCTTCAGAGAGAGGAACCTGGTCTATTGGATCAGTGAGCGTCGTATCCTCTTTGGCGGCTCGATCTGCGATTTCGTTACCTTATGTGCCTTGGTGGCCTCTTATCCATCGGAGATATATCCTGTTGGTGTCTTCTAGTGTGCCCAGAACTTCCTTGAGCGCTGAGATATGAAGCGGTATCGGGCCGACTTTGTTTAAGCTTTGTAGAACACTCATACTATCCGTGTAGAAGCAGATGTCTTTGTCCTTAAATTGGCTGCCCAGAGGGCGGCATCTTTAAGAGCTCTGGATTCCGCTTAGAAAACCGTGGCATGGTCACTTAGTCGTTTAGCTGCTTTATGGAACGGTTCGTTGTTGTGAAAGGTTACGAATGCCGCGCCGACTTTGTTGTTCATTTTTGATCCGTCCGTAAATATTTCGACCAGTGGGCGGTGTTTTTGCCCATGGGATTGTTTTGATCTTCGCCGGGTGCCTTGAGTGGGTTTCAGCTCTGGGCTCGATGGAGATTTTACCCAACTCTGTATCTAGAATCTTCTTTTATCTTTGCTGAGCACTAGGTTATGGGTACATATTTCTCCTTCTGCTTTGAGGTCTAGGGGTATATCAAGGGGATAAACCAAACTACCATCAGTTAACAAGAACTAAATTAAGGTATTTCTACGATTAAAGACTTTTCTTAACATATTTTTATGATTTTAAAGCAAGGTCTTGAAAATACTGATTTAAAATACTGACTAAAAAAAATTTTTTTTTTCATTCATGGTTTTAAAATGAATTTCTGTTCCTTGGAGATTGTATATAGAAAGTTTTCTTATTATAAATTATTATGAGTTATTGGTTTATTACTTTGCAGCTTCATAAGCCTTTTAATTTATTTTTAACATATATATATGATAAAAATATACAAATCAGCTTTTTAATTTAATTTAATAATAGCCTTTTAATTTCTCGTTTTCAATTTGTTATTTTCTCTTTATTCTCAAAGAATTAACAACATTTATGGACTGCGTCATTTCTAGATAAATCTATGTCGCATGTCTTGCGACATAGATTAACGTAGAACGTAGTTGAAAACGTAGTTGATTCGGAATCTAACCACGAAATTTTGCGAACTGAAACCTTTCAAACGTAAATCAAAAACTTCCTCTTGGAGATCTTCCATATTAGATAAATGCACACTTTAGCTTTTCTCTGTCTGCTGCTTGGACACAAATTCTCTGAGCTCTCTTGTGTGACGAGTGAACTGTGGCCACAAATGTCAACTTAAATAAAAACGGAATTTAATCCGCCTCGACTGCCAAGTTTCCTAGTCATTAAGGATTTAACATTCTACGCAATCAGAATTCTTCCTTTTCAGTATGCTGCACGTGCTTCCCCATCAGTATTTTGTGCGTTTCTGCATCTCAGTGTTACTACATCAGCATTTCCAAATTTGTTTTCAACACACACGCACGTACGCACGCACGCACACGCACCCGCGCACACACACACACACACACACGCACGCACGCACGCGCACGCACGCACGCACGCACCAGCAAAGACAAAGTAAGAAATTTAGATCTAACTTTTCACAAAGACAAAAAATTGTAATTAATAAATTTCAAATAATTCTATAAATATAATAGTCCCTTTACTTTTCTATAAGAATAGCTCCTTTACTTCCTTTTTCAACCTTTTTCTGTAATTTTAAATAACAAAATAAAAAATCTAAAATTCAACTTTATAGATTTTTCTACTCATATCTACAAAACGATTATTAAAAACTTTTTGGGCACCTTTATGAATCTACTATTTTAAAAGAATAATTGATTTTAAAATTTAATTAAAATTTTACACGGAATGATATTCTTTACTTTCATTATTGTTTTAAAAGAGTCAGAATTTACACTGCTGGACATTGAAAATGCAATACCAAGAAGGTGTGGTCAGAAATTTATGCAAATTTTAGAGTAGACGGTCGTCACTGAGTTATGCGAATGATGTGAAATGCGCAGCTCTCCGACGCGCGTGAATTAAGATATAAGAGAACGAACGTGCAGAATGGACAATATTCGTGTCGTTATTTCTGCCAGACGAATTATCGAAGAAAGTTGGTTTTTGTCCCGGAGGATGCGTGTAATAGGAGAGAATGCCAGGCAGTCGTCAACGAAGGCACTTTAAGCAGATAGGGGATTTTACGAGGGGTATGGTGATCGGACTGAGAAGGGCGGGTTGGTCATTACGTCAAATCGCAGCTGATACCCACATGGATGCGAGCACGTTGCATCGGCTATGGCGAACATGGTTGGAACAAGGGAATGTGGGAAGAAGGAGGGATGCAGGTGCAGCTAGAGTGACGTCAGCACGCGTGTTGTACCGCGATTCTGCAGCATGTGCAAGATACCCTGAATGTTCCTGTGTCGACGAGAACCATTTCCCGTCGATTGGTTGAACGTGGCCTGTACTCACGGCGTCCGTTAAGAAGACTGTCATTGACCTCCCAGCATAGGCGCCTACGTTTAGAATGGTGCCGGACTGGAGCGATGTGGATGACAGAATGGCGAAACGTCGTGTTCTGAGATGAGTCACGCTTCTGTTTATCCAGCGACAGTCGCAGCATAGGTGTGTGACATCGACGTGGAGACAGATATAATCCGGCATAATGTAGCATAAAGGTTTGGGGCGCTATTGCCTACGATTCCAGGTCACCTCTATTTCGTATTCAGGGCACTATGACGGCCCAACGATACCTGAATAATGAACTGCGGCCGATGGCAATCCCCTACCTTCAGGGGCTGCCTAATGCGATTTTTCAACAGGATAACGCCCGACCACACAGTGTTCGCATCTGTAAACACACTCTGCAAGGTATACAGATCATTCCCTGGCCACCGTACTCTCCTGACCTGTCACCAATCGAACATGTGTGGGATGTGATTGGACGCCGTTTGCAGACTATGCTGCCTGTGCCTCGTTCAGAAGACGAACTGTGGTAAATGGTTGAAAGGGAATGGAGAGTCATCCCTCAAGTCACCATCTGCACTCTTATTGACTCTATGTCTAGACGTGTTTCTTCGTGCATCGCTGTTCGCGGTGGTCCTACATCCTACTGAGCCGACGCCGTTCTCGCTCTGTATTCTGACTATCATTTTGAAATAAAGATCACTTATTGCTGCTTGCTGTCTCTGTCTTTTTTCCAAGTTTCATCATTTTCTGGCTGCTCTTTCTTAGTGTTGCATTTTCAGAGTCGAGCAGTGTACTTAAAATTAATTTTAATTAGTAAAGTAATCTTTTTCTTTGTCAAAATTAAAATTTTCACAGAAGTATTTTAAAATTTTTCATTTTGGTTTCAATATTTCAGCTTTTGTTCCAATTTTAAACCTTTTGGGCGATTATTTTCTCGGCAAGGTTTTCGAGTTCCGCCAATGAAGCCAAAATAGCAAACCTATACGTTACCACTAAAACAATTTTTCATTGTTTCGATGGTGTTCTAATGAAAGTGGTCGAAGTTTTTAATTACTTCTTTCTACTTTTCACTAAAGTTCTATAATTTCACTTGCGTTTTAAATTCTTTGGATTTCATGCTATTTGTTTCAACGTAAAGCTTTAATTTAAAATTTTCATTGAAGTATTTTATTATTTCACTTACGTTTTCAACTCTTTAAATTTTATTATCTAATTTAATTTATTTTTTCCTTGCTTTGGGCAGGGGTTAAAATACGTTGAAATGGTTCGTCGTCTAATTCTGGATGCTGAAAAGAAAGAATTTTTGTGGAAGAGAAATTTCCATTGATTGCAGTGTTCCTGCTCCTGACGAAGTGGTATTGAAGTTGGTTGAATTCCTCTTCTATTATGTTCGTTTCTTAAATTTCATTAATTTTTTGAATTAGGGAATTGCTTGTTTGAAAAGTTTTGGTTTTAACATTTTTTAAAATTCTTCATTGAATTTATAGGATTATTTGAAATTTATTAATTATGAATTTCAATTTTTGGTCTTTCTGAAAAATTCGTTCCAAATTTCTTACTTTATGTCTTTAATGATAATTTTTCAGCAGCTTAATGCGAGAAAATACTAGGCATGTTTATATTTTGTTCTTAAAAATTGTTTTGTAATTATATTTATTTATATATAGCATTAATTTGAAGCATAGACATGTAACAAACTATTTTATATTTTCTTATGTATATGCGACTAAAATAAGACCGTGGAGCTGCGAACAATGATAGGTTTTTAAATAAAATTTACGGAGTAGAATTTTAAGCCAATTGAAAATAACCATTTTTATGTATATCACTTCTATACTATAACTTAAGCTATTTCTATCTAACTGTACCGATGCAATTCTTTTAAAGTCTCAATATACAGCAGGCATTTTACACATTTTTAGAACGATTTCGGGGCTGTTTAATTGATGTTTAAAATGAGTATTATTTTAAGTATTTGATATGATAGCCTTTTTTCTGGCATTGTGATTTCCACGATAGCAAGGCTTTCATAAAATTTCTAGGTGCACTGATTTGCATTTCTCGTTCTTTCTTTTCCAGTGTCTGTCAGCCGTAGTGCGTCTGCGTTTAGAAAGAACTCTTTTCAAGAAATCAAAGGCACAATATTGCATAAGTGAAATGGCAGCGGACTTTGCAGGAATATGTCGAAAAGGTGTTTTCGCAATACTTGCATCAGTCTATATGTTTTCAGGGATTCCAGTGGTACTTTTCGAAGTATGACTTGCTGCATCATCTTGATGAAGTTTCAATCTTGAATGAAAATTATTGGGATAAAGCAGTGGAATTTCTTCTGTACATATCGGACGTAAAATGTTCTCTTCATAGTATAGTGAGCTGATTTTAATTTTTTTCCGATTTTATTATTTTTAATTTCCCTTTGTAAGAGAAACCTGCAACAATCGTAAGTCCTTTACTAAAACATTCTTTGCATTGACAGGATCAGGTTTACAAATATTTCCTCTTCGTTTTTTATAATAAATACGCCTCTTTTTTGCAGACATTTAGGTGCATGTTTCATCAAGGGTTATAATGTATTTCCATTTATTTCCCGCTAAATAGTTTTCATACAGGGTTCTACAAATTGTTCTGAGCCATATGTCTTGGAAAAAGCTAACGGACGTTATATTTTTTGCTTATTTAAGTTCTAAATCTCGGTTTATTATTTTATTTATTGTTGCCACAAGTGAATTTAAAGAAAGAAATTTATTTCTGCGTCGGCGGATTTTCTTTTGTTACCAACGATTTAACTTTAGAAACATTAGTTACCCTATTACAGTATTCGTTTAGAGTTTTCGTATAGAAGTAATCACTGACGGTTTTCTCCTTTCCGACTAACAACATCGGTTATTTTGCGCTTAGAAATTTTATTATTACCCATTTCACAACTTTTCGAAGTTAATAACAGGAATAAGGATATAATAAAGTGCAAAATCGTATCCTTCGCCCCACAACTTGTTTATATGTGACATTTTGAAAGAATAAATTTAAAAGTAGCAGACGATATTTTTCATTTTAAATAATAAGCTTCTGCCATTATTGCAATTTTTATTCTAAATCATTTGGTTCTTTAAAATTCTTTATCGAAATCTGTCTAAAAATATGTGAGCCCCTTTTATAATTCCTAGTACAAATATAGGTACACTGCCCCCCCCCACAAAAAAAGAGTTCTATATCTCCTGTTCTACTGGGCCGATTGACGATATTCGAACTGCATTTTTCATGTCTCGAAATCGCGACTTAGGATTTATATTACATTTATATATAGCATTGTCCTAACATAGGTATTTTGACACAAAATCGGACTTTTTCTGAAATAAAACACCAGTTTTTTTCCATATTTCGATTCTACGACTCAAATTGTGTCTAGATATTAAATTTTGTAATTTTTGGTGAGAAAATTAAAAATTTATCTTCGGGAATTTTTTTCAGTTTGCGCCAAGAATAATTCATTTGGCAAACTTCTTAATCTACAGCAAATTATTTTCCTTTCCTTTTTCTTCATTGTCCACGAGCGGGAAAAAAGTCATCGTTAATACTTTCAAATAATTTTAACACAGTGCGTAAACCACATTTTCGTTGTTATCGCTCATAAAAAATACGCCAAATTTCGAAACGCGACAAAATGTAAATACGCGTATATCTTGGGAAATTTTGAATAAAAATCTCTAATTTTTTGCAGGTATGTTTAGAAATACATCTACTTTAAGATGATAGCAATAATTTTATAGGTTATAATTAAAATTGCTTTTGAAAAATTTATAAAACTTATTTAATATAAATTTAAAAAATAAATTATAAAAAACTGACGAATTTTATTTAATGAACATAAATTTCGAAATATAAAAGGCAGAATTAAATGAGAATAAAAAAGAGATATTAATAAGCATACACCGAATTCAATTAACATTGAGGAGGTCAAATTTTGAGATCTAAGGTTTTAAAAACTACTCTTGCGATGTTTACAAAAATTGGTAGTTTGGCATAATTTGAGTCGTAGACTCGAAATATGGAAAAAAATTGGCATGTTATTTCAGAAAACGTTCGATTTTGGGTCAAAATACCTATACTGAAACAATGCTATATATAAATCTAATACATATCCTAAGAGCTTTTGAGACATGAGAAACGCAAGTTGAATTTCGGCAATGGCCCAGTAGAACAGGACATATAGAATTGTGCCCTTTTTTTACGCAGTGTACATCAAAATTATATTTAATTTTACATGGATTACATATATTTAATTGCATTGCATACTGTTTAGGAAGAATAATGTGATAAAGTATTGTGTTTTACTTTAAGTTAATGTTTTCAATTGTTGTTGTTGTTTCAAATCCCCTTGGAGCAGGAAAGCCTACACCAAGTCCAAGAGACCTTGCCGCACAAGCAAATCGCTGACGTCGTTCTGCTCAGCCGACAGCTGTCTCAGGGAGACGCTTGTTTCAATTAGAATACGCGATAATGCAAATACGGATTTTGATTCCTTAATAAAACGGCATCTAAAAAAGGGATTATTGCTAATAAAATAAAAAAAAGCAACAGCACGGTTGTTCTTTTGAAGACAATATTTTAATATTTTAAATTATAAAAACATTCCTTACTTACCTCCAGGTAATCAAAAATGCATGAGTTATTGCTCGCGTCTTCTACGCTGAAAGAAGTGAAATTCAGCAAAATGACTTGGTCAGGAGAAGAACTAACAATCAGCCAACTACAATCCAGATTAGATTCGTAAAATCCATCTGAATTAACATCTGGCGATACTATTTCCCCGACTTCTCCATTCGATATGTTACGAATGCCGCCGCAACCTTCAGAGACACCTTAAAGGGAATACGCAGACATTTAGTTTTTGTTTAAAAAAATTCTAACAAGACTTATAATTATATACATGGCTCTCAAATTCACCCGTAGAATATTACTGCAAAATATATTCTACAGAAACTTTAGGCTCTGCACAGGTAGGTTACACAAAGCTGTACGATAGAATCGTAACCTGGCTAGAAATTAGAAAAATGCTGCAAAAAAAGATGATTCATTCATTCTTCTTTAAACAGCTATTTTTTAGTCCAAAGGGGCCGTTAGCCCAGAAGGACTGTTAATTTCGTTTTGGCATTTTGCGTTGATTCACTACAAGCGCTGTTTTACTTTTCAGATTGTTGCCGCCAAATATTAGGGCCCTGTATTATATTTAAAGAAATTAAATACGGAAAAATCTACGTAAATATATATATGTTTCTCTCACTGTGATAAAACGATGGTACCTAGAGCCATCCAGTTTCGAATATTGAACGTTTCCATCCGACTATGGGCATCTGGAAGCCCAAATTTGAAATTTGTTTTATTATCTATTTCATATTTTATAAAATTTTAACGGAAGTTCTAAAGGTATGCTCAAATTAACATTATTTGGTATAGTGTTCTTAAGCTGAATTTTATGGTTTAAATGCAAAAAACATGAAATTTAATAAATAAAGGTA
The DNA here is from genome assembly GCA_000611955.2 of Stegodyphus mimosarum. Lineage (NCBI taxonomy): Eukaryota > Metazoa > Arthropoda > Arachnida > Araneae > Eresidae > Stegodyphus > Stegodyphus mimosarum. The sequence continues at coordinate 8,615 of KK121484.1, read as the reverse complement.
ACACACAAAATGTTAAAAAAACGCCCCTTTGCATGTAATTTAAAGTCTGAAAGCTTTCAGATTTTTTTTTGTCCTAACGGGCTTTGTCCCTGAAGGACTATTGTTTTCGTTTTGCGATTTTGCGTCGGAAACATTAAATGTCGGTTCACTTTTCAAACTGTTGCCACTAAATATTTCAGCCCTGTATTATATTTAAAGAAATTAAGCAATGAAGAATGTGCATAAATGTATGTATGTTTCTCTCATTGTGATACAACCACGGTACCTAGAGCCATCGAATTTTGAATGACGTCATCCTGCTGCGAATATAGGCATCTGGAAGCCCAAATTTGAAATTTGGAATTTGTTTTATGAACGATTTCATATTTTGTAAAACGTTAACGAATTTTTGATGAACAAACTCGAGGATTTCAAAGCGAGCCGTGGCTACGTGGTACAGAAAAACATTTTTATCTCCAGCGCGGGAGACTGCGTGTCGCAAATTCTAAAGATATGCTCATTTTAAAATTATTTTGCGATATTGTTCTTGAACTGAATTTTATGGTTTAAATGAGAAGAACAAGATATTTAATAAATAAAGGCAACACACAAAACGTTAAAAAAAGACGCCTCTTTGGACGGAATTTAAAATCTGAAACACTTCAGATAAAAATTTATTATTATTATTATTATTGCAGATGTGTTTGAATCATAAGGTACTTTCTTCCACCTTTCCGCATGACTCCGTAGTGTAAATGGAAGCATACTCGACATTTATTCGCGGGTTTCGGGGAGGGTACTCCACGTATTTCACCTCTCCTGCTTCAGCAAAACCTAATGAATCTACAAAATAACTAAATATCTCTTGAAGGACGAAGAATTTTAATGTGTAAATAAGGTTGTTTTACAGACTACAGATACGGTTATAAAGTATGGTTATGAACCATACTTTAATAAACATTTACAAAATTTAAAATTTTATACTGGATTTCTGAGAGAAACATTTTTACTTGAAAATAGCTCCCCCTTCTATTAAAATATTTTAGAATAAATGTAGTATAAATTATGTGACTAAAATGCGACATCGAACAAACGTCCTTTTTACATATCGCACCGAATAGATCAGATGTCGTTAAACCTCATGTCAGTAAGTGTCACATATTAGAATTCTGAATATGCGGTTTAGTGTGCCTAAATGGTTGTTTTAATGTTAATTTTTGTCTGTAAGTTCTATTTCTTCCTTCGAGTTCCCCAGAATGCAAAGTGTTTTGAGTCTAAATACTAAGTTAAGTTCCAATTTAGATAGAGTACGGCAGCAATCATACAATGTAGCCAGTCATCGTAAAACAGGAGTCAGCCATGTTGTTGCTCTATGGATCAATGAAGGTTTATAATGACAGCGCAGGTTTAGAATCCTCATCAATTCAACTGATTAAGTAGTTGAATGTCTCGTTACGTTGTATTGATTAAAATATTGGAATTAATATAAATCTCGCAAGAAGCAGTAACTAACGTTAATTTGTAAACTGCGAGGAACAGTGTAATAAACCCAATTTAGGTTCACCTGTTGTCGGTATTTGTACCTATGTTAGAATGATGCTATATATAAATCTAATACATATCCTATATCGCGCTTTCGAGACGTGAAAATCTCTTTTCTTATTAAAGTTATTTGATTCTGCCTTCCATATTTTGAAATTTAGGTTCATTCCAAATAAAATTCACCAATTTTTTATGATTTATTTTTTAAATTTATATTTTTAAGTAGATTTTATAAATTAAAAAAAAATTGAATTATAACCTATAACAGTTTTGCCATCATCTTAAACTAGATGTATTTCTAAGCATACCTGCAAAAATTACAGTTTTTTATTCAAAATATTCCAAGATATACGTAAATTTACATTTTGGCGCGTTTTGAAATTTGGCGTATTTATTATGAGGGATAATAACGAAAATGTGTTTTTCGCTTAAAACGGGTTAAAATTATTTGGAAGTATGAACGATGATATTTTTTTTTCCGTTCGTGGACTATGAAAAAAAGGAAAGGAAAATAGGTTGCTATAAATTATGAAGTTCACCAAGTGAATTATTCTTGGCGCAACCTGAGAAAAAATCCGCCAAGATAAATTTTAAAATTTATCTATAAATTTCTCACCTAAAATTACAAAATTTAATATCTAAGCATAACTTGAGTTGTAGAATCGAAATACGGAAAACAATTGGCATGCCATTTCAGAAATGTCCGATTTTGGGTCAAAATACCTATATTAAAACAATGCTGTAAATAAATCTAATTCATATTGAAAGTCGCGCTTTCCAGACATGAAAAACGCAAGTTGAATTTCATCAGTAGGCCCAAGAGAACGGTAGATATAGAACTGTCCCATTTTATTTTTCGCAGTGTACTTGATGCTGTTCAAAGAATTAAATATATATATATATATGCATTACTTATTCTTCTATTTAATTTCAAAATAAGCGAACTGATTTGCCCCAAACTGTACTACCAAGCATTATAGAGATACTTAGTTTTGACGTGCTTTTTGAATCATTTTCTGTATATTCATTGAGAGAGAAATTACTTCATTTTGTATTAAGCTACATATAATGAATTTCATGTTGAAACAATCCCAGGCTCTTACATTTTCTAGTGTTGCCAGGATGTTAGTTTTTGTTTCCAGACTGTTGCATTTTTTTTTGGGTATTTACTTCACATATTAACGTGCCAAAAGGAAATTATTAAAATTTTCTCTTACCGTACGTATTGTAGTAAAAAGCCGAAAATTTATTGCTCGTGTCCTCAGATGTTGAATGGTAGCTCACAGTCAACTGATTTCCAGTAGATTTAAAAGTCATTCTACCCTTACCGCAAATGAGACCAATAAGAGGTCCTGTAATATTTCCATCTCTTATCTCTAAAGAATTACGCACACATCCGGCAGAAGGCTTAAGATCCCAATCAGAAAATCTAAAATAAAACATAAGAATAATGTTAATTTAGAAGTTAAGGAACAAAAATCAGCGTTATATTTGTATAAAATTAAAAATACCGTTCGAAAACTTAAAAATTATTTTAAAATGTAGAATCCTGTTAGTGTCATAGTTTTATCGTCATGACTTTTTTATCCCAAATCCTAGTCTCGATACGAGATTTGGCGGAGTATCACTTTAAATCTCGAATGACTTTTTAAATTATTTCCACTAAATATTATTCCCATGTATTATATTTTGTGGGGTTATTTAACAGTTAAATGTAGGAACCTTTTACACCGATAAGCGGATAACCGCTTAAGTGTATGAACAGAGACGTAAGACTCAAGAAGGGTTAATTACCCTTTCTTTCTCAAAATAAGGATTAACACAGTCGGCTCCTATCTCGGAGCGTACAGCGGAGCCTCCACTTGGGCTTGAACTTAAAGTAATAAGAATTAAAACTTAACAAATACTTAACTAAAATAGATATAGCCGAAGCTGTCAGGATTCTAAGCACCTGACCATTAAACTCCAATTAAGTAGGCGAAGCTATCAAGGGCCTGAAGTACGGCCTATCGTAGTAATAGCTTATAGAGAGAGACGTGGTCCAAAGGCAAGCGCGCGCTAATCAGATACTCGGGCTCTCTAACGAAATCAGTGAAGCAGCGACTTAAATACTACTCTTACTCATTTGCATTAAACGCGTTTCCGAAATTACATTCTGGTAGGAAATTCTAAGCTGAAATTAGGAGAGACAGAAAAGTGTGACAAACTTAAAGTAAGTGTTATAAACTTAGGGTAAACCTTACAATTTAACAAATTTAAATAACGAAGAAACTGCATAAATGTCTGTATGTTTCTAGAATTGTGAAAAAACAATAATACCTAGAGTCATAAAATTTTGAATAACATAGTCCCGAGCATGGACGCTTAGAAGCCCTGATTTTGAATTTGTTTTATTCTTTATTTCATATTTAGTATAACTTTAACTAACTTTTAATTAACAACTCAACGATTTCAAAGCGAGCAGTGGCAACAGTGCATGAAAAAAATACACTTTTATCTCCAGCGCGAGAGAATATCGGAAATTCTAAAGAGATGCTGTTTTTAAATATTTTGTGATATTGCTGTTGAGTTGAATTTTATGTGATCTATCTGCGATGAAAGGGATGTCGAATAAATAAAGGTAACACACAAAACATTACAAAAAATGCCCCTTTGGGTGTAATATAATATCTGAAAGCTTTCAATTTTTTTAGTCCAAAAGGGGAATTTGCCCAGAAGGGCTATTAATTTCGTTTCAGCATTTTGCGTTGGTTTACTATAAATGTCGGTTCAAATTGTTGCCATCAAATATTAGCGCCGTGTATTATATTTAAAGAAATTAAATAATTAAGAATCGACTTGAATAGATATATGTTTCTCACATTGTGATAAAACAACGATACCTAGAGCCGTCCAATTTTGAATTACGTACGTTTCCACCCGGAATCGGGAAGCCCATATTTGGAATTTGGAATTTGTTTTATTACCTATTTCATATTTTGTAATACTTTAAAGAATTTTTGATTAACAAACTCAACGATTTCAAATCGAGCCATGGCCACACTGTACGAAAAAAAACATTTCTATCTCCAGCGCGCGGAATTGTGTATCGGAAATTCTAAAGATGTGCTCATTTTAAAATTATTTTGCGATATTGCTGTTGAACTGAATTTTATAGTTTAAGTGCGAAGAACATGATATTTAATAAATAAAAGTTTCAGACAAAACGTTAAAAAATGCGCCTTTGGGCCTATTGTAAAATCTGAAAGCTTGCAGATTATGTTTTTAAAGCAATAGCATCATAAATTTATTTTTTTATGTTTTTTTGTTTTTTTGCAAGCACTTTAACAGTTACGTGTCCGATATGATTTGGGTCGGAATGAAACTAAAACTTACGTACTTGAGAGCTATTACTTTGTTAGGCTGAGCTGTTATCTGCCAGGTGCAGTCCCAGTAGTGAAGTAAGCCGTAGTGTGAGGGAGAAGATATCACACCTCGTGGATTAGTAAGAATGCCACCACAATCTGTGAAAAACAAACAATAGTAAAATATATACATAACTGGATAACAGAAAAGATGTATAACATTTGCAACAACCAGAAGATTCCTGTAACAAAGGAACTCGTACAGCTTATTGAAAGAAAAGATAGATATAACTGCATATTTTTAGACTTTAATCTTAGACTTTTCTCTGCTATGTTTCTTAAACAAGATGCAAAATTTTATGGAAACAAGTCTTAGTATTGTGGCTAAAAGCAGTTCTAAATATCTAATATTTTACGTGCTCCTCGTAGAGTGAAGACTTCTGTGAGCAAAAAGTTGTTTTGTGACTTATCTCACTTATCTGACAGTAACATCAGAACAAGGCCAAGAAATTCATCGTGGTAAAGAGGACAAGACTACGCCTGTCGTTGGCAGGAGCCTTGACCATTATACAGGTGACCGTACGATTTTGTTCAGTTCCGCCCCCTCCAATTTTGATGGAGGGCACTCCAGGGGGGTAGGGTCCAAGTGTCTTCCGCCACCTTACCCTGAATCTCTCGAGATGACTTTCGGCTCGCCGTATATTTAGAGTGCCCCATGCCGCACGTTCTCTATACATTTACAAACATCCAAGCTTTCTCCGGGATTCGAACCCGATCTTTCGGTACAAAAGTGAGCGTCGGTAGCCACTATCCCGTTTGGTCAGCAGTAAAATGTGTCTTTTGGTTTACTTAGTTAACAAAAAGTGATATATATGTTATAAGGTATTTCTCCCACCTTCTTAGCATGTCTTCGTGATGCAGTGGTCTGCATACTCGGCGCGTATTCGAGAGGACAGTGGTTCGAGTCCCCGCGAGGGCGCTGCTGATTTTGCATGACTCTTGCTTCAAGAATATCCTAATGACAGTGGCGCCCGGACTAAAAAAGGTGGTGGATGATCATTTTCCACCAGCAGGATTTGACGATTGGGTCTCCTAATCCCTAGTCTCTCTTTAAAAGGGGGGAGTATATAATGTATTTCTTCCACCTTCTTCGAGTCCCGGCGAAGGCACTGCTTATTTTGCATGACTCTTGCTTCAAGAAAATCATAATGACTCTGCAATGTAATGAAAAATTCTGAGAGATGCGCTAAATTAACTCTTTTATAAAAACATAGACGCCAAACAGAAATTTAATAAGAAATATTATTTTATATTAAGAATTAACTATACTTAGTACCAAAAAAGCCCAAATGACTAAAACTCTGGCGTAAAATTAAAACTGAAACTGTTTTTGAAAGTATGATATTCAGTTGCATTTATGGCTTATTTTATGGGATATACATTTGCACAACATATAAATGTTGCATTTATGCAACATTTATATGTTGTGCAAATGTATATCCCAAACTTCCTAAATTAATATTTTTGTTTGCTTGTGTTTTCAGTCTGATATAGTGTCGAAGATGATTAAATTAAACATTAATACCAAAGTTACCGTTGAACAAAACAAAGTATAACAAACGAAAAGCGTCATATTCTGAAGCATATCAAATATTAATTTCAAAGACTTTTCTAATTTAGTTGCTTTTTACAATGTGCGATATTTTACAGAAACATTTCTTGGTATTAGATGAGAATGAAAGTTCAAGTGCCAGATTTAATTTTGAGGTAATTTAGCCGACTGCGAAACTATTCTTTTCACGAGTAAATGACACGAGACGCCTCGAAATGAATAGACATTTTCTAAAATATGTGTTTGTTCTGCTCCTGTTAAATCCATCAGGAAAAACTAATTAGGCCATTACAATAATTAACATAAAATGTCTGTGAGAAAATAATTGTTGAGCAAATAATTAGCTTATCGAATAAATAATAACTATAACATTGAACTCAAGGAGAATCCATGGCACATATATGGCTAAAACATATATGAATATATATGGATAAAACATATATGGCTAAATCATATATGGATAAAACATATATGGATAAAACATAAATGTCTAAAACATAAATGCCTAAAACATATATGGCTAAAACATACACTCACGTTTGTGAAAATTGCAACACCATGAAGGACTTACGCGAGTGAGCTGAAATTTTCAGGAAATGCAAAGTAGCGCATGATATGCAAATGATTAGAATTGCAAATCCGTAGCGCATGCGTATGCTGAGCAGCGCCCTCTGAACGACTGATGGATCCGAATAAATAGACGGCTGTAGCGAGGCGTGTATGGTTATCGGTGGTTATCTGCTAATGGTAAACGTTAACTCAATCTGTACTTATGCCTCGTCGACGAAAGAGAGCGAGATTTGAACAACTTACAGAGTTTGAACGAGGGAGAATCATCGGCCTTCGTGAAGCTGGATTGTCGTATCGTGCAGTAGCCTCTCGTGTGCAGCGTAACAGCAGCACAGTGATGCGCGTTTGGAAGCAGTGGACGGACGAGTGTCGGACAACTCGGAAATCCGGGAGTGGACCCCGAAATGTGACGTCAGCTCGCGATGATAGACACCTGGTCCGCATGGCGCGGACGGACCGTACAGCTTCCTCTAGACAATTGGCAGCACTGTGGTCAATAGCTACAGGTGTTTCATTGTGTGCTTCATCAATTCGTAGACGTCTGCTGCAGTGTGGACTGCGCGCACGGACTCCTTTATACAGGATCCCCCTAACGCACGACCATCGCCGCCTGCGGCTACAATGGGCCAATCAGCATAGAGACTGGCGTGCTGATTGGCAGCATGTCGTGTTTTCTGACGAATCCCGCTTTAATTTGTGGTACCATGATGGCCGCATTCGTGTCAGACGCTATGCCGGTGAACGCCACCTTCCGGAGTGCATTATCGAACGCCACAGTGGACGAACACCCGGAGTTATGGTCTGGGGCGCCATAGCATATCATAGACGATCTCAATTGCTACGAATTGTGGGCAATCTGAACAGCAACCGGTATATCCGTGAAGTTCTACAGCCCGAAGCTGTTCCCTTCCTTCAAAGCTTGCCAGGCGCTGTATTTCAACAGGACAATGCCCGCCCTCATACTGCTCGGATTGTTAAATCCTTCTTTGCAGCGCAGCAGGTACAGCTTCTTTCTTGGCCTGCGTGTTCCCCGCATATGTCGCCAATTGAACATGTGTGGGATGTCATTGGTCGGCGTCTTGCTCGTGATCCTCGTCCTGTTGCGTCTGCAGACGAACTTTGGGTACGCGTACAAACGATATGGAATGCTCTTCCTCAGTCAGACATTCAAACTTTGTTTGACTCCATGCCACGTCGTGTAGCAGCACTTATTGCGGCGCGTGGTGGCCACACAAAATACTGATTCTGATCTCTTGTTCTTGTTTGTTTGCTTTGAACATTTAATCATTTATTTGTACCACTACCACTCAACTGTGTATTAAATTGCATTCAATTATGACGATTCCTTCTTGGGGTTGCAATTTTCACAAACGTGAGTGTATATAGATAAAACATATAAGGATAAATCATATATGGCTTAAACATAAATGGCTAAAATATATATGGATGAAACATATATGTTTTTATTACTAAAACATATATGGCTAAAACATATATGGATAAAGCGTATGTTATATACTAAGCTGTAAAATACTAGTAGTTTAAACAAATATGAATTGCGTTGTGTT
>KK121483.1:189430-230663 GCA_000611955.2 Stegodyphus mimosarum | reverse complement strand
CCCGAAGACTTTCAAGAACATCCTAGTAAAAATGTTGCTCCACCGTTTCAAACCACAATGGCCTTGTCAGACTGCATTGGTCTGGAGACACAAACTTTTTGTGAATGACTTTCTCCATCCAGAAGGCAAATCAGCATGCTTTTGCTCTTCGACTTGCTCATTCTTCCATTTTTTTAAAATCTTAATGAGTTTAAAGTGCGTCATTTCTGGCACTTCGTACACCGTCGTACTTGAAGTCTCGTCACCAGTAATGACACGTGGAGGATAATACAATATGAGGATCATTTTTAATTCGCTGCAAAAAATCAAGCCACTGGTCCCTTATGTTGTTCGTTTGCTCTGCGATAGGTTTTTCAGGGCAATTAACAGTTTCCGTCCAGATTTTATTCATCCCCAATTGATTTGTCAAAATCTTATGAGTGGTTATGTGATTCACATTCAATTCTTCTATGATCATTCTGATTGTCAAGAGACTATCAGAACGCTCAAGATCACGAATTCGGGCAGCATTTTCGTTAGTCCTTGCAGTGTAAGATTCTGCGAGGCTCGTCTTCAAACGATTCCCTTTTTTCTGAAAATGCCTTAAACCGCCTGAAAACCTGAATCTTTGATAAAACATTGTTTCCAAAGACCTTTGAAGCATTACAAATGTTTTCGTTACACAGTAATGAAGTCTGAAGCAAAATATGATAGCACACAGTTGCTCGAAATTGATGTATCACTCATTTTCAGAACGCACTAGAAAAAAAACCTACAAACAACTACCTTACTTTACGCAGTTTAAATTCATACTGGCTGTCCATCGAATGTTCCCTCATTCTTCCTTCCAGCCGAGAAATCCACAGTGTTGCCAGATCAAACATTACGTTTCCATTCCCTTTACTTTATTTAAACACCTCGTATGCATTTATATTTGCCCCACTGTGAATAAAGGAGATAATGATGGAAGTCGCAAATGGCTTCTGTATTTCAGTTATCAGGAACCTAGGTAATCTTGGATTCAAGCATAGGTCTTTGCATTTCCATTCCTAAGATTATGGGCTCACCAGCGGCCGAGAGGTAAAGACGCTGAACACTGGTAGTTCGGTCCGAGGTTCGAATCCCGCGAACGGGCTGGCTGCATGGGCGTTTTGTTGTTTTCCCTATGTGTAACGTGTATACGAGCCAGTTTCCCTTAGAATGTCCCCCACGAAGGCATCCCTACCCTTAGGCAGATAGCCCTCGTGTGCTTTGCCATAATTGAATAACCTAACCTAATCTAACCTAAGATTATGTTCCACATGTTAAGAAATATAAAATTCGTGGTTTTCAACAAAGAACAAATACTGACTAAATGCTTTACAGGTGATCAGTAAACTGCGTTGAGTCGTAAAAAATATTTTACAGCATAATTTACCTTATTCGAAAGCTTGAAGTTAAAAACTGCTCTCACAAATTAACGTAAGCAAGAAAAAAATCTATAAAGAAAATCACTATTTCAGTACAAAGATATCATTGAACAGCAGTGCTTATTTGATTCCCGTATTCTTTATCTTAAATACATTTCTTTATTGAATTTTTGTTTCTTAAGCAGCTACTGAATTAGAAATCATAGTTTCAACTCTTTAGTTGAATAAGAGTTTAGTCTCTATTTCAAGGGCTTGTTTAGTTAAATTAAGTTTATTAAAAATTACTCCATTTGGGAACAGATTTAATTAAATTAAATAAGTCCGTAAAACTTGAATAAGATTACATAAGTCCTGAAATTTTTTATCAAGATTTGATTACAATATGAACAAATGGTAGCTAGATTGGTTCAGCCTATGCTTATAACTAATATTCTGATGTGGTGTGAGAACTGTTTTTTACAAACTCAGATAATAAATATGAAGAAATAAGAAACGAACATATTTACATAATTCACAAGAGATATTAAAACACTATTAATATTTGTTGCAAGGACAAATCAAAACAAAGCTAGTAAAAGTTAGACCTCGCCAACCCGACCATTTGGCTCATATTTAAGTTTAGAATATTTGGCAGCTAATTTAATGCGCATATAGAGTTTATTGCCAAATTCAACAAAGTACGCTTTTACTAAGCACAAAGGAGAAACAGTTTCCTTAAGCAAAAACAAGTAATTCAAGACCGCTGTCAATAAGCTGTATATATGCATGTTTCCTTACTTGGCATGAGCAGAACATAAAGATGCTGACGTAAAATGCGAAATGAGATCATCATATTAAAACACGGTTTGGGCATGTATTTTATAACTGGACTGTAAAATGTACGCTTATGTAATTGAAATAACGCAGGACAAAACTTGAGTAGCAGCTTATTTGAAACAAATTAAGACTATGGTTCTTTTTATTTATTTAATTTGGGCCAATTTTAGTGAATACGAAAGTTAAAATAAATGCTAAGAAATAGTTGTAGTAAAATATAAGTAAAAAAACCTAAATTAACTTTAAAAAGCAAGTGCAATTCAAGAAAATCAAATAAAATGCCAATAAGCAATGTCAGGGAAGTTGTAAAGCACATATATATTTTAAGAAAATAAAATATGAATATGGTGACACTTTTAACCTCATCCTCTTCTAATTTGGAGCCCTTTCAAAATTCTGTCTAATTTCAATCAATCGTATATTTTTCAATCAATTGTATCTCTCTTTTCTACGTGTAAGGCTTACATGAAGAACTAGGACTCCTCATTTAAGATTTATGACTCATATTTTATAATTCTCATTTCAGAGTTAGGACTCATATTTTTTAATTAAGCCTTGTCGTACAGCGTTACTTTTATAAAGTAAACAAGATTTTGAAAACATATCGAACAAAAAGAAGCTAACGTTTAAAGAATTGAGTCGCTTGAATGCTTATTGTAATTATTCAATAAGCTTTAGCCAAACCCTTACATATAGATACATTAAAGTTGTACACCATCTACTTTTGCCAAAAACATTTTGAGTAACTTGCCTTACTTCTAATATTTTGCGATTTCTAATCTTAATGTGGGTTTCGTTGCAAATCTAACTGAGAGTTTTTTTAAGGGACGGGAGAGACTCCGGAATATTATTTGGAGGAATTGGTAGATTTGTCTGTATTTTAGATGCACAAAAGTTAAAGGCTGAGGTGGCAAATGTTTGAATGTTTCGAGATAAACCGTAATATGTCTATTGAAACAATTTAGAAACGCTGGGATTGTTTCTGGAAGAGCTGAAAAAAGGTTCAAAAAGACCTTCGGATGACTGACATTTCTTCGAAAAGTCACGTCGCAACGTGCAACCAACTAGCATACTATCCTAGGATTAGAAAGACGAAAACATATCATATTAAATCCAAAAAGCTTAAGTACATTTTAAATGTCATTTAACTTGTCAGTTTTATTTTATTTTCCTAACTATTAACTTTTATTTTGGAAACAGCCTTTTCATTACGCCCTCATTTTCCTAGCTACGCTTTCCTGCCAGAGTTTTACGTTTTCTGCTTTTAATTAAAGTCGTAAGTGCTGGCTATTTGTACGCCTAGGTGGGGCCATCTGCTAATATATTTCATATTAAAATAAAAGATTATTTTAACCTTTCTTCTGTTGTTGTTACTGATCCAGAAGAACTTAAGGAATAGTCGCTTCACATTTCTAGTAGGTTCTAGCGATCAAATAATTTTAGAACACTATAAACCTCTTCAAAATCTATTTTTCCATGCCTTTTTGCATTATGTGACTATGCATTTTATTTCATATGCATTTGGATTAAAGTTAAGCTTATATAACACATGAAGAAGCGCTTTTACTGTCTAACCAAATTTCATTCAGTTTTACGTAACAATACCGAAAAAATTATTTTTAGGTAAAGATAATATTGGATATCGATGTAAATCAATACAAAAAATTAATGAAATAAATAATGCAAAAATTGTTCTCTAGAAAATCTAACAGAGGTATTTAAGAATAGGTAGACAATAACTGGAACAAATGACTGTAAGGTTTAAAATATTTTTATGTAAAGAGTAAAGGAACCCTTCACACTTCTTAAAGGTAATGTACATATTACTGGAAATAAGTAAAATTAGGAATCAAAGAGAATATCTAGCAAGTCTGTAGAATAACAGAAATGGGAGGACAATAAACGTTTAGAATTCAAACGCTTATTGGGCATTCTCTATAATACCAAACAACAAACCAACAAAACATAAAGTACCACCCGCCAGTGATATTTTTATTGTTATGTGAAGAAACATGTGGCTTCCGACTAGAACCGGAACAAACCTCAAGCAAGTGAGGCATTGTCTCAGGTAAACAACTACAAGGGACTCAAAAGTGGCAATGAAACGGTAGAAGCTCATTTTAAAAAAGAAATCATTCTTATTAATTTTAAAACACATCAGAAGCATTGTTCGAAAATGTACTTAAATTAATAAAAGTTTGTCAGTACTAATTTTCATAGTTTAAAAGTATTACATTCTTGATGTAGCTATCATTCTCGTTCTATATAGTTTCCTTTCTGATTCACAGTAATCATCGAAGCCGTAGCCAATCATCGTTCGCTTCTTAGTAAGGAAGACTTCTCTTGATTTACGTGTGACACGGCTTAATATCAATGCAATAAGCAACAAAACTATTTAAATATAAATTAACCGATTTACTTTATTACATTCCTGCAGTCAAGCTTCTTTAATATACATTTCTCATTGCATGTTTTTCATTAATACAATAAAAGTATTTATTTATTTATTAGCTTTAATTCAGCTGAACTAACAGAAGCATTAATGTAATAATTTTTTTAGAAGTCTTGCGGTTTCATAGCACTGCATATAGTGATTTCGAACTTTATCGTTGGAACTAATGTTTGGCGTTGATTTACATTTATGGTAATGGAACTACATAGACCAAGCTTGCCCAGGAAAGTCTTGCTGCAGGCAACAGTGATTTTGCATGGTCTTTCATTGCTCTGAATTGTAGTTTTAACTGCAGTTTCCGCTCTAAGGAATCCCATTTCAGCTTAGATTGGTTCAGAAGATTGGTTCGCCCTTTTCCTCCAATCGTTCTGAAGTACACGAACTGAACTTCGAAGTTCAGTTAGTTATTTCACCTGACCTAACACACAAACATGCATAGGAATAGCATCAAGAAATTAAACAAGTTTGTCAGAAAGGGAAATATACCATATTGCCAGTTTATTGAGCCATATTCGGTTTCGCACCCATTTACACCACAGCGTTTGCTATTGAATAAGATTTGCAGTTTGAATTTTTTGCCATGTTGTATTTCTATTACTTCAGTACTGTATAGATGGCTTCATTTACTGTTACTCACGGATGAGCCACAATTATTGCTAAACGATTAAGCGAATGGATGTCTTATTTTAATTTTCTGTCAAGACTCAATTGTAAAGGAATAAAGTCAGACATATCTTTTCCTGAGTTTTCTTGAGTTGTTCAATATAAAAAAATGTTTAAATGTTTAATATGTTGAATTTTTTTGTGACGGAAGTAACACAGACCATTCCGGCTAATTTCAGATAATTGATATTATTGGAGATGTTTAAAAATATTTCTTGCCAATACTGGAAAGCCTCTCTCCCACAAAAATATCCCTAATATCGGTAAGTATTCGTAGTAGTAAACATTTTTCTGAAAAAGTAACTGCTGTAAAAGTTTATTTTCGTTATTTACATTTTTATCACAAAAGAAATTTAAAAATAGATTATAAAAAATCAATAATGCACAGTAATAACTTAGATCCTAGGAAATAATTGTATTCAAAGATGTGCTTGTTCCATCAGTGGCGGAGTGAATAAGTCCATTGAAAACTGACAAGCTCGTACAAGATAAAATTCCGGTGATTATGTGGATGAATGGACATTTTCATGTATTTTTCTCGTTTGAAGAAAATATGAACCAATTTTTTCTTAGAACGTCCTCCATGAAGACATCCCTTCCGCGTGGTAAATAACCCTTATGTGCTTTGCCATACTGAATTAAACATAAACAATAGTCTCCTTCTTTGCAGAAAATGAGATAAAATATTCTTAAGATGTGAAATAATTTAGCTTTAAAATGAATATATGAATAGAATTTGTAGAGGACTGAAAGAAAGAGGTTGATCAATTTGATTGTTAATAATCAATTTATAAAGCAACTAATTTTTCAAAAAAATGTACTTTTTCATTATAGAGATAAAATAAATTATATTTATTTCAATCTCACAACTTGAATGCAGACAATGAAAATTAAACGATACAGCTTCCAGTTTTTAAAATTCAACTAGCTAAAATTTAACGGCAATGGATTTAAGTAATTTAGAAGAAGCTTATAGCTAGACATTTAAATATGCAAATGATGTAAATGTTTCAAAAGCTTCAACATAAATATCTAGTTTTAAAACTACAGTAAATCAATAATTCTGGTCACTATAGTAAATCAGGCCTTTTAAGGATGATTCAGAAGTACACGGCAATTCAAATGTAGGCAAATTTGAAAATTGCGTTATTAATATTTTAAAACTTTTCAATTATTTTTAGGGTGAAATAGGCTTCAACAAACTTGAATTAATGAAAAATATGCAAAATTTTACCTGGGTTTAACAATCTTTCAAACACGGTTGTTTTTTCTGTAGAACATGAATTAACTAAAACCATTATTGTCGATCTTGCTACGTTACAAGTAAGGAAAGTTAAATTACTAATAAGCTTGAAAATTAATCTAATGCGTTTTATATTATTTTAATATTTTTTTCCTATTTATCGAAAAAGTATTTTGTAAGATCTTCATTTAAAAATTATCAATTATTAAATGTATTTTTCTTCTTAAATAAAAAACCTACGATCAAAAATACTATAAGAATTATGGTATATAATTATGGATACTAAAAGAATTATGTTATTTTAATATAATACGGTTAGTTTTATTTATTGTAAAAATACATAACTCTAACTAATTTGATTGCATATAGGGACCTACATTTACCTCTGTGCCTCAGGTAAAAATATAGCTAGACGCGGCTCAGCTTTCGACACTATTCTTTATCTCACAATATTAAACACTCTGCCCCTTGCACTTCAGTCTGTGCTCGTGCAGCAGGCACTAGTTATTAGTGTGCCATATGAGAATAATTAAGGTGTAAGTTGGAGAAAGATTCATAGCATATAGACACACGACGAAGATTCCAAGAAAAACTCTACTTATTTTCAATAAAGAACTTTCATAATCTCCTTTCACATTTCTTTTAAATAACATTTGAGATTACGTATAATGCTTAGATATTAAGCACAATACCTAGGAAAATATGCAATTACCAAAGTAATACTGACAACCGGAAATTTGCCTAAAGAGATCGGGCATTTCGGAAAATTCTTATGCAGTCTACACAAAGCCTGCTTTTCACAAATTGCCGGTAACATACATGTAGAAAAACAGAGATATAAGTAAATTAAAAAATATATAATGCAGAATGTATGAGCTTACTGAAATAAAACATAAATTATACTGGTATATTCACATTTTAAGGTTATATAGCTTACGCGTATCGGAAATCAAAATCCAATAAATTTTTATGTTTTAAACTGGAAGTTTTGATAACAAAAAGTATAAAATGGCCTAATATTGATACTTATAATAATTCTTTGATGACGAAAAATAATATGAACTGCAAAATTGGAATATACAATTTCATGTTGAGTAAATGGGCTTATACATCGCGGCCGAAATAAACAATATCTTTTTATTCCGAATTTCTACAAACTGAGAGAATAAACACAGCAAAAACTGTGCCAGCTTTTCTTCAACAACGATTGTTTCACACTTTCCCAAGCTTAGAATTGACCGTGTGACACACTAGCGTGTTCAGCCAGTTGCGTGACGTATTAATTCACTTCTCAGACATTTGTTATCATTGGACTGCAGCCCGGCATCAAATTTTCATGAGAATTACATCCAATATCCTCTAAAGAACTCCTAACATTTTGTTTCATTTTTTAGGGAAAAGCTAGCTATGTCCTTTTTGTATTTTGAAAGTTTTCAAGTGATCTTCTTTAGGTAATAAAATGATATAGGGAAAAGAACTTTGTTTTTCGATGTCGAAAATAGGGAAACGAAAATTATCATATACCTTTACATGCGTCACCAGGCACAGATATATACTTTTAACATAAGAAGATTTTCCTTAGAATAAAGTGTTTATGCTGCGTATTACGTGATTTCATTGGGATCTCATAATGTAATTTTTATGTTTGAAAATTGTGGAATACTTTTTGCAACCTCAAGATTATGTACTTTTCACTTTATCCGCTGTTAATTTAATGCAGGGCTAACTGCAAGACCTTTAATTTATTTTTCGTTTTTAAATACCTGTTTACTGCTCTGACTTTCACTACTTCCGAATAAAATATATCAGTCATTTTTTTGTTATATTGCTATTAATTAGTCTGCTAATCTATTTTTATTTTTTGTTGACACCAGTTCAATTTGTGATGTTTCGTAAACCTGTGAAAAAGAAGTATAAATTATTTTCTCTTTTAATTGCCGTAATCTGCATAAAAACTATTACTGCATTTGCCAAAAATTTAATTTAAACCACTTTCTGTTAAAATTCCATTAAATTCATGTAGATAGTTATAATTTCACAATAAGCTAGGTATTTGTTGTACTCAGAAGAAAATAATGAAACGATTACATAAGAATTAACCTTATGCAGAAATACTAAGAATATGATAAATAAAAATGAAATTGAGATAAAATGCACTATATATTTATTATATCTTAGTAAACAGTCATAAAAGCTATAACATACATAGGCCTGCTAGAAGCAATTGATCCTCACTCAGAGCAAGTGATTTGATCAAATTTTAATTTCAAATTTGATGCGTTCAGATAAGTATGGATGAAAACTTGTTGCGAGGTTATTCATATGAAGTATTAACACTTGTAATTACGATTGGACTGTAATATATTCCGTGATCATTAAATTGTTACATGATACACTGAATACCGCTCGAGGTATTGAAGTTAGTTTGATAAACGGTGAAAGGCGCCTACTCCATTAGGAATCTCACATTGAATGCTACTGTTTTTAACAGAACTAAATTATTCAATTGGCTAAATAACAAAACTTTTACGATCTCTGCAAGAGCATTTTCTAGCATCTGAAGAATCTTGATTAGATGTTCCTCGTCATAAATTTGCTGTTTTAAAAACGCCTCGCACGAATTATGTAATATTCTTCTTGATGGTAGGATTTTAATATGTTACCTGAGGTTTTTATAATTATTCTATTATTATAGAGCCACAAGTACTCACTTACAAATTAAACTGCATATTTACTAAACTATTACCTATAAATAACATTTTTTATACCTAACATTTGCAATACAAAAAAAAAACGCAAAATGAGGGTCTTTAATAATTCACAGTTTCTCGGAAAACTCCAGAATTTTTAGAGAAAATTTTTGATTAAAGATTGATTGCAAAGACAAGAACAGACAACTCCTGTTAACAATGTCTGCAGGCCAGTCAAAACATTCTGCCGTCTGAAACTTCAAATTTGTATTCCCTTCAGAGAATGAAAAAATGAAAATAGGCTTAAAATAAAGTCGCTTTCAAGATCAGTTCTTACATTATATGAGGATTCATGGAAAAAAAAGTCATCCACACTGCTCTTTGCTGAAACTATAATATTTCATGATCTATTTTTCTTCTTTCTCTGAGTGCCATTAATTTCTTAAACAGATCAAATCAGCCACTAATTCCTTGTTTTAGAAGATGCAATTATGCCTTTCTACGTAATCCCAGTATGCTCGATAAAGAAGATTCATTTGGGTCTTCTGAGTACACAGTTACATTCAGCTGAGAATACTAACTATGCTGTCAATCAATTGGTGTAGGTGGCAGACAGATTTCTTTAACGAATGTCCCAATTTTTTTCTACAATTGACTGGGCACAGTTTCATTCAGCTGAGAATACTAACTATGCTGTCAATCAATTGGTGTAGGTGGCAGACAGATTTCTTTAACGAATGTCCCAATTTTTTTCTACAATTGACTGGGCACAGTTCTATTCTTTAATGCTCAATCATGCTGATATTATTCCAAGCACGTACGTAACGGTACTGCGAACTCAGCTCTAAAGTTGCATTTCTAACACATTGTAGGTTCCTCTACAGCACTGGTCTCAAACTGGCGGTCCCGAAGCAACTACACACTGCCCGCATGCCTTCATGGTATAGTGGTTAGCACGCTCGACGCGTGTTCGAGAGGTCTATGGTTCGCGTCCCGGGGAGGGAATTCGCTTATTTTTCATCTCTCCTGCTTCCAAATAAATCCTAATGACTCTACAGACAAACCACTTTGACTGGGAATCTATGCGTATGATTTTTTATGCAGTTGAAAAGTAATATCTCTAAAAGAACCAGACTGACAGATGAGTATCTACAGTTTCGCGATGAAGCTAGTTTCCTGTAATTTTTCTTTAAGGTTACAAACTTTATCAAAATCGCCGAAAGCTGTAGTAAGAAATAAAGAAGTTGATAATTATTTTTATACAAATACAAGTATTCTTTTCATACGGCTCAAAGAGAAATTTAATGAATAAAAGAAAAAGAATATTAGAAAATGAAATAAAAGGACTTCCTCTCAGTTTTGTCCCACTTGGGAAGTTCTCTTTTACTTGAAGTTAAAAGTAAGTTATTTAGTAATTTATTCAACATATTAGAATTATGTGAAATAAATGTCAGTCTGAAGATTTAATATTAAGCTGTTAATAAGTTTGAATTACAAAATTTATATATGCCTTCGCCGAGAATCGAGCCACTGACCTCTCAGTTACGCACGGAGTGTGCTGACCACTACACCAAAGGCATGCGAAGAAGGCGGGGGAATTACCTTATAATATAAATATTATATACCGCTTGTCAACCGAAGTTATAACTAGAACTCCTGATCATTCCTTCATTGGAATCGAACCTGAAAAAAAGATTACCAGTTCTATGTAATTTTAAACTCTTAATCGCTGATCGCCTTCAGAGGTTCACTTTGTGTGAGTGCGGGTGGGACAATCATGACTACCCTAGCCCTTTAGGGGATCATGTTCTTGGTAAGACGTATGTGACGATCCTGGAACCCCAGTGAGCTAGCCCATTTCTCATCTCCTTTCCTCTTAGCTGTCACGTTTTACTTTCCCTTCTTCCTTGTGGTTTTCGTCTTCAGAGGTTAGGTCTTGTTATGAGAAACTGGAACAGATATTGTCTCTAGCTTCAAGGAGCGACAAAACTGTCCACGTTCTTTCCGTGCATGGAGACTCCTGTCGTTTGATAGCAGAGTCCTGATAGTTGAGGGGCGAGGTACTGTACCCAACAAGCTGCCAAGCTGCTTTGGCCTTTGCTTCAACTAAACGGGAGGCACTTTGTCGTTCTCAAGGGTCAATCGGCTGCTCTTCAGATCTTAGTGTCGGCGGCTTAGGGACAAGCTCTCGGGAGTAATTGCCTTCCGGGAAGCCGTCTGTGGGGCTTCAGTTTACGTAACGGTCCGGTTAGCCCTAACACAGGAAACTGTGTTTTCTCTTTGGGCTCCGTGGCGGATGGGGCGGTCGGACCCGCATCTTACTTCTTTTCAACATGGCATCAAATATTTGTGTCAGTACGCATCCTGATTCTAGTTAAATGCAGGAAAATACTCAATGATCTAAAAAGACTACTGTGAAAACGATATGCACAGACTTAAATGACAATACTCCAAAAATTGCCCAAGTTTACTAGTTGTCTGTAGCCCTTCTGGTGAACTGCATAAGATGTCTCCTTTCTTAATAAATAAATACGTTCATGCTTTTGTTGGTGAGAACAGAAATATAAAGCGTCTCCGTTCTGGAGATTTGCTTATTGATACTACTTCGGCCACCTAGTCTGCTTCATTACTTCAAGTAACGAATCTTAGGCAAATCGCTGCACTGTAACGGCAGATAAGACACTGAATTTTTATTGAGATGTAATCTCGGAAGTTGACCTTCTGTTAGTTTCAGAAGAAACGTTCGTCTCGGAGCTTGCTGATCAAAATGTCTGGGGTGCTTGGCGGATTAAGAAGCGAAAGGAAGGCCAGTTGATCGATACGAAACACATGATCCTGATCTTCAGGGTGCATCATCTTCCAGAGAATATTAAGGCTGGATATCTTAATTGTATCATTATATTATTTCAAACCCTATGCGATGCTTTCAATTCCATCATTTCTGCTATTCAAAGATTTCCTGTAGTGGCAACCTGACGTACGCTCAATGGCCGAAGGTTGGTCACGATAATGAAAATTGAACCTTTGCACCAATGTGCATAAACTGCAAGGGTGACCACCCAGCACTTTCTCGTTCGTACCCAACGTGGAAATCTGAAAAAGACGTTCAGGCAACAAAAGTAACAAGGAGTGTATCTTATGCTGTAGCCAGAAGGATAGTTGAAAATTCACAGCCATGAAATCTTTCGCTATTGATGTAAAGTCCACTAGGTCTATCTCTACCTTAATCTCTCTCAGTATACCTAATGTTCCACCATCAAGTACTCAAGAGCCTGCACATTTCCCAAAAATCTTCCATGCCAAACTAAATAGCAGCATAGAAAGAATAAACATCATACATAATGGCCACTCTAATCTTTTAGAACTGCCGCGGTTTCTACCAAAATCTGGATAGCATTAAGCATATGATCGATGTCCATCATCCTGTTTGCTTGGCAGTCCAGAAAACAATGCTGAAACAAGAGCAACAAGCAAAGCTTCAAAGTGAGGATTGTCAAAAAACTTTCACAAGAGGAGGGTGTACCTCAAGGTTGCGTTTTAAGTGTTACTTTATTCACTCTAAAAATAAACTTTGTTTTAAAAGAACTTCCTTCTACAGTTTCAGGATCCTTGTACGCTGATGAACTTCAGATCAGTTGTCAAGGTGCAGATTTGATATACGTGGAGAAACAATTGCATATTGCTCTATACTGGATTCAGGAATAGTCAAATAAAAATAGTTTCGTGTTTTCAAAACAGAAGACTGTTTGCATGGAGTTCTGCGGAAGGCGAGGTCTCCATCCTGAGCTGAGGCTTTACCTTCAAGAATCACCGATTCCAATTGTATCCAAAGTAAAATTTTAGTACTTAAGGAAGAAGTGTTTGAAGATATTAAACATTTTAAAAGTCCTGGTGAACACCTCCTGGGATGCGGAACGTGATTCATTGCTTCATATCTTCCCAGTACTTGTTCGCTCAAGATCGGAGTACGCACAGTATCGGAGTATGCACACAGCGGAATATGCAGTCAATGTTCAGTTTTGTTGAGACTAGATCCCATTCCCCATCAGGATCTGCGAATATGTTCGGGAGACTTAAGAACATCTCTTGGCAACAGCCTGTATATTGACTATTACAAGCTATCACTTAAGACATGAACATTTGTCTCTCCACTGTTATTTCAGCGTAATATTGCAAGCCCACCATCTTTGTCAGATTCTTTTGCTTGATAACACGTGTAACCACTTACATGGTGCACGTCCCTCCTGCGTGCCTTCCTTCTCCTTAAGGGTTCATTCACTAATAGGAAAATACTGCATGGACTAATAGGAAAATACTGCATATCCATCGAGTAAAATATTTTAAAATCCCTCCTTGGGAGGATGCTCAGATTCGGCTTCTGCATCTCGAAAAACGTAACACTAACGAGTTCATGTATTATCAAATTTTTTTTGAGCGCAGAGAAGAGTACAGCAGCTATATTCTCATTTACAAGGATGGATCGAAAGCAGCAATTCATGTTGGAGCGGCCTTCGTGATTGGAAACCATTCCGAGGGTAAACGTTACAAGGCATGCTCTGTGCTTACTTTAGAATTAACTGCTTTATAATACGCTCCTTTTATATCCAGATGGTTACAGAAGATGTTTATTATTTATGCTGACTATTTTAGGGCGCTAAAAGCTCTAAAAGCAATTTCAGACGCTCCCAATCCACTTATTGATGAAATTCAGAGTATACTATGGTGTGCAAAAATTAAGGACGAAGTCGAAAAATTAGCATATCAGCTGAACGAAGAGGCAGAGCGGACAGAAAGACCAATCAGGAGAATAAGTAAGGTGATGTACGGTAGCACATGCGCAGATATGCAGGTAGACGTAATGGGGGAGTGTCTGAGTAGTATAAAGCACGTTGTCGGTGTAAGATCAGTATTTCTGGCAAAGAGATTGCACGCCGTATAGCAGTTAAAATCACACCGAGTTGCTGCCTCAGCGAGAAATGGCGAATAATCAATCTGTTAGACGACATCTGGATGCTTTTACCCGAGGTCGAATCATTGGGAAGTTGGAGGAAGGCCGCAGTGTGACAAGTGTGGCTGCAGAGTTAGGAATTGCTCACAGCATCGTTTCACGACTTTGGAGACAATTTCAAACTACAGGAGCAGCTATCCGGGGGTTTAGTAGTGGTCGTCCACGAGGAACCACACCCGCAGATGACCGGTATATTGCCTTACAGGCCAGAAGAAACAGGCGGCAGACAGCGGGAGAAATCGCTAGACACACGACACAGGCGACTGGACGACCGATATCGCGTTTTACCGTGGCCAGAAGACTGCACGGTGGTGGTCTGTTTGCACGACGCCCTGTACGGTGTGTACCTCTAACGCCTGCCCATCGGAGAAGGCGTTCTCTGTGGTGCCGGGAACACCGGAATTGGAGAGACAATGAATGGGGACGAGTACTCTTTACAGATGAGAGCAGATTTAGTCTGAGTTGCGATTCTAGACACATACACATCTGGACAGAGCGGGGAACACGCAATAACCCCTTCAACATCATCAAAAGGGACTGTTTTGGAGGTCGCGGAGTTCTCGTTCGAGCAGACATAATGCTTGGTAGCCGGACCGACCTTCATATCTCCCAAGGAGGTTCGTCACCTGGGACTGCTATTGTAACGAGGTTCTTCTTCCTTACATGCGTCTTTTCACAAGGGCTATGGGTCCTCAGTTCCTCTTCATGGACGACAACGCTCCACCTCATCGCACAGTTACTGTCGAAGAGCTGTTGGAGAGTGAAGATATTGAACACATGGATTGGTCGGCAAGGTCTCTGGATCTAAATCCCGTCAAGCATGTACGGAACTTACTAGGGAGACCCGTGGCAGCACGTAACTTATCGCCAGTAACGATTCCGAAACTGCGATTGGTGCTACAAGAGGAACGAGCAGCAGTGTCTCAACAGCTCATTAACAACCACATATCCAGCATGCACAAATGATGTGAAACCTGCCTAGCAGTCAGGGGAGATCATATCCCCTATTAAAGACCGGATGTTTCTTGCTGGACACCCATCACAGGGATGTTTCGGCCTTTAATCGCATTGCGCTCCACGCTACTTTTTCAATAAAGCTTCTTTTTATCCCTCTGATTTCTCTTTTAGTAAGTGTTGCTTACATTACTCATGTCCTTACGTATTGGGGATCTTACGGTATTAAATGTGTTGATTTGGAAAGCTTTTGTACAAAGTTATATTGAAAAAACCGTCTCGTCCTTAATTTTTGCACACCAGTGTAAATATAAATTTGAGAAGTCGAGAGTATCAGATTTTCTGCTGCTGGATCTCTGGACATGTAGACATAGAAGAAAATGAATTGACAGATATCACTGCAAAGTCTGCTGAGGAGTGGCCATATTGGCTTGTCTTCTATACAGACATTGGGAAAGTTATCAAGCATAGAATCCTCAATAAATGGCAATGTTTCTGGAATAATCAGCTTATTAATAATTTGAGAAGTATAAAACTTCAAGCAGAGTATTGGAAGACCATTAGAAACCGGAAGGAGGATGTAATATTAACCCCTCTTAGAAATGGCCATTCTCGAATTATACCAATAAACTTGTGTGAGATCTAGTATGTTTGGCTAACTTGAATTAGTAACTAGATCTGCTTAAAGTTCGTATCTGGCGACTTCTCGTACAGGCGTGAAGATGAACACAACAAGGAAAGGGTATAAAAGACCTTTTATTTATCACAAACTGAATAACAGAAAACACGTACTTAAGTGCTTACGCAAAAACACCATCCATTCGCGGTGAGAACTTTAACGTAATTTAACAATAAATTTAAAGGTTGAGATGTAGTGCTTGACTACACAATTCAATTTCATTTAACAGGCTGACTCAGAAACCTACACCAGCGATATACTAACTAGACGGCCAGAATGCGTCCGTTACTAATATTAACAACTGGAGAACAAAATAGTAAACGTGCGCTTGACTAGCGAAATCACGCTTTGTCTAACCTTTTCGTTTCAAAAGTTTACATACTCTCGTTCGCCTACTTAATTTGCATCCTGACGAGGAAATGCGATGGGAAATGAAATAATTCAGGAAAGGTTCAAAAATTAAAATAACTGGTAGGACAACTAAACAAATCCCTTAACCTGTTAAAAACCAAGAATGAACCAATTTGTGCACACTGTAATATTGTTCTTTCGGTGCATCACCTTCTAGCAGAATGTCCATATTTTAGCAGAACTCGACTATATTAATGACTGTGACTTGCCTCTTGACCGTATAATCGGGAAAGAGGCCAATACCGATTTATTTTACTACCTGAAACAGACGGGTCTTTATCATTTAATTTGACTTTGCTTTAGTGTTGCACATTGGTATTTTAAAGTTATGTATATTAAAGAATCTCGTGTTTTATGATTTTACTGCTGTTTACATCTGATATCACTACCTGAATTTTATTGTTTATCTCAGCTTTCATCATCTTATCATGTCTGCTGATTTTATAAGCGAACTGTTGCTTTAAACTTGTATTTATATAATGTGTTTATCAGTTATATGTGTGAGAGGAAGTATAAAACTTGTATTCTACACATATAACCGTTCAAGTTTTGTGCCAGAAATCTACCATCATCACCACACATCACATCTTAACCACTGATGAATCCTGCTTTCGATGGTCTTGTATAACAGGGCATTTCAGAAGGAAATACATTTTGTATTACTGCTAAAATTCAAGAATAAAATGTTTCTTAGTTTAATTTTGTAAAGATTCTCGCAGAAGAAAATGTTAAAAAAGGCCTGTAAAAATCATGTGAAAGTTACATAATTTTCCATATTCTGCATTATTTTCCGATTTTCAAGCTATGAAATCCTCTGATACATAAGAAAGTTAAGAAACGTCTATTCAAAGCAGTCTCTATAAGTTGTCCTTATGATACAATAAAATGTTAATTTAGAAGTTACCTGAAATAATTGGTGTTTAATGAATGATCTTCCTTACAAGCGTAATTTATTTCGAACTTCCTTTGGAATTTAAAAGACTAGACTAGAAAAAAATGTTCTTAATTTATGCATCGGGAAAGACGAAACCTTCTCCTTCTCTTCCCCTCTTTCTTTGTGAAGTTATTTTTTTTCCTAATTTTAAGAGCTTAAATTTCTTTCTTAATGAAAGATTGGGAATTTAAAGAATTTGTTCCCTAAAAAAATAACGGCACAAAATCTAGGAAATCTTATGGTCTAAATTTGATTTTTTTAAATTTTTGAATTCATTTTTACGCACAATGTATTGTACTTAATAAATAATACTCAGCTTCATCTTGTCCACCAAGAAGATCAATTTGTGTAGCTTATTTCTTTTCATAGGGGAAACTACACTGCATGTTTTGAAAGATTTTAATGTGATATTTCCTACAAATGCCACATCAAACTAGAAAATGAAGATATGGCTCTCTCCCCTCATTAACACAAATTATAATATATATATATATATAACAGGCAAACAGACAACCTTGTATTCGGCTTAGATTTTGTAAAATCCCAATCGATTTCGAAGGCAAAACGGGTCCCCTTTCGTCAGGAGCAAAAAATTCTGCAAAAGCGAGAAAGCGAATGTCAATCATATTTATACCCACAAGCGACCAGTGGAAGGGCTGATAGTGCCATCTATCGGCAGAAATAGTAACTAAAATGAAGGATTAAGTTAGTAGAATTTTGAAGGCATTAAGCAAGACTGGATTGGAATTGAAATCATTTACTAAACAGGATAAATTTTTGTGATTGTAAAAAGCTTCAAGAAAATCCAATTCCCTAATAGAACTAGCTTTCTAGATAATTTTAGCTGAACCCAAATCAAAATTGTGATTGAATTTCCAACTATGATTAGCTATTGAAGATTTGTTAATTTCGCCTTTTCGGACGTAAGATTCATGTTTTTTTATGCGAAACTTTAACGCTCTTTACGTTTGGCTAATATAACTTAAGCCACACTGACACGACATGCTATAAATTCACCGAGATATAAAGTCAGAAATAAAATCTTTAAGAGCCGAACCTCGGATTTTATTTACAGGCGAGAAAACAACTTGAAAATTAAACTTGTTTAAAATCCGTGCAATTTTGTAAGTGGTAGAAGGAGACTATCATTCAGTCTCAAAAGTGAACTGGATGACTGGGTCAATGGATTTACTCCTTATCACCATCAAAAAGCTTATCAGTTTCGTGACCCCATTAATGTATGTGTGTTTGTCCATAACCACAATTTGTCCACCCTTATCAACCTTCGAAATTATAATATTAGGATTATAATGAATTTCACGTAAGGCTTTTTGGTTGAGATTCGAAACAAATGAATTGTTGTTAAAATGAATTTTTGAATTAATGTTGTTAAAATGAATTGTAGAATGAATTGTTGTTTTGCAGAACGTTTTGCTCTTGATGAAGGGGGACCCGTTTCGCCCTAGAAATCGATTGGGATTTAACAAAATCTGCGTCGAATACAAGGTTGTCGATTTGTCTGTTTTATTTTCGACGTCGGCGTGTTTCTCTTGCGTCTTGATAAAATATATATATAATTGAATTATTTGATTAAATTAAAACATGCTAATTGTAAAACGAAATAAGGTCTGTTTAAGCCACCAGTCTTCACGGGTTTACTGAATCAGTTTATCCTCACTGGAACTACAGTCATTTAGGCAGATTTTTTCGGCTGTTTTGCTTAATGGGTGGCCAAATTTTTTATGTGAGACGAGCAGTATTTTGTAAATACAAAAGCAAATTAGCTGCTTTCCTAGATATACTGTCCTCTTAAAAATGTTTAGAGACTCCAAGAATTTTAGGCTTTCCAGGATTATTAGAATTTCCAATATTTATATATTTTTTGGCGACATAGGAAACTTTTTTTTATATATATAAGGGGCTTCACTATTTTTCCCTGTATTAAAATTTATGGTTATTTTGTAATAATTATCATGTAACATGCCTGATAAAGTTTGATTTATCGTCTCTCACGTTTTGAGGGCTCTTACTTAGCGTAAGTTAAATTCGGAAGTTGGGTCTTTATCATAATTTGTATCTTTGAGCCCTTTCTCCGTTTTACGAAAACCATACAACAAACTTGTTAACTCGTTAGAAATCGATTCCAGGGCCATACTCCGTAATTTTTATCAACTCAACATTAACGGGCTCATCCGTAAATATGTCGATATTCAAAGCTGTCTGAACATCAGCTCTATTTTGAGCATATTATTTCCGAAATGGTCAAAATCTTTATGCTAGTGTAATAAAATCAGAAGTGGTTTACTTTGTGAACTTTTCTTATCAGAAAATGTTTGTTATAGACTTTTCTCTGTACGTGCAGACATTTCTACATTGTATTAACTATTTTATTTTTTCTCAGTATCACTCTTCTTATTAGTATATAATCAAGCTTGCCAAATACTTATTCTTCTCGAGCAGATCTTCATGAGTTTGGCGATTTTTGTGCTCCGCTGGACACGTTTAATCTCAATCGTAATGTTCTAGTCAGTGTTTCATAAACGTTTTTCATATATGACCCCTTTGAAAAATCGAAATGTTTTACGCTATCCCAGATATTAAATATAAATAAAGATTTAAAAATGAATGTTCTCCCATACATAATTTATTTCTCTCGTAAGGAATAAAGAAGTACTTTTAGGTTTTCTTTCAAGTATAAAGAAATTAACAAAAGAAAATCATTTTAGTGAGATAGATAAGCTTATTTTGTGCTGCATAAGAAATTAAATCTTTTTAAATATTTGAAACTGCTGGATATAAAGCATTTTCAATGTTTTTCAGCACTGAGAGGTATTTGGATGTAACAAGCTTTAAAGCTGAAAACGTCGTTTCACTTAATCGTGTGGGGTTGAATGGCAAAGAACATTTAATGTCATTTCATAAATTGTTTGACATTTAGTTATAGCTCCGATCCAGAATTCAGTCAAGGTTTCTTGTGAAAAAACAGTTTGAGTTACTCAATAACTCAACAAATTTTTCTAGTGCCTTTATGTGGCAGGCGATTAATCTTATTAATGACAATCAAAAATGGTTTTAGAACGTCCTGTATGTTTGACTGCCATAAACTATGTTAAAAGACTGTTTAGTGAATAATCACTACGTATACTACAAATTAGGAAAAGCGTAAAACTCTGGGCTCTTTATTAACTGACTGTTTATTAACTTTATTATTTATCTCTCTGGGCTGGTAAGGGCTCTTTATTAACTGAAATCAGGTTCACAGATTGCACGAACTCGTGCTTACAAACGCCAACACTTTTGCCTTAACTAAAAACGTAATGAATAACTTGGAAAAAATAATGAAATTAAGTTTAGCCTAACGGGTTCAGAAGTTAACTATTGCAAAAGCTGGCTCTGGCTCTAAAATTCGGAGTAAATAAGCCTAATGGCAAGAATAGCTCAATACCACATAATTCTAATCGCTAGAAAGTCAAGGTTAGTAACGTGGCCTTCAGGCAGGCAGAGCACGTTCTGATTTCACCTTCCCTTAAATACTCACCTTCCCTTAAATACTAACTTCTTCCTACCTCATTTTAATACACGCGCACTAGACAATTTGCATTCTAGCAAGGAAATGTGAGTTGAAAACAAGAGCGATAACGAAAGGCTACTTGAACATAAAATAACTGTTAAAGAAATTGAATAATTTCCCCACAGTTTTAGATCAAAATTCCATGTAAAGTAGTTGCAAATCTCTAGTCATTTAGGCAGTTTCTATGATTTTTAAGAGATGTGTAATAATTTTTACAATTAAAATTTTGCAGTTATGTATTTTTTTTTCAATTATAAACTTTCGATAATCGAAAACAATTCGAATGAATCACTTTCCATTCTATTCTACCCAATTCGATGTTGATATTTTTAATAAAACCTTTAACTTTATCATTCGAAGCAAATAAATATATAGCTAATTTTCATTGAAGAGACAAGTTGTGATCATTTGGTTTTTCAAAAATATTTGACAAATAGCACAGCTTTGCTAGTCGTAAGTTATTTTGAAACAGAGCAGTTAGATCAGATTTTTGTTCGGTCGTAAATATAATAATTTTGTCTTTTATAACAAAAATTTTGAACTTCGCTCTCTTGACATCCATCTTACTTCTGCGTTGCAATAATAAATTTTGGTATTTGGAGACCATGTCTTTATAAATATTTGAAAATAAGCGGCTGCAAAAGGCATGGCTTTTACTAAGGTTTAATAATTCTGACAGAGTTATAAAGTGCATCTTTGAATTTCGTTGTTAATTTGTTTGCTATAATAGTCTCTGGATAGATTAGACAGTTTGTAGAAGTTACATGATCGATGCTGGCAGTTTTAACAAACGATTTAAAACCAATATTTTTGCATGCCATCGCTTTTATACTATTGTGTGTATATTCCAATGCAGTTTTCGCATTCCAAACCTTCAGTTTTAAAAAATTCATCAACTTTACTATGTATATCTTCCTCTCTTGTATATTCTCCCAAAGGGTGACAAAATAACAATTTTTCATCTAAATTTTCCTTTTAAATATATATGACATATACTAACAACTGAGTTATTTTGAAACATAGATTATTTTCGTCCAACTGAATTGTAAATTTTGGGCTTTCTTTTAGGTCTAGCAAAACGTTGATCAAAACTGGTCTTTGCTAATCTCAGAAATTACATTGGCGACAGTGTCTTTTGACAAAGGAATATTTCGAATTTCATTGCTATATTTATTTTCGTGAAGTATTTTTGCCATTTTAATAGCAACAAATAATACAATATCTTCCCCAGTGGTATACGGCTTTATGTGTTTAGCAATTAGGTGAGACTTTGTATGACGCGAATAAATATTTTTCTCTAACAGTCATAAATTTCTCAAAATATTATTTCTCTTTATTGATTTTAACAGTCGTTTGAAATATTCTTTTGCTTTCTTGAGCTACCAGAGATGCTCGGATTCAAGATACCTATTTAATTTGGATGGTTTCATACTTCCCATAGAGAAAACGTTATTACAAATTAAGCAAAGAGGCTTTTCACAACTATCATAGTTGCTGAAAATAAAGCCAAATTGGAGCATCATAAGTACTCCTCTCTGATTAGTAGATCTTGCTTGAAGAGACTTTGTAACAAATTAATCTACGACTCACGCAGGGAGTTTGCGGCCTATTTTGATTTTGAAATAATTTATGTATTCAAACTGCAATGTCACAAGACTATTATGATGTGCGTAGCGGTACATCCCAATAGGCAAATACAATTTACTCTTCAACATGGCCATCATTACAATTTTAAATTGCACTGTACAGAAAATGTAATACATTAAATTACAGCTACTGAAGAGATTCTGACTAATATTTCTCTACATTCATGCATTTGAATGAAATTTTTGTGCTCCTAACATTTTGCTTTGCAACCGAATCACAGTTTAAGAAACGCTCTTCTGCGTTATCCAAATTATTAAATTTTGCAGAGTTTTACATTCATTTGAATTGAATCTGAAACTGGTAAAGACATTAGTTTTTATTGCAGCTCTGAAACTTATGTTCCATAATCAAATTCAATAAAATACGATGTTTAGATAAAAGAGGAATAGAAAGCAAGCGCATAGTTTAATGGCCCTTAACTTTTTACGATACAATTTGTCAGTAAATGAGGTAATATACGAACTTCCATCACGACCTGAAGACATCACTTCGACAGCTGTTACTCAATACCTTACTTTAGCGATAGCAGCTAAATTGTCGGTTTACACGTTTAAAGTAAAACTGAGCTGTTAAACCTTAAAGTTTCATAAATGAGTCGTTCCCTTAAAATTCCTTTTCAGCAGCCTGAAATCTTACTTTCAGTACGCAAGCATTACACAGAATAAAATTTTACAATTTCATCGTTCAAGCAGATCTGATTACTTTTAGTTTCCTGCCAATCAATAATGTCCAAAGATCACCTAGTTCTGTTAAAAAAGAAGTTTAAGATATCGGAGTAAATTCTCAGAAAGAAAACATAAATGACTGCAGTACTTGCTAAAAATAAAAGCAATATGAAAGAAAAGGAAGCAAAGAAGAAAGGAATAAACTAAGCGTAGAAGACTTATAAGAACTGAAGTATACCTAAGAAACTAAACAAATGCGTAAAACAAGGAAGAGAAACTTTGCTAAAATGACAGTGTAACATTTTCTACGTCATTCCTTATAAGCTAAGGCTAAAATTAACTTCCACAAGATCAAATAGCTATTTAATCAAAGAATCTCTAGGCAATTCTGATAGGGAACAAATATAATCTCCTACTCAGTCTATTTGACATCTCATTTTTACGTTGCGTTTGTAAAGACATCCAGCCCTCTAGGAATAAACAGAAAATAAGAAAGAAAGTAGGAAGATTTCAGAACATTTAATTGGTAACGCTCTCGACGGTGCAATCGTTGCTGTAGTTTATGTTAAAATGTTTGACACCGATTGTTCAAGGGATCTGGATTCATTTCTTCGTGAGTAAAAATTTTGCAGTACTTCTCTTATTCTTTATAGTGTTTTGGTTATAATGTTTAGCTTTTCTTGGTGTTCTTTTTCATATGTTTTCAAAAATATCATATTTCATTTTATTCTTTTGGAGAATTGTTAACTTGCATTTATTCTGAATGTTTGGATTCACAAAGGATAATACGCGCCAAAACCTTTTCTGCACAAAGAATTACATGCGCCTCCCGTAAATTAGATGTGTTGTTATTATACTTTAACACAGCGTTCTTGTTTTTAAAGTAAGTACTGTCAATAAAAAGTTTTTATTTCGTTCTTTGTTTATTAAAATATCTAAGTGATATAGTTCTTGCGTATAGAAAAATTTTACTACACTCGAAATGAACAGAAGTATGGCTTCAAGAGAGAAATATTAAGTTGGTACACGTATCTTTCTGAACAAAATGGTTAGCTATTTGAGAATGACACAGCACACAAGAACTATCTGACTAGAGTAGATGCCTTCGCGGAGACTTTCTGAAGGAAACCGGTTCGTATTTATGTTACACACCGAAAACCAGCAACGAAAACAGCTCGTTCGATCGTTCTTGAACGCGAGGCAGACTACCAGTATTTAGCAGTCCTTAACCACTCGACCCTAATAGAGTTTCTGCAGAAAAATTGTTTGGAGCGAATTTTATCATATAACAGAAAGCTTTTCTGTTCTTTCAATGGATCGCAATGCAACTTTGTCATCTGCTGTTTTTAAATTTTCACATAATTCCAGCTTTTTAAATTTAGCTCTCTATGATTGATAATTAAATGCATTATTCATTTGCATTTTATTTGTTGTACAAGTAAGCGTGTTTACTTTCCCGACAGCCGCCCAACCGGTATAGTGGTTGGCGTCGTTGACTGCCGTACTGAAAGGCCCGAGTTCAAATCCCGGAGAACGCATGGATAACTGTAAATCTGTAGTGTCCGAGCGGCATGGGGGCACTCTAAATATGCGGCGAGCCGAAAGTCCTCTCGAAAGGCTGTGATAGAGAAAGAGGGGTGGGCACAATTGGGGAGCGGAACTGAGCTAAACCGCATTGTCACTTGTAAGGTGCTCAAGGCTGTTGCCAACGAAAGGCGTAGACTTGCGCTCCTTGCACGAGGATTTTCATATGCTTGGGCTGACTATAGGCCAGACAAGTAAGCATTAGTAACAACAACTCCCCTGACAGCAATTTTTTCCAGCCCTCGTGGGATCTACCAATGGCCGAGTGGATCAGACAACTAAACCCTAGTAGTTCCCTTCGGATTCAAGTGCTGGCGAACGGATTAGCTGCTCGGGCGTTTTATGTTTTTACCCATGCGTAATGTGAATACGAACGAATTTTCCTCAAAATCCGCCACAAAGGCATACTTTCCCTTATATCGATAGCCTTTGCGTCTTTTGTCGTAATTATATAAATCAAAAGCAACTATATCCCCTGAAGTGGTCCTATGTAAAGCAATGATTTAGTACGAAGAGAATGAAATCCAGCTAAGATTCAAAGTATTAGTTGAACATTTCTAACAATTAATTTCTAAAGCATAGTTATTCATTACATAAATGAATTCATTACATAATGATGTTTTAAAATAACCATTTAACTCTTACACTCTGTTCTACTGTTAACTACACTCAATTAGATAATTGCAATATAATAAATTTCTTGAATTACTCCAATCCTCCCTAGAGTTCTATCGTGGTTTAAGTTGCTAGACCATACAACTAGCAAATAGCAGATCTGTGGTTCGAATCCCGGCAAGAACGCAGGTGATTTTTTATTCAATTTTCCGTTCAATTTATGCCTTCGAAATAATACTTCCCACCAGGAGCTGAATGTTAAGTTCGCTGAACACTGGCAGTTTGATTATGGGTTCAGATAACGGCAAACGGGTTGCATGGAAATTTTGCGAATTTTACCATGTATAACATGAAATCGACTTAGTTTCTCTTAAAATATCCTTCAGGAAGAAATCCCTTCGCTTACGCAAATTGCGCTTCTCTGCTTTGTCATAATCCAAAAAATCTTAACCTTCGAGAAGGCATTTTCAAGGTACTTGTGTTTACATTAGATATAAAGGCAACAACCTAAATACTCATTTCGTCAAGTTCGAACCAGAGTCGAAACTATATTATAGGCTATGGTTTTAGCAATTTAAAGAACGAAGCCTTTAATTCCATGCACAGCGTAGTACTAGGAGCATATTATAAGCTAGAAATACAAGGAAACTTTTAATATCTAATGTATCTAAAACCACAATTTAACCGGTTTCTCAAAAAATCTACATAATTGGCCTATTTTTCTCTTCAGGTCATACGCGACAGACAAATGAAAGCGCTCTTCGTTTATGTTGCATAATTTTTACAAAAATTCCATACCTAAGAAATATTTTTTGATTTAGATTTATCTCGACATCGATGACGCATAGGTCGTGCGCTATAAGGTATTAAATTCAGATAAACTAACTAAATAAATATCTAAATATATAACTACTGGTATAAAATAAAACCAAGTAAATAAAATACGTGCTTTCAGTACCAAAATGTAGTCCTTATAATTTAGATAATATTTTAACCACTGATTTGCATTATATCCCCAACATTAGCAACATTTTTCATATCCTATAGTATTCAGTATTATATATATAAAACTAAATTCAAAGCAAAATTTGCCTGACAAAATTAAAAAATGCATTTTTGTTTAGTTTTGCATCTATAAACATACGACAGTTTCTATTTCAAACAAAATGAAGAACTGAAGTTAATTTTTATTAGCCTGTAAGGAATTACCTCAATCCTTCCGAGCGTGTTATTATGGTTAAGTGACTACAGCTATATAGCTACCAAATAGAAAATCTGTGGTTCGAATCCTGCCAAGAACAGCAGATTTTTTTTTTTAAATTTTTTTATCCGGGTAGGTGTCTAACTCTAACACTAACAATAATAAGATTGCATTTACTGTTTAGATTAAAATTTAGTGTATTAAACAAAGAAATATTTACTTGACTGTTAAGTAACTGCAGAATATATATTTACAGTAACTGTTGATTAATAGTCCGTACTGAGCAAAGTGATCTTGAGATATCGACTCAAATCAGGGCCACGATTTAATCATGGTCAAGAAAGAGTGCTTGTTCTTAGCAAAAGACACTGGGCCCCTTGCAGGTAATGGCACAGCTTAGCTCATCTCCATCCCAGCCTTGGTCGAAAACATTTTAGGTAATTGAACCAACAGCCTCGAACTCCTTTTCTCCTCATCACCAACCTCTCGAGAGTACTTTCTGCTTAAAAGTATTTTAAGTAGCCCCGGCGGCGCCAAGATACTTTACATTTACAAATTGATGAAATACGTGTTCGGATCCCTTCTGTGGAATTCGAACCACGGCCCAAAGAAATAACATCTACCATTTTAATCACCACAGCAATCAGGATGGCAACAAAGTTATTACTAAGATATTATTTTATTGCTAATGTGAGACATTATTTTATTGTTATTGTAAAGTAATAAAATAAACAATGTAACATTAAATTTCTTAAATCCTATGCTTTAAATTATTACTAATGAATATATCAGCAGTAACCATTTACAAAATAAAAAGAAACAAAGAGCTAAGAAATATTTTTATTTGTGTAAAACAAAACGCACAACTTAATTCAGCTAAAACTGAATGAGGGTATTATTTTTTTACTAGCATGAGATCAAAAATAAGTTAATGAAGTAAACTAACGAAGTAAGTTATATTTTTAGATTAATAAGTCGATGAAAAAATTTCAAACTCGCAAATAAATTTTCAGTAAAGTTAATTTTTATCTCGGCGAGAAAGAAGAACAAAGCATCTGGACTATGGAAATTCCAGATATTTCAATTTCGGTTAGTTGCAGACTTACTATATTTAATTTCTACAAGAAAATGACAAAGTCTTCTAGCTTAATTTATCTCAGCTAATGAGTTCGATACAGAAGTAAAAGTCTAAACTGAAAAATCATATCGATCACATATCCAATGAAAAAAAGATGTGCAAATATTTGTTTCATACAATACTTTTCGCGAAACAAACATAGCGAAACTGCATTTCTTTCCCCTTTAATTAGCACTTCAGTTGGGAAATTTAAAGCTATATTAATATTAAAACACTTAAATCCCAAGAACTTAGTTCAGGAGACTATATTGATTATATTCATCACGCAATGAGTTAATAAATATCGCATACCTATCAATTAATTTTGCTTTTTCTTTTAATTTAAAAGATAAGTGCTTGCATTTGTCCATTATTGTGAGCGTAATGTTTTACAGTTAATTTAGAGTACTTTATAAATTTGGTTATTATTTATTTTAGTTCAATCCCGAGTGGCGGCTTTGTGTAAAGTTCCAAGTAGGAACTGACTGTAAATATACTGAAAACTAAAGGGTTGTAAACCCTCCTTAAGTCTTACGTGTTCTGTTTACACACTTAAGCGATTTTTCTCTTGTTAGTGTTCGTGGGGTTCTAAGTTAAAATTTTAGGATTAAATAAGTAAAACCACACATTTGGCGCCCGAAATTGTTCTTAAAGAACCATGTCGCTGCGTAGTGAAGATTTCTCGCTGACCCCTCCAACCTTTCAGTTCCCTCAGCCACAACCAAACCCGATGGAGGGATTTGGATTCATCTTGGAATCCATGAGAGCTGCGATGAAGCCAACACAAACGTTTGACGGCAAATGCTCCGTAATGACCTTTCTGGAACAACTGGAGTTACACTTCACGTTATATGCTGTGAATCAGCCACACAGAATAATCATCGCTACAACGAATTTAAAAGGTCAAGCTCTCAGCTGGTACAAGAATATCGGCAAGAATTTGTTGGGGGATCCAGGATCCGAAACGTACACATCAAGGATGTCAAACTCGCGGCCCGGCCAATATATCGGCAAATAATAATATATAATAAATAACAAATCGACGAAGAAAAAAATGAAATGTTTACTGCTAAGTAATTAACGATAATTTATTCAGTGTTGTTAGATTACTCACAGCGGGCTGACACACACACTACTTTAAATTACAAATGCGTGTGAGTAGCTTGCGTTCAGCTACCTTCGGCTTTTGGGGGACACGTGCACTCAGAACTTGTACGCATCCCCCGATAGCCGAATGTGGCCGAACTCATGGTCTCAGTTTTCCAATCATAGTTTTGTACGATATATTGGTGCATGCATGTGCATGCACTTTGCTTTATTATTAATTATTACTTAATTCATATTGTTACGGATTTCATAGTTATTTATTTAGTTAGTTTTTTTTATTTAGAATTGTAATTAGATTTGCTTCATGTTGCCTTAGCAACGCAGACGATTTTTGAAAAGACAGCTGCGTTGGAAGGTTAAAAATAGAACAGCGCGTGCATTTAATACCTAATAAATAAATATCTCGTAATTGCTGTTGCCATCCACAAAAATCCAGATATTTATAGATGTTTCCAGTATATTCGAGAAATTAATTCTAAAGCTTATAAAAGCCGAGAACAAACAACTCATCTCAGTAGCAGCTGTTGTTCTAGCGAACTGTTTGTTTACTTAATGCTGTGATTGATTTGTAGCGACTTCGCTGTGAGATAGAATTAGTTTCTCTGTTTTGAATTGATTTTTGCTAAACGTTTGACATTTTGTGATATTGTTAGAATATTTTTGAAGAAATATTTCAGCATTTTGATTTATCTCTTGTGGAAAGAATAAATTTTTGTTAACTTTTTAACGTTAACCGTGTTTATTCCAGATCTTTGCCTTCAGTATTTCTATATCAAAACCAAGTGGTAGTAAAATTAAACGAAAAATCACTGACTAACATAGACTATTCCAAGTAAAATGGGAATTAGAATATTTTTGCTGTGAAATAAAAGATAAAATAAGCTGCTTGATATGTAATAATACTATTAATGTACCAAAGTTATATAATATTAAACGTCATTACGAACAACACAAATCGAAATATAACAATTACGAAGGATTAATGAGAGAAGAAAAGTTGAAAGAGCTCAAGTTAGGAGTGAAAAAGCAACAGTCCATGTTTAGTAAAGTATTGCAAGAAAGTGAAGCGGCGGTACATGCAAGCTACGTCTTGTCCGAGTTGATAGCTAAACATTCGAAGCCTTTTACTGACGGTGATTTCATCAAGGAATGCCTAATGAAAGCTGGAGAAATTGTTTGTCCTGGAAATGTGAAGGCTTTTCAATCAATTTCATTGTCTCGAAATACAGTTGCGGAAAGAGTTACTGATTTAGCCGCGAATTTAAGTGATCAGATCAAAGCAAAATCATCTAGTTTCGAAAGTTTCTCCATTGCCTGTGACGAGAGCACGGACATTAGTGGCAAAGCTCAATTAGCAGTGTTTCTTCGTTCTTGTGACAAGAATTTTAACATTTTTGAGGAATTACTGGAACTAATACCGATGCTTGGTACTACCACAGGAGAAGATATATTTACCTGTGTTTTTGGACTTATGCAGAAATACAATCTACCTTTGGCAAAATTAAAATTCTGTAGCTACAGATGGCGCTCCATCAATGACCGGGAAAAAAAAAAGGGCCTTGAAATTACTAAGGAAAAAACTTAGTGAAATTCACGGTTCAAACATTCATCATATGCATTGTATTATACATCAAGAAGTTCTATGCACGAAAGTAATAAATATGGAGAATGTTTCGTCATATATAAAAAAAGTTATAAATTTTATAAGATCTCGAGGTTTAAATCAGCGTCAATTCACTGCTTTCATAAGTGAGTTAGATAGTGAATATTCGAGTTTGTCCTACTATACCGAGGTACGCTGGTTATCTTGTTCCAAGATGCTCAAACAATTCTGGGCTTTGAAAGAAGAAGTATGTCAGTTTTTAAAAACGAAAAATCAAGACGTAAGTTTGTTTTACAATCCAATATGGATACAAGATTTATCTTTTCTTGGTTGATATAACCAAACACTTAACCGATTTAAATTTAACTTTACAAGGAAAAGATTATATCATTACGAACATGTTTGACATAATTAAAGCATTCAAACGTCAACTAGTTCTTTAGGAAAAACAACTTAAAAATGAAGATTTGACGCGCTTCTCTACGTGCAGCATGAACAAATCAAGTTTAGATGATACTTGTTCGTATCAAAAATACGCAGAAAAAATTGCAAATTTAACAACTGAATTTGAAACGATGTTTAATGATTTTAGTTCCCTCGAAGACAAATTTTTTTTGTTTTCTTCGATTTTCTCAATAAGTATTGACTCAGTACCCAGCCATATGAAAATGGAGGTGATCGAGACTCAATGCAATTCAAATTTGAAAGCATAACTCATTGAAGTGGACATGCCTGAATTTTACAAATATTTATCAGCCAGGGTTGAAAATACTCGAAAATTCGCATATGAATTTATTTCCATGTTTGGTAGCACTTATCGGTGCGAGCAGTTATTTTCAGTCATGAAAGGTAATAAGTGTCTTATTAGAAACCGTATTAATGATGCTCACCTTGGGTCAGTGTTGAAAGTTATCACTGCAAACAAAATTTTTTCCGAAATAGGAAAGATAATAGCAGAGAAGAGATGTCAAGTATCAGGACGTAAACATTAAATTTTTCTTGTTCTTTTCTATATAAATATATATATATATGTTTATTATTGTATTATTCGAAATAAATCTACGTTTCTATGAATATTGATTTTTTTGTGTGTTTGCGGCCCGCCTAAAGTTAAACCTTGTTTGTTTGGCCCAAGTGTACCTATGAGTTTGACATCCCTGGTATACATGGAAGAATTTTAAAAATTCGCTGTTGAAAGCATTGCCATTTGTAAAAGACCGAGCAAGACTCGAATCAGAATTATTCAGTAAATATCAAACTAGTTTTGACGAATTAACAGATTTTATCTTAAGGAAGATCCACATTGTCAAATTATTCTACGGGAAAAGACCCAACAACGAAATCATCGAAATAATTTTGCCGCGGTTGCTTTCGTCAATTCAAAAGCTTCTTGAAGTTAGAAATCCGCAAACGCTGGAAATTAGATGGGAAGCACTGCTTGTCATCTGCACTCGAAAATAGGGTAGCCAAATTTGAGCCCAGGTTTGAGGGCGCTTTTATCATAGAGAAGATAAAATTTTCAACGTTTTACTTAAAAGCAGAAAATGGGCAACAATCTGTCCCGAACGTCGATCAAGTGAAACCCTATTATAGTCGTACGGATTTTCTAATCTTAAAAGATTTATTGCATGCTCCTGAAACAGCATCAAGAATATTAATTTCACCGTCGCCCAGCAAGGATCCCCCAGCAACGAAACGAAAAGCCGCTAACACTGAAGAAACCACAGTGACACCAAGGCAACTTCAACAATATCCAAGCTCCGCCAGAACGAGGAGTACTAAACAGATAAAAGTTCCCCTTCAACAAAAGACAGCGCCTAGGGAACAGCAGAAAAGGCTCTTGCAAGATAAGCAAAGAAAACGGCAAACTACAGAACCCAAGCCACAAGAAGATGCTACAAGAATATGCCAGCCGAAAGCAAGTATGAAAAGAAAGCAACCCAACGACGCGAGGTCTATTCCTTTTCAGGAACCCAGAAGAACTAGGAGGGTTTTTGAAGATTTAGAAACAAAGTCGGCAAGGTACAAGCCAAAGAGGAAACTAGAATTCCAAAATTCTCAATCGACAAGGAAAGCTCCCCGTTTCAATGCCCGAGGAATGAAAAGAAAAGAATGTCCAGAATCGAATACCAGCCGCCCGAGACGACTTAAGAGTCCGAAATTTTTCAACTCCAACATTTCAAGAGTTCTGCGCCATGAGGATGTAGGAGTATAGGAGACAAAAAGATAGGTGAAAATTTTCCTTGTTTTCTATTTTGTATTGAAAGTTCGATTTATGTCATGTGTTTAAAGTTGCTAAGTACTGTTTAAACAAAGAAATGGAATTCGCAAGTTTGCTAGAATGTATTTGTAATTATCTGTTAAACAGAAAAGAAATTGAATTCGCAAGTTGGCGAAAATTTATTTTGTAAATACTTTCTTTTAGAATTCTCAGGATCTGAGAAAGTAATTTCTGAATATGTTTAGTCGAAAGACTTCAATTGTGTTAACTTAAAGATTGCAGCCAAGATTTGTGAATTTTGTATAGCAACTATGATGAATGATGTAAAATGAATTTGAAAGTATTACGTGTTAAAATGTTCTATTGAATGTGAAATGTTAATGTTAGCTTTTAAACTATTATAAAAGTTAAACTGATACAAATGTAAGTTTTGGTCAAGCATGACTCTAAATATCTTTGTGTAAAAGACGAAAGCATAGATTGAATGTGCTTAACTTGTACATTCGTATACCTCATCCTTTCATTCAGTCAGTGGTCATAGGTCATCTTCCTAAATCATGAGTGTTCGATCCGAAGATCTTTACTCATCCATAATCTCTTTTAACAATCCTAGAATGAAGTGAAAACTTGTCTAATCCGATAAAAGGAAAACATCTGCACTTTAGTGCTGGAAACTTCCGGAACGGCGTATCTAACTCAGGCATATCTTGTGACGAAACGATAGCTATCTCATGGCGGAAAACAG
Organism: Stegodyphus mimosarum; assembly: GCA_000611955.2. Classification (NCBI taxonomy): domain Eukaryota; kingdom Metazoa; phylum Arthropoda; class Arachnida; order Araneae; family Eresidae; genus Stegodyphus; species Stegodyphus mimosarum. Next base: position 197,349 of record KK121483.1, on the reverse strand, counting down.
AATCCAAGCTTTCTCTAGATAATATCCGGTGATAGCATTTCTTGGATAGCATTTCGAATGGCAGGCATATTAGTTGCAGCGTCCAATCGTAAGTTCAAGACGAAATTTGCAAAGTCCAATAGCATATTAACATACAAGTAACATACTAACTCAAAAAATGAAATTTGAAAAGAAATATTCAATTAAAAAATATACTATATACAGTATTTACATTATTTACATTCACCACTGTACATTATGATGTATTGTCCGTGGCCTTTTACATCTTTGTATTATAGTATAATCATAATCTCCAATCGATCTGACTGCGTTATTACTATGTTTATCACAATTCGAGAAGAAGTTATGTGAAGCTACCAGTATTTCAGAGTCCAGCGGCTTTATTTTCAAACTATTGTGTATTGTAGAGTTTCTAACAAACCAAGGCGCATCCGTAATAATACGCAAATACTTATTTTGGAGCCTTTGCAGAGCTTGTCTATTTGTTCTTGATGTAGCTGCCCATACCGGAGCTGCATATAACAAAATAGGCCGGATTGCTTGCAAATATAATATCTTTTTTGTATTTAAGTTTAACTTGGATTGTCGACCGAGCAGCGGGTAGATAGACATAAAAGCCTTTCTTGCCTTTTCTTTTATGTAATTTACATGAGGAGTAAATAATAATTTTTCGTCCAGAATTACGCCTAAGTACTTTACTGTATCAGAACTTGGAACTGGGTTGTCGTCGATTTTTATGCTTGTTACATATTTTCTATTGTATCTGAAGTTTACGACTTGCGATTTATTTGGGTTGATTTTAATTTTCCATGCCTTAAAGTATTCATTGATTAGGTTAATTGCCCTTTGTAATTTTTCTACTGCTTTATTTGGATTTATAGAGCTGCAGAGAATAGCCGTATCATCGGCATAGCAGGCTAAAGTAGCGTCTGGAGGCTCCGGGATATCATTTATGTAAATACAAAATAATGTCGTCATTCAGTCAGACGTCAGTCTTCACCTTTCATTCCTCTGGAAGGAAAAAGTATTAGTTCTTTTCATAATAGTTTCGAAGTATTATAATTACTCTTTCTTGCAATTAGTTTGGCCCTCGAACATTTTCATTTACACGAAACTTTAATTCTTCTTCCCCCCATGCTCTCCAGAAATTGTTCTGAGTGAGACGAGGTTTTTATGTTGTAATTCCGCGACAGCATACTACCGCTATCCAACCGCTACGATTTGTTATATACTCGACTTTCCAGACCTTAGAAAACTCCTTAACCACAAAACCAGACCTACTGTTCTAAAATAGAGCTTAAATTTTAAAATTCTTAAGTGAAGCCTGGAGAGTCTAAATTTAAAACCCTCTCGGCGTTACGGCCGGATTATTCCGTATAGAATGCTGCCTTCTATATTCATTACACATGAAAATTTCTGCTATCTTTTAATGTATCTGATTTCTGTTTAGATGTATATTGGAAGAAAAGAAATCAAGGTACTAAATGAGAGAGTCATTTTTTAATTAAAATACCACTCATTCATGACATTTTGAGGAACTTCGAAATTTCAGGGCTAAACTCGTAACGCTCGGAGGGCTATTCAAATTGTGAATCTGTATTTTTCTTAGTTTTAATCCAGCTTTAGATATTTGCGTAAAGTTGGTCCTAAAGAGGAAAAGTTTTAATGATAGAATTCATTTCTAGAAGTTTACAATTTTGATATTAAAGACTTCTTGTCTAGAATTTAAACTCTTAAACAAGGTCGTTTAAGACCTTATTCATCGAGTAGTTAAATTCTGATGGGGAAATATGTAAAGTTTATCCTAAGTTTATTAACAGTTATTTTAAGTTTTGTATCTTTTTTTATCTTATTCTAATTTCAGCTTACAATTTCCTGCCAGAATGTAAATTCAGAAACGCGGTTAATGCAAATGAGAAAGAGTACTGTTAAAGTCATGACTTCACCAACTCCGAGAGAGAGAGTCTGATTCCCTGAATAGCGCGCGTTTGCCTTTTGACTACGTCTCTTAGCTATAGCTACGCTTGGCCATACCTTAGGCCCTTGTTTGGCTTCCCCGATTTAATTAATACTTAGGGGCCAACTAGTTAGATCTCTGATAGTTTCGGCTTACCTTTTAAATAGCTTAATTAAGCTAGTTTTAGTTTAAATTATTATTAGGTTTAAGCCCGAGTGGTGGCTTTGTGTAAAGTTCCAAGTAGGAACTGACTGTAAATATACTGAGAAATAAAGGTCCTTAAGTCTTACGTGGTCTGTTCACACACTTAAGCGATTATTCGCTTGTTAGTGTTCGTGGGGTTCTAAGTTAGAACTTTAGAATTAAATACGTAAAACCCCACAATGTATTTTGAATAAAATTCTTTCGATATCGAGGCTGATGAGACCCGTCTTCTTCAGGAGCAATGCCTTCGAAATCGATAGAATTCTATTCAAAATTTATATTAAATTAAGGTTACTTTTTTACCTAAATTTAAAATTTATATTGACATGTTCGTCTTCCAATTCCAAATTTATAAGTTAAATTCTGTCCTTAAACTTCTTTCTTTGTTCAGTTGTTTTTTTTCCTCGACAATATTCATATTTCATTGCGTAATTTCTAAAATACAATTACTAGAAACGATAGAATTTTATTCCTTTGAAGAAGATAAGTTTTCTAATGTAACCATGATCACAGACTACATTAAATTCAAATCGAGGATTGGTAGCCTTTTTCACAGTCAGATTTTACGATGTGTTAGTGTGTACAGATAAATGTTTTTTCATCCAGAATATTTTTTGCAATATATGAAATGAACAAACTCCATAATTAAGGTACTAGGAACATGGATTTGAAAATCATCATGTCATCATTTATGAGAACATATTAAATATTTATCGATTATGTATTTCTGGTTAACATAGTTTCTATCTGCATAATATCTTTGTTGAATGTAAACTGTGCCCGTGTATTAGTTAAAGCATAAAAAGGAAGTTCTCTTGAGAATTGGTATAAAAATTATCAGGACAGGAAAGCAAATTACATAAATGTTTAAAAGAAACGCAATATGACAGTAAACGATATAATAGATAGGGAAGTAAAGCAAACGATTATATTAATAAAATCTCACAAACCGAATCCGACAAAAACTCTTCAATTTTAAAGAAAAAAGATAAAAAAGGAAGTATTAACTTTTGGGGAGAAGGCAAATATTTCTTACTTTATTTTCTGCATCTGCGAGACACTGAGAAATTCTGACTAGGCATATGCAATTGATGCTGAAACCACTTCCTGAAATTAGATGGGAAACGAGAACTGAAAATATTAAATCTGTTAAGTGAAAACTTGAGAATGTGATATACATCCCAAAAGAGCTCAAAGAAAATTTTCAAGGTGACTCCTATCTGTTTCAATAAGAGATCTCTTTTATTGAAAGAAATCACAGCATTTTTCTTTATGTCTTGTGATCTGGTAAAATATTCTTAATCACAGTAGTACAGTTTAAAAAGTAATTCAAAAGGAAGGCATGTAATTGAGCACTATAAACATGCAAATTAAACACTATGTGTTAAGGAAAAGTCCAGGAACATGTATTTGGAAAAAGCTATAAAAAAGGATTTTTTTTTTTTTTTTTTTTTTTTTTTTTGCATGTAGTTCAATTCACTTACGCCAAATGCAGAAATTTAAGAAAGCAGTTTTCTTCTAAAGCACAGCTTAGGGTAAGGTTTGGTTTTTGGTTTATGCGATTACAACACAGCCTAGAGGACTATCTTCCTAAGGGGAAGGTTGCTTTCCTGGAAGACTGAAACTGGCTCGTATGCACGTTACACATGGGAAAACCACGAAAACGCCCATGTAGACAGCCCGTGCGCGGGATTCAAACCTCGGACCGAACTACCACTATTCAGAGACTTTAACTGCTCGGTCGCTGGTGGGCCATCACTTACGGTAAGAAAGTGTTTGGTTAGAGTCTTTTTTGTTACGCTTCTCGTCAGTTTGGCTATGAAAAATAAAATTACATAATTTTGAAAACTATTAATATGCAAAGTATATTAAATTAAATGTCTGTGTTTTTTAATTTTGAAATAAAATTATTAGTGGCAATAACTTATGTAGCAGTCTGAACCTGCATTTTTAAAGGAAACCAAGTTAAGGGGGCCCGGAATTAACTTAAGCCGGTTCTTCTTATGCAAGTTAAATACTATGATTGTAGACATGAATCCAGCCTGTTTGAGAATATCTAGTTAATATTTTTTCTACAGCTAAGACCTGTAGCCAAAGATTGAATTCTACTTCGTTTCAAAATCGTCTTTCCTATTTGAAACGCACATTTTCTTTTATGTTTATAAATTCTCACACGTTCCTTCGAGATGCATTACCATCTGCGAAAGGCGATTGCGGTTTTTATGATGAAACTAGCCTGCAGTAGAAGGGCTTTTTTAGTATAGTTTTGGATCCCCAATTCAAAAATAGCTTTTAAAATTGTGTATCATGAACTCTGTTTTCATAAACATCTTTTCTGTCAGATACTAGTCCATTAATATTTGCTACCGTAACAACAAGTTAAATTAATTATAAGGTCACTTTGATGAACAAAATTGCATATTTAAATAATAGACTGTTTCCTAATTTACTTAAAATTTAGGAATTTTTAAACACTTTTCATTAAGGGGTTTTAAAGCAGTTCTTTTGTACTTACATCAACAAGTTTGCATATGCAACTTTTGACCATTTGGTCCTTTTTAAGAAACTTAAGAAAATTTTGACATCACTCTAAAGGCTTGCGAAATCCCGAATCCCATCGATCGCTAAGGGGCAGTTGGGAAGGTTTTTAAATTATTGGATTCACTTCTCATTCAGAAGACTAGTTGCACTAAGCTGCCATATTTCACATGCGAGTGCGACAGTTGAGCAAAAAGTGAAGCTTTGCAGAACAAAAACATAAGCTCCTTAAAAAACTTTCTTCGGCAGGGAACATTCTACTTCAATATTTCATTAAACATAGATAATTATTCTTCTTCCGCTACATATGAAACTAAATCTCGTGACAGTTAGTCTGTTGAATTTCCTCTTTTAATTTTGCAGTTTGCGAAGACACAGAAAGAAATTTTTATGTCTTCAAATACCATGCTGGGATATTTTCCTTGTTATGATAAGCCTAGCTGAAGGAATTCAGAGCAAATGCTCGGAATTCAGTAAAAACAGTTTCCAATGCTAATTGATGAAGCAACAATCATTTCTATGCAAATTGACATCAAAAGTATCGATCAGGGTGTATTTTTTCAAAAAGGTTATCTTATCCGTGAAATTGTATAGAACTCGCGTTCTAAAAAACTTTGGCAGCCTTCAATATTGGCACATAGCCAACTATTAATATTATTTGCATTAATTAAAAATGTAATTAAATTCTAGTTTAATGTATTTTTGTATTGCAATTAGATTATGATTCTAAAGTAATAAAATTTCATGACAGTATTAATAATATATTTTTAGAGTTCGAAAACTTTAAAATTACTTGGCTAAAAAATTCGTTCGGCATACCATATGTAATAAAATTATGAATTTAAGACATTGGAAAATATCAGAACAGTATACGGTATTTCTCCCACCTTCTTCGCATGCCTTCGTATTCCAGAGGTCCGTGGTTCGATTCCCGGCGAAGGCGTTTCTCTTTTTCATCACTCCTGTTCCAAAATAACCTATTTCCTCTACAACAGTATCATTGAATTTCCTTTAAGGGATAAAAAATCTTCTAATTGTTCTATTTTATTTATTAACCAACTCTTAATGCAATTTGAACATGATATCAAAAATCGCAAAATTTTAGATTAAGTAATTCCATCGACTTTTGTCATGAGTATAGAGATCGGGGGTTGAGTGCAATAAGTTAGATTTCGAAATTTTTATAAAAATGATGTGTTTTAAAGTTAAAAAGTACAAACATAAATATTTGCGTCATTTAAAATATTTTTCTAATTTGAAGTAGTATATGTTTACTGCCAATGTGTCGAAAGTAAAGGCCGGGTAAGGACTCATATGGAGGCAGTGTAGAGGGTGCTTCGCTACGAGACAGACAAATTTGCAGGGCGTGTGTGGTACAGAGACGACTTGGAATCACATAGGAATGCAGGGTCGCAAATGCCGTAGTTGCGAGCTATGGTGCAAAGAAGCAGAGAAAAAGAACAGAAACAGCAACACATTAATGGGACAAAAACATTCTATTGAAAGGTTGTACTAACAGAGGTGTTCGAAATTACGACCAGAAGCCGTCTAGCAGACCTGACAGCGGCGCTGCATCGAATTCCTTACGTTCTGGAAGATTTCTGTCACGTATCCTCCTGGCAGCTACAGATATTCAGGCGAAGAGGTCTTCAAATGAAGGAACGTTCATCTCGTACACCAAACTTTTCATGTGATCCCAGAAGAAGAAATCCATGTAGAATAGGTTCAGTGATCTGGCAGGCCAATGAATTAGACCACCACGACCTATCCACCGCTGTCCAAAGGTTACGTAGAGGTGTCGTTGAATGTCAGTCGCGTAATGTGCAGGAGCCTCGTCATGCTGGTACCATATGGATCTACACCGGATCTATCATGTATGGACTTCTTCTTCCGGGGTCACATGAAGAGTTAGATGTCTCTCGACTATCTGTAGCTGCCAGTAGGATACGTGACATGCCAGGAATGTTCCAGTACGTAAGGAATTCCATGAAGCGCCGCTATCAGGCCTGCCAGACGTTCTGGTCGTCATTTTGAACACCTGTTGTAGTACAACCTTTCAATAAAATGTTTTCTGTCCCATTAATGCGTTGTTGTTTCTGTTCTTTTTCTCTGCTTCTTTGCACCATAGGTCGCAATTACGGCATTGTGGCAAACCTGCATTCCTATGTAATTCTGAGTCGTCTCTGTACCCCCTACACACCCTGCAAGTTTGTCGGTCTGCTAGCGAATCACCCTGTATAATTCTATACTCGGATCAAAAAAGGTAGTTCGACCCGGATTCGAATGCAGGCGAACAGGCTGGCTGCATGACTGGTTTTTGCGTTTTTCCCATGTGTTAACTTAAATACTAGACCTTAACTGGCCATTTCTAAGGTAAACTGGCTCGTATACATGCTTTCCCTTAGACAGAATGCATTCTTACCCCTCAGTTATGCATCCCCCGTAAGTAGATGGTCCTCGTATGCTTTGCTCTTGAACAAACTGAATTCGAAAAAGGTTCAATACAAATCGAAATAAAAGAGCGAGTGAGAGAAAAAAAAATAATGTCATCTTCGTACTTAACATCTCAAAAAAGCTGTGAACTTGTAAAAACTAATAATAAAAATTACGATAAAAGAAGTTACAAAAGCTAAATGTTTTAGGCTATCAGTAGCTGGCTACTCCGCAGAGCTGATACAGACTGCCGAGTGTTCGATTCCCGTGTAAGACTATGTTGTCTATATTTTCTCTTTTCCCTTGCACTGTAATATTAAAACAGCCTTGTGGTGCACCTTAGGCAAAATTCGCTAAAGAGACAGTCAGCTAACCAAAGGATTGGGCCAATTGCCGGAGAATGCAAATCGATAAATATACGGCTGTTGGAAGAGAGAAGAAAAAAACATGTTTAAAAATACAGGGTGGAGCGATATAAAACAAAATACACAATAAAGCTTCTCTCACTGTATTCTTCTATCATAAAGATTCATTACATTAAAACTCTCCATTAGGTTTATCTCAATACATACCTAAGCAGGTGGTTTCAGCTCCAATTCTTATTTGCATTCAAGCGTTCAGTCTTCGATATTAAGTTAAAAATTATACTTACTATAAAAATATATTTTACATGTTTGAAATCAACGAATTAAGAAATATCTTTTGGGTTTAACTTAAATATATTGCAATCTTAAACTTGTTTCTCTTTGTCATGTTAACTGATTTTGTAAATTAACCATTTAGGGAA
>KK121483.1:170040-189407 GCA_000611955.2 Stegodyphus mimosarum | reverse complement strand
AAAAATTGTATTGATGTATCCATCATTTTCAGTCCAGTCATTTCAAATGTAAGTAAATATGGAGACACCAGTTTACTTACGGTTAGATATATGCGCCTGATTAGCATACAAATATGAAATTCAGAACAATTGTTTATTTTGATGTTCGTCGAGGAGACTTTACGAGCATTCTCTATCAGATAACAACCATAAAGAATTCAATATCCGGCGAAAGAACGTTTGTGTTGCTTTCTCTGAAAAGGGAATGAGAAATAAAATCGACCTTTTCTTTTCCCTTTAAATAAATACCACGTTCAATTCCAATAGAATAGTTTATTTCAATGGAACTGCGTATAATTCGAAGCAAATGGAGAGGCATACAGATCGTCATCACTATATCTACGTAAAAGGTTCCTTAAGAATGCACCGAAATAGCCCAATAAACGAATTCCAAGTATTTGCATCCTCGAAAAAAAATTATATCTAAAGACGATCCATTTTATTTCAAGCATTTCTAGCTGAGCTGTTCGAAAGCGAACTAGGAATAAAGTAGTTAGGATGGTACTATTCATGGCGCATCCAAATTAGGCTCTAAAACATGCATAAAGAATTTAATATGTTTTCCTTTACAAAATGCTTTAAGTGAAAACATGCAATCATTCAGTTCAGGCATTCTCAGTATTTTCGAATAAAACGAATAACGTTTAGTTGTTTGGAATGCCAAAGAGCAGAAGTATTGGGATAAGAATTTGTATTTCGAATCACAGGCTCCAAACCTATCATTCTATACGGTAACTGTCACTTTAACGGTTCGACGTAAAATAGTTGATAGCAATATATTTCGAATGTAAATAATATATTTGAGTGTTGCTCGGAGTTTTGATTAAAGAATCAGATTTAAGGAGAATAATTTATGGTCCATTAAATTAGAAGCTTTTGAGACAAATTGATGATAAATGCGTCCGAAAGGTTTTTAAAGCAATCCCAAGCTTTAGAATCTAAATAAAAATAGTTAGGTTTACAGGTAGTTATGGAAAGTATGGCATTTAGTAATTGCCCATAAAGGCAAGAATAATATGTCAGTGAGGAAGTTTCAGTCTGTCTTCTAAATAGCAGAAGCTGTTGCTGCAATTTGGAAGACAAGAAATCGAAAACTTTTGTATTCACTACATTTACAGTGATTAATTAATTTCTGCAGGTAATGAAATTAATATATCGTATTTTTATTCCTTCTTTCATTTAGTAATTTTCTAATGAATGAGTTCGATTAGGAGTTGAAAGATAGAGAAAAGAGTTGGTAGCTGAAAGAATAAAAGTGACTCTTTAATGTGCAGAGATTTAAAATAGCTTAGTTTACACCAAAGATATTTTAGTTGTTATTAGGAAGCTAACTGTGGAAAAATAATTAAGTGCATTTATGTGATGCAGTAAGAGATGGTTAAATTAAAAGTGGATTTGGTACATTAGAAAATGGGGGGGGATGAACGTAAATTTTAAGTCATAGATTTCATTATTTGGCTGATTGTCAAACCCAAACCATAAACAGAGAAAGAAACATAAAGAACATCTTCTTTTGTAATTCATTCAGTGATGGTACTCTTGAATTTCTCATTCAGTATGAACATTTATCCTCCGATGTTTTATGAAGCCTTATGAAACATATATGGCAAGAAGCTAAGCTATAAGTATGGAGAAGAACACCAGCAATGCACCATAGGTCAACTGATAATGCTTTTCCATGTTAACTTGCTCTAAAAATAGTTTGCAAGCTTTAAAAGAGTTTACAAAGAAAGGTTGAGAAAATGAGTAACTGAAGCTTTCCAGAGTTTACTTTTTATGGTGCATCGTGCAATTCCATCATACGCCCCGTATCCAGTATTCATTAAAAATAAGCGATTTGGAGCATAAAAGATATTATAATATAGTTTAAATACAATTTAAAATTCACAAATTATATTCAGAACATCTGTAATAAAAAATAGATAAACATAATAAGGAACAGATAAATATAATAAGTACTAGGAACACAAGGTGAACTGTAACAATAATACTAAAGAAGTGTCCACGGGGTCATACGCTTGATAATAACATCAGAAAAACTGTGAGTAAGAATTTGAGAGCTCAGGTATTTGAGAATGCAGGAACTATAGATACAGAAATTAATTTTGACAAGAAACAAACACAGTTTTTTAAAAAATGATAATTTAAATGATATGCTGGAGCATGTTAATACAGTTTATAAATCTCCCAAGTAGAAGCCTTTTGAATATACTCACAGGATGTAAAAGTTTATTAAATTTATGCAGCGTGAGGAAATTATATATAACTAAGATCTAGGCTGTAGGAAAGGAGTCGTAGCATAATTTTTAAGCTTCGGATATCGATCTTTATCTTTAATTAGAAACTTTTATAATGCCAGGAGATCAGCTTATGGAGATTTTATGTGACTATCCTCATTTAAGGGGAATGAGAAAGCGTAATGGTCAGAAGTTCGCTATTCCCCACATATGCAGATGTCGGAGTTCACCATATTTCTTGTGTAGAAATATAGGGGGGAATAGTTCGCGTCTGCTATGAAGTAATTTAATGAAGGATCCGAGTATAGAGATGCGAAGTTTACACTGGGGATCAAGTTGCATGTGCGTCTTTACTGTGAAGTATTATTCCAAAAATCTTGCCACAATTTTGAAGCAAGTCGTTTTACTTGGTATCTGAAATTTGATTGAGGCCATGTAAGAGTGATTTTAATACCATCTTGATTAAGAGCTCCTTCTTTAGCTAATTAATCTGTCTGATCATTACCAAAATAGTCCCTGTAGTGGCATTAGGTTATTCGAAGCAGGAGTAATGAAAAATGAGCAACGCCTTTGACGGGACTCGAACCACGGGCGTCTCGAATACGCGTCGAACATGCTGAATACACCTCGAAGGCATGCAAAGGAAGCAGGAGAAATACCTTATATACTTCTCCTTTTAAAGGGCGACTGGGAATTAGGGGACCCAATCGACAAATCCTGGTGGTGAAGAACATCACCTTTTTTAGTTTGGGAGGCCAATGTAGAGATATTAGGTTATTTCGAAGCAGGAGTCATGAAAAATGAGCAATACCTTCGCCGGGACTCGAACCACGGACCTCTCGAATACGCATCGAGTGTGCTGACCACTACACCACGAAGGCATGCGAAGAAGGCAGGAGAAATACCTTATACTCCTATGTCACTTCATCCATGAAATTTGAATTTTGTATTTTGGAATTAAAGCAAGAAAAGAATTTATTTCGGAAACCAATGGAGAGGAAGCTAAGGGATTCTTAATCGCTAAAATAGCTGCTTGGAAGTCTAATTTTATGATAAACTCATTGCGACTTTTGGAAATGACTATTTCAAATCTATTTATGGCCGACAATTCAGCCTGGAAAACACTATTATTATTATTATTATTATTATTATGGAAATGACCTTTTCATTTGATGATTTTTGAAGGGGCAATTGGAGAAATTTGAAAAAAGATTTATGAATAAACTTTTCCTTTAATTTTTGATTCATCAGTATATGCAACTGGAGATGAACTATTTGAATTTTCATCACACATGGGGAATTTTATTTTGCTGAAGAGAAGCGTTGGATGAATAAGATTGGTATATTTTTCTTTTCATGGATGGACCGCAGAAGGGTTTGGTTGTTAAATTCTGCAGCTTGGTTAAGGTGAAGGACTTTTCATGTAGATGCTTTCCATTTTTGCATTTACTGATAATAGAAGAGAACCAGCTGAAGTATCGAAAGCTGTATTTGAAGTTGTGCGGTACGCTCGTGTAATGCAAAAAGTAGGAAGCCTTTGAATTGAATTTAAACATTCAAAATGCAAGTCACTGGTTGTGTCCTAATTCTGGTTCAGTAATTTATTATTTTTGATTTAACTGGTTTTAGAAGAAGCCGTGTTATTTGGAGATTTAAGCCCCAATTATACCTATGCATGCGTCATAGGCAGTTAGCTATTGATATTGTACGAAATTTAATATTTTGTACATGAGGAATCTAAGATAATTTCTTGTCAATTGTTAACCCAATGTACTCGTACTTTGTTGTATTCACAGACCTGATCTTTTCATTATCAGTTTTTAGAAGTTGGCTTTGATTATGTTTTGTTCCCTGCTTTATATATTACTAAGTTTTGAGACTTATTATGCGAGATTTACAGTTTTTGAATTTTGCAAAGTTGACTAACTATCTGAAAAAGTACTTCATTACAGTTATGCTGTAAAACGGCTGCTGCACAACCGCTTGTAATAAAAGCAATATCATCTGCAAAAGCGACTAATTTTTAGTGGTTTGTCCAGGATAGGCTATGATATTATTGAAACTGATATTCCAGAGATCTGCACTCATACAAGATCCCTGGGGATATCCTCTGAATTGATTACTCACAGTTTCAGTGTTCTTGTAAAGAATCATTTCCCCTGTTTCTGAGATAATCTTGAATAATTAGGAATAAATTGTGAGGCCACTTAAAGAAACGCAGTGATTGTAAAACTGTTTTCCACTGTAAAGACTCAAACTCTGATTTTAAGTCAAGACATATTATTGTGGAATGAAGTTGATTGATTTTATTGTTTTTGACTTGAAGTGCTGAATTAATTGCATGACTTGTTGAAAGTAAGCTTCTAAATGCAAACTGGCTACAGCAAAACAGAATTAAGTTTTTGCTGTAAACATGAAATTTTGGGCGGCCAGTGAGACATCTCTTCAAAGCTCTTCCCAAAGCTGGGAGAAGATTTATCGGAAAGTAAGATTTAGGTTCATCCGAACTTTTATTTTTCTTACAGCAAAAATATGATATTGTCTATTTTCAGGCAATCATGAAAAGTCGAGAGTTCTATAAAACGATTACAAAAACTACAGATTATCTCGGGATGGGCTTCATTGATTATTTTTATTATGTGATTATTGATGACATCTGGGCCTGGTGCCTTTTTTAAAACTGGGTTTTTAATTATTAGCTTGAGTTTAGTTACAGTAACTGTAAGCAGGTATTTGCCAGTTACTAAATGTATGACGCAGCTGTTTTGTGTAGAAGACATACATCTGTTGCATCATTTACCTCTCGAAAACATTCGTAGATTTAAGTCCATTATATGTATAATTCTATATATTATCTTAATCTACTTGTATCCAAAATGGACCAGAGTTCTAGTAACAGAAATGGTATTATCAAAGAAGGAAAGAAAGTAAGCAAATTGAAATTCTTTTAGCTAATTGTATTACTTCTGCTGTTGCATAAAAGAACAAACGTGTTTTCAATGGAAGAAATCCGAAAACAAGAATTAAAATTTATCGTGTTAGAATTAAAGGTTAACTTGACAGAGCTTCAAACTAAAAGAGCATTACGCCAATGAAAAATTTTAAATTACGTAAAAAATCAATTCTAGTTTGCCAAAACATTTTTAATACTGAAGAAGCACCTTTGTCTGATCGCTTTCGATATCAATAAAATTTTATTCCAAATCTACGCAAACTATGGCTGCTTTTCTACTTAATTTTAAATAAGAGAGCTTATATTACAAATTTCTGATTAGGAAATACACAGTCCAGTCACATTAATGTGACCATCTGTCAAAAGCCAGAATAACCACCTTTCGCAGAGCGGACTGCTGCGAGACGTGCAGGAAGAGAGTCACATAGGTCCCTGAAGGTGTTCTCTGGGATGTTGAGCCATGCCGACTCTAATGCCGTGGCCAGCTGCGCTAGATTACGCGGTTGAGGATCCATGGCGCGAACAACTCGATCGAGATGGTCCCACAGATGCTCGATTGGGTTTAAGTCAGGTGAGTTTGCTGGCCAGGGGAGGACAGTAAACTCATCCTGGTGCTCTTCGAACCACGCACGTACACTGGCAGCTGTATGGCACCTCGCATTGTCCTGCTGGAAGATGCCATCATCCTGAGGAAAAACAATGCGCATGTAGGGGTGAACATGGTCCGCAAGGACAGATGCGTACTTGTATTGATCCATTGTGCCTTCCACAATGATCAGTGAACCTAGAGAATGCCAGGAAAACATTCCCCAGACCATAATGCTCCCGCCTCCAGCTTGGACCGTTCCGGCAATGGTTGCAGGGTGGTTCCTTTCAGAGGTTTCACGCCTTATACGCCAACGTCCATCTGTCCGATGGAGCATAAAACGCGATTCATCCGAAAACGCAACCTGTCGCCACTCAGTGGACGTCCAGCTGCTGTACTGGCGTGCAAATTCTAGCCTTCGCCGTCGATGAACAGCAGTCAGCATAGGTGCACGAACCAGGCGTCTGCTTCGGAGGCCCAGACGCAGCAATGTTCGCTGAATAGTACTTTGGGAGACACTTTTGGTAGCCCCTTGGTTCATTTTGGTGGTCAGTTGCTCAACGGTAGCCCGTCTATCTGCCCGAACGCATCTCCGCAACCGTCGTTCGCCTCTGTCATCTATGGCCCGTGGTGCACCACATTTGCCACGTCGCTGATTTTGGACAGTCCCATTTTGCCATGCACGGTACACTTTTACCACGGCGGCACGCGAACAGTTCACAAACTCAGCCGTTTCGGAAATGCTTCCACCCTTGGCCCGAAAGCCAATGATCATGCCCTTTTGGAAGTCGGATAAATCGCTTCGTTTCTGCATTACGCCAACGATTGAAATGTTTTCCGAAGCCCTCACACACCCTTTATATACGCTCAACTGCACTGTGCTGCCACCTGCCTTCTGTGATTGGTTATTTAACTCTGACATGGAAAGTACGTGGTGGTCACATTAATGTGACTGGACTGTCTAACTTTTGGTAAAATTCTACTAACCAAAGTAGAAGATCGCTAGATTAGACTGTCTAATTAGAATAATTGTTACACTAAGGATTAATAAAATAACGCTAAGCTAAGAACGAAACTCTAGAAATACATGTATATAAGTAATATGGAAGAGATAGACTCTGGCCTAAATACAAATAATTTAATTCTGTTACTGAAACAGATGACTTTTCTAAGAAAAAAGTAAAAGATTTAATGCACCATATTAGAAAAGTAAATAAGATAACTACTACTTCGATTTACTGAAAGATTATTGGGAGACTATTCTACTGAGAAGCAGAGTAAAGAGCTTTATTGTTCAAGCCTCATCGCATTAGTATTGTTTTAAACTTATGCTGTTAGGCAAAGAACATTGTTGCAACTTTTCAGTGTATAATGAACAGAATTTGGGGAAAATATAGAGACTTCGGTTGGGCCTACGTTGATGAAAAAGTAGCATTTTCAAACGACTGGGATATTTAGTTTTGTCACTCTATTACAGTAGCATATTTTTGAAATTTGAAAAATTAGGTTTAGTATTAATTTTCATTCCTTAGATTTCAAATTAAATGTTTGGGCACTTTTATTGGGTCAGAAAAACTTCAGACACATCCTGAGAAAATGCAAGTGGTCGAGAAACGTTTACGACCAAACCAAGAAATTTATTATTATTATTATTATTATTATTATTATTATAAGGAATATACGCATAGATCGCACAACACTTATAGAATTAATCAGAAAAAGGAGTTCCTGGACAGCTACGATTTATGAAAAGATAATCTTAGAATTGAAGAACTAATTAGTCAGTCTACTGATCTATATACACCTTAGTCTGAAGAATTATTTGTGGTATGCAATCAAATGTGTCACTAACAAGCAGTGGGGCGTTTTTATCTAAAAAAGGTAAAAACGAATATCCCCAATCAGTTATGCAAGTCAGAAATTAACAAATTACCAATAGACAAGACCAGCAATTAGAGTGAGGCATGTACTGTGATATAAGGTTCGAAGAAATTTGACTCTTGGATTTTTTATTCACTAACTTGAACTTTGAATTTTCACGGGTCATAACGGCCTCGCATTTATCATCAATAATGGTCCTCAATCACCAAAGATGCAACGTACAAGCTGATTAGTACTTCAAAGATATGATATAGGTATTTCGCAAAGCTTAACAATGTTCATTATTTTTACCGCTTATTTCTGGATATGTAATTATGTCTAATTTTAGACTGATTAAAGGCCAGCACTATATGACTTGTTGCGTATGACGAGATTTTTATTTGACTTTAGAATGAGATGCTGAATTATTTATATTACTTATTCTACCATCATGCTGAATTAACATATCTGTTTTTATACATTTACAGGTTAAGCGGCTTTTGTCTAGATTAGTAAGATTTCTTTTGAATATGCTTATCAGGATAAGTATTTAAAATTTTATTTGCATTTTGATACTCTGAGTGTAGATTTAATTCTAACCATTTAAATAAAGTATTAGAAATTTATGCATCATTCTAAACATCATTTTTTAACTGAGTATTAATTACTGTAACGGTTAAGATGAAACAATGTGCAATGTAACAATTTATAGGCGAAATTTATATGAAGGTAATCAAAGAAATATTTTAATGTACCAGATATGTGATTTGAGGTTTGTATCCCAGTCCTAATCTTAAGGTGGACATAATGCCTGGATAACGCTTCCTCTTCATGTTACAGAAAGTGCATTTAGTTTTCTCTGAGGATTTAGGGCTTTATGAGAGGAGTTGACCTACGAACCATTGAGGCTTTGGAAAGGGAAGTGATAACTGTGCGGTACGTGCAAAGCTTATTTCTAATTATTAAATATATGACGTAGTCGTATGGTCTTAAAGACATACACTTATTCGTCTCAGACTCTCGAAGACAATCAAAGTCTGAAGTCCATTGCATGTAACATAAGATGTGATAATATCGTTATCTTCTGTAAGTAATAATAATTTAATATATGCTCCATGAGTGTTAAGTGAATGTCCGGCTAGAAAATAAACTACATGAATGGGGTTACCCCATGTTGAAGGCAATATGAAACATTATTTTCTTCTAATATTAAAAAAAAATTATGATTGAGATGACGTACATATATTTTATTGATGGCTCATTAAAATATTGAAAATGCTATTGCTTCTGTTTGATTAATCAAGGTTAAACATTAATAATTTTGTGTGTCAAAAACATGCAAGATTTCTCTTGTTGACGCATCTTTCGTAAATTAGCAAACCATTAAGATCTTCCAGACTTGCCCAATTTTGGAAATAGCTTCCACATGAACATCGATTTTAAGCCTTTGAGTCCCTCATAGCTATTTTAACTAATCTGGGTAAAGTTTCCATTGAGTTCATATTTTTCTCTAAGTACATAGCATAATACGTAGCACATTCTCTTTATACCTTTTCATTTAAACATGCCGTTCAAGAACAAAAACCAAATAACCCTATACAGATTCTGAAGATCATTTATTAGACTTTAATTAATCTTTCTATCATTTGAAATATGACCAGTCTAACTTCCTGTACCGCTATTAGAGGCTTAACAGGGCTTAGTGGAGCTATTTAATTAAAGAAACATTGAGATCTAAAACAAGGCCTAAATCAGGCCCATTAAGCAGCAAAACTTCCACAATACTATCTGAAATAGCTTTAAATAGAATAAACAACTAAAATATGAACGTAAAGTCTAGGAGCTGGTGAGAACCAACAAAAGCACATTATTACATACTTTGTAAGATATAACACATGTTACTCACATGCGTAAAAATATGTTACTTACATATACAAATAAATAAAATAACAGAATATCATAACACTCTAGACAGGGAAATATTAAACACAATCAATATATAAATTCATTTAATTTACAGATATATATTTTGTGAAATTTGAGAAGTTTCAATTTGAACAGTTTCAATTTAGTCACTGTATTTTTAGTTAGATCCTTTAGAATATTAAAGTTAGCAATATCTGGAATAAATCTTAGAACAATATTTTTCATAGAAGAACATCTAAACAACAAGTGTTCAATAACGATATTACTCATGCCACATGGACAGGCACAATTTTAATCGAAAACCTATTATAATAAAAGGGGAAGTGATGATGAGTTAAAGCTTGGTTTAGATACTTATCACTTAGGCATCTTCTCTTACTTACAGTTGAGATTAAATTATATGTGAATCTTCCTTTAGAATCTGCGTCGTTCCACTTTGCTTGCCATAGAGTCAAACTTTTTCTTTTAAACAAAGATTTCAAACTGTCAAAGGAAGTCTTTACTTCAAAATCAATAATTTGATTTTCAGTGGCAGCCTTTGCCAATCTATCTGCTAACTCGTTACCAGTGGTACCAATATGACTCTTCTTCCAAAAAAGTTTAATATCTCTGAAAGAGCTAAGAAAAATGAGCATATCTTTTATCTGTTTAATTAGATCGTTACTTGGCCAAACATCCGTAGTTGAAACAGTTGCGCTTTCGCAGTCACTATAGATTTCCACAGGATCTAGCGCAGCATTAGAAATAAGCCAATATAAAGCCTCTCGCAGGGCCACTAACTCTGCCTGATAGACAGAGGCATTGTCAGAAAATCTATATTTCCTTTGTAAGCTTAGTTTCTCATGTAAGAACACACAAAAGGCAGCCCTCACATGACTATTTAATTTAGATACATCTGTAAAAACCGTGTAGCCTGTCATATTGGGGAGGCCTTTATGCCAATTCAATCGTTTCAATAAAGCTGGGTGAATGTCTAAAACTTTCTGAAAGATATGCTCATTTAATTTCTAAACTTTTCTATCATTTGAAATATAATGAACAGTAGATTCTATTAAAGAATGAGTAACCAACAGAAAAAACCATAACTTCACTAAAAGATCAAAACGAAGGCTTTGCCCTGAAAGAAAAACAAAAAAACATAAATAAAATATGGGTATATATAATATGGGTATTTATAATAATAAGGTTCACAATGGAGCCTCATATAATCCAGTAAACCTTCAAGGAGTTCTGGTAACATTCAGTTATATGACTCCGCTAGCAGCTTCCGAAGGTCATAGATTTCTGAAAGAGGGAAACGTAAGAGCAGCAATTCATCTTCTCCAAGTGTCCCATAAATGTTCGATCGAGTTAAAGCCGAGTGACTTGTTGGCCGGTGCTTAGAATAGATAACTTTCTTTCCCGGACACTGATAGTACAGTAAAGGCTAAGGTGCATGAGCGTTACAATCCATAAACATAAATTCTGAGTCATTTCATCTGCATGCATTAATATTTCTAAATCACTGTTTTTTGAGAAATCGTCAAAAGAAAATATAAAACTGAAAGATAAGAATCTAAAATAATTCAGTGATGTACGATAACAAATCGATTAAACGCATTAAATAAATCTAAAATACTTTTAACTAGCAATATTTAGCATATAATATGAACCCACACAGTGAAAGCTATACGGCTGCAAAACGTTAAATCAATAAATCTTCCGGTTTAAAATATGATAAGAGATATTTTTAAAGTGATTTTAAATGAGTTTTTGAAGATGTATTTGCGGGTGAAACTTGGGTATTTAACTATCTCATGACATTGTCTTTTGTTTTTGATTTACTTGCAACTTCCGTTTTACGTATATGCGATTTATGATCAACATAGCTTCTGTGTAAAAGTATTTCAGAAATTGGTTTTTGCAATTTAAACAAAATAGCGTAAATGGGATCAGCTGCTGAAAATTTGTAAACTTTGCTGGTATCTCTCCTTGATTACGTAAAATAACTTCACACTTTCAAGGATCTTGAATTTGTTTGAGATTTCACAATATAAAGGGAAAACATAGCAGAGAAAAATTAAGACTACAAAATTTGCGTATTATATATCTTGAATTATTTTAAATTAAATTATTCGCGTCTTTCTTCTTTGAAATCAAACTGCTGAAAAGCATGAATATGATGATTCCTTTTACAAATAACTGATTTCAAACAGTTGGTAAGCTCCGTTAAAAGAAAAGAATGTGAGTAATATTCTTAAAAGAGTTGTGATAAGATGTTTCGAGGAAGTGGTTCTTTCTAAGCTTTTCATATCGTTTCTATATTAATTGTTCATCTTTAAATGAAAATTAGCATTCACATGCTAATAGTATACCGACAATTATATATATAGTACGTTTTCTTCTCACCCTGTTGACACAGTGTAGGGTAACCGGTTGGCATAGTTTTAAGTCCAGGTTAGAATCATGGACGCTTGAAAATATGTAGTGGCTCTATGCCATGAGGAACATAAAACACTCTGAAGCCGAAAATTCTGTCGAGAAGCTGGTGGAAGCAGCTTTGGAAAGTTTCGAGAAGGGAGCGAAGTAAAGAAGGCCCTCGGAATCGACGTCCGTCGGCGATCG
Source organism: Stegodyphus mimosarum (assembly GCA_000611955.2). Classification (NCBI taxonomy): domain Eukaryota; kingdom Metazoa; phylum Arthropoda; class Arachnida; order Araneae; family Eresidae; genus Stegodyphus; species Stegodyphus mimosarum. Next base: position 177,202 of record KK121483.1, on the reverse strand, counting down.
TTCAAAATCGGAACGGAGCTGAGCAAACTGAGACTGTCAAGTGTAATGTGCTGAATATTTTAGCCAATTAGAGAAGTTACTACCTCTTGTCTATGATGAAATCATGAACTGAATGACATTCTCTCAAATCAGGAGGATAAGGAATAGCAACACTTTTCTTAATTACAAACATTTTGATAGCGTTTATTGCAAAAGACATCTTGCAATATTTTCTTGTATTCAATTTAGTAAAGAGCACCAAACCTATATAGGGTGCTTGAAAAAGATCCCACGACACTCTTAAGCGGCTGGTCTTAGATCCATCGTTTCAGTTTAACAAATGAATCAAGCAAAATTATGATAATATCGTCGCGCAATATCTTTTAGTAAAACTACACCAAAAAATACTTTTATACTAACCCTCTACGAAGACATTTCCAATTCGTAAGTTGTTTTGCAGCCTGCTAAAGATCTTTCAATGGGCCCCGTAAAAATTTGTAAATCATTTCATTGGAAGAAAAGCCGAAAAGAGAATATTTAGAGATAATTTAAAAATTAATTTCTTCAAATGCAAATTTTCTACAAATGGTAATTTGAAATCAATTCTTCAAAATGAATGCTTTTTTGATATGAAAATGCATCTTGTAGAAATCTGCATTCAAAAATTGAAACCTGAGATTTACCTACTGTCTATAACAATATTTGTGTTCTGGTTCCCGAATGTATTAATTGGTGTTAATTTTTAGTATAAAATGATAGAAAATTTTTGATAAATTCTGCTATGAAATGCTGATGTTTCTCATCGGCATTTATTTCTGACCAGTCGTGTGAAAATTTAAATGTATAGTTTTGTTAAAAGTATCAGGAAACGAAAACTGTTATAACGTGAGGCCATTCCTTGTTTGATTTATTGTTTTTTAATTGGAACCAAGTGCTTAACCATACAAGGGGGCTAATCATAATACAAGAGATATCCATCTGAACAATATTTTTTAACACACTGCATTATGAAAGAGAAGAGATTTCGGGATAACTTTCCATCAAAAGTTAATTTTAAATTTAAGATTATTAGCATTTAACCGTATACTTTCTGTATCCGTGGCAAAAGAGCTTGCCTATTTCTTTTTCAGCATCACTGAAAGAATATCGTTTCCTTCACTGCTAAATGGAAGTGGTTAAATGGTGTCATGAATGCTAAAAATACAGTTTTCGTCAGCTGAAAGAGTGAAATGCCTGCACTTAGCTTATTACCATATTATTTGCTTTTACACATTGATGGCTTCAAAATATTTTATGTTACTTAAGTAAGATTTTATTCTTTTATATTCGCTACAAATGAATCACTGCTTTCTGTAATAACAAGTATAAGTTTATGTGTACAATTAATACATCATTGTAAAATCATATAAATATTTATCAGACTTTGCTTGGAAGATAAGTTCATAAATATTTCATACGCTGTTTAATAAAAAAACTTCATTTCATGCCATTTATAAATCATAAATAAAATGCATATGGACTGATATTTCAGATTTATGAATTTGTTATCAAAATTAAGTGGTACTTGGGATATAATGTTGTTGAAATTTCGGATTTTAGAAAATTGCAACAATCTAATCGTTAAATAGAAAATAAGTTCTGTATGTTCTAATCAGACATCTTCTTTCTCTAATACCATTACAAAAGGAGCAAGGTGCAGTATTCCTATCAGTCTATAATTAGAGCTCAATTTATTGTATGCTGAAGGTTCGGTAGACTTTTAGAGAAGACTAAGTTACACAGACTGTGTTTATATATACCACATCTTTTTATTGTCAATAAGTACTTTTGATTATTTTTAACTTCAAATACCTGATATTCTCACATCATGTTTCTTGACAGAAAGCAAGCTTGCTTCTCTTGCTTGAAACTGAACATTCGATATTTGAGAAAAAAAAGATCTGGTGTCTGAAACTGCTGATTGTTAACCTCTGAACAGAAGAGTGCTATTTTTATTCAATAAAACTAAGGCTCAGACAGAACAAAATTAAAAATATACGATTATTCCGGAGCTATTGGAGTGTAAAATGTCATAATTGAGAGCATTTTATTTAAGAATAAAATTTGAGAGATCCCAAAGCTTGGTGACTATTTGCTAAAAATTATCACCTACAGAGATATCTTGACAAGCTTTCAAAAAATGCGAAAATGGTGAATTATTATATTAAAGTGAAAGCGTGTATTTAAGTGTATAATTCTAATATTATCAGTTTCAATCACTTGAAGATAACAGTAAGTGTGGTTTTCTGATATTATGCGTTATAAGCTCGCGCAGTTTAAACTGCGTACTCAAAATCGATTGAAAAGCCTATAATTCATAAAACAAAAATCTAGTGTTATTGATCTATGAGGCATTACTTTATCTCAACACTTAAAGAACTTTTCGTTTCACATATGACAAAACATATCTACAAACTTATGAAATCGAAAAGTTTCGAAAGGGTTTTGCTTTAGAACCAAAATGGTTTTGCTTTAGAACCAATCTCTAAACTTCTAGCCTTACGATCAAAAAGATTTAAATTAAAAATGTTGGAAAAGTGGTGTAATTGTAAAGTTTGTTCAATGAACAGCATAAAACAAATACCAAAATCCATCAATAGGAATGTACAAAAATATATATAAAAATTAAAATGACTTTAAACGTGCTCATTATTCAGCATTAGCTGCATCTTAGCCAGAAATATTTGTAAAAATATTCGCTCTTTACGCTTTATTAACTTTTAGATGAACGTAGCCTCTGCTGATATTTCACTTCCTACGAAGTGATGTAACATTTCATTGGGTATTAGCTTCGTTAGACAGACAGGGCAAAACTTAGGGGATATATTTCTCTAGTCGGTAGGAAAGTTGTCATCTCGCCGGCGTAGAATCCACAATCCAATCCTTCGGGATGCAGGATCGTGAAATCCCGTCTTAACAAGGCGTCCCGTAAAGAATCGATATTTCTCGCTGATAAAACGCAGAAAGAAGTATGCTTGTACCGGTGATAAGCATACCATTTCTCGTAAGAAACATTGCCCCATAACAGAAAATACTTTAAGTTACGGCAGAATGCAGGCGTACAGATTGTACTTAGGAAAAAGAAAACTTTTGCTATCTATTTTCTTTCTCATCCGATAGAAAAACTAAATCTTTTCATTTTTTATATACATGATCCTGAAGTGTGTTTTTTTTTGTTTTTTTTTCTTTGCTTCATTTAGTAAATGATCTTTCTATTAATTGTTTACCGTCCAGTTCACTTATGCTAAGTGTGTATGTGCAAAAAGATATAATTTGTTTCATTTTGAAGACATTGAAGAAATTCCAAGTGGAGAAGAAGTTAGAGTTCATATTTATGTCATTAGTTTTGTTTTGTAACACTGAGCAAAAGGTAGTTATTCAATTTCACTAAATACGTTTAAAGTTCCTAGAAGTTCCTAGTTTAAAGACCTGGATGTTCAAATACGTCGTTGGAAATTAGGGTTAAAAATTTGATTGAATTGAATAATTTGAATGTTGATCTAAATAAACCATCATTTCGGCTTCAAACTTTTATTGTTCAACAAATCTGTCCACATCATATCAAAGATTTAATAATGCTTATGATTTATTGTCTAAAATAACGTAGCTACCTACAGTAAGAAATGCGAAAAAAAAATTAAAATGAGTTAAACCTTAGTCATTACAGGATTCGTCTAATTATCGAAGGATCTAAATTTCGACCTCTAACTGAAGCCAATATTTAAATGTATAGCAGAGAACTAATTATTTTCTGAATAACTTTTGAAGAACACTGTAGAAACAGTTGTAGCTTTTCAAAATAAATTCTTGCTTTTTGCTAGTAAAGTGATAATTAAAACACCGATAAAAATCTTGACTTGATCGTAAATTTGAAGTACATGTCTGAAATATATTTAAAGTATCAATCCTTCACTTTTTACTTGTTCTTTTAATAACAAATGTATAATAAATCGATATTAATAACTAACAGTTTTTTTTTTTTTTTTTTTTTTTTTTGCCAATAACGAATTTTCTACGCAAGACGCATACAGAAGAATGGTGGAACTTCAAAAGTTAATGAATTTGTTTCTCATCTTAATGGACACAACCCACACCATCAGAAAAGGCAGCTACTTAGGTTTTGTCATGCATTGCTATTAATTCCTTTCTTATGCTTATGACGTAACACAGGATCAATTTTCAATGATACCGCAACAGAAGGAGGCTTTCTGTATGCTCCGGTTTGAAGATACAGATCTGTGATTACAAAGCAATATGAGTTTCGTGCAGGTTTTAAAAGGGAAGCAGCAGTTTGATTCTCCACAAGTTAACGTTTTCAGAAGTGCACGGTCCTTCGAATGCTTTCTTCCTCCCTTGAAGCCAGGGTTGTTTACGACTTGTTTCTGCACAGTTGGAAAACTGATAGTTATCTGAACTGAATATCAGTTATGGTGCTTACATTTTATAACTCGGCGAAATTCCCCCATTTTATTTTGAATGTGCAAGCGGACCTCAGTAGTGTTCTTCCACAACCCTGGATCAGATGAGCAGTAAGCGGAGAAAACGATATTGTTCCTTGGCCACCTTGTTTGCCATATCTTACAACATGCGATTTTTTTTGTTGGAATTCGTTAAAGAGATTATTTATGTACCTTCATTGCCCTTATCCATTCAGGAACTTTGTGAATGAATGACACATGTACTGCTGGCCATTACAGCGGACATGAAACACCGAGTTCAGAATTATTTTTATTACCACGTGCGTCATATGCCAAACTGAATGTACATATAAGACTATAATGAATGTATAAGACGCTTGGAAAATTGACGCTGTTAATAGTGCATGCTATGCCCGTGTAAAGTAAGTTTTTCTTTTTTTAAAAATTTGGAAAATGCTCTATTCTTTTGCGTTTGCCTGATTATAATATATGTTAATAATGTTAAGTGAGCAATATCGATGAAATCTCTTCAACACTGTCTAAAGAAGAATTAGTTCCTAAGTATTAATAGCACTGCACTGAAAATTATTAACAATGCCATATATAACATATGTTGTTAATGTTAGTAGTATTTTTTTCTGTTCGCAGTGAATCCTTTAGAGGATATTAACAGCATTATGATGAATATATATATCCTGTGCTTTTAAAAGATGGTAAATGATGATGAAAATACATTTGGAATGTATGAAATGAGAAAAGAGATTTATTATATAGCGCACTCCAAAAAAGTCATGTAAAAAAGTGCTATTTGTTCTTAACATTTTCAGAATTACTGATACCATTCCGTATCTTTAAGCAAATTTTAAATGAAATTTCTGGCACGATATTTTATTTCCTTAAAAGTTAATGCATATTTAAAATAAATAACATAACTGCAAAGGGTGTAAAAAGAAAATAATGTAATAAAGTTCCTGGAAATAGTTTATAAGGATATTTATTATTTTAATTAACCAGTTACTATAATTCAAACCTTTACGATCACTTCTTCGTTCCGTTTCTTCAATATAATGTAAATTTAGTTAGAGAATATTTAAATTGAGGTTTTTGGATTGTTAGACAAAGCGTGGTTCAGCCACTCGAAGCCATATTACTAGGTTTCGATACCTCTGATAAGGTTGCAATTCTTCGGCTTTGTGTTATTGCTTCTGACATTTAAATTGTTACGCCGGTGAGAAGTTTTAACGCAGCAAAATAACACCACGCATAAATAATTTTCAGAACGACTAAACGTTATTTGAAAGATATCTTTTGGACGTACAACTGAAATTGATGAAAATATTTCCCCTCAACTTAGTATGCTCAGAATTGGTATTTTGAAACATGAATGGTGAAATACGAACAGAAAATTCATTTTGCTATTAATAACTTAAAATATATTGTTACGGAATTTGTATTTGATTTGCTATTTTTAGTAGAATTATGAGTAAAATTGTTTTATTTTCCCTTGCAACGCAGACGATTTTGAAGAGAAAGCTACGTCCGAAAAGTAAAAATACGAGAGCGCGTGCATTTAACTAAATAGATATCTCGTACTTCTTTTTGCTATCCAGAAAAATCGGGAAAATACCAAACTGTTCTCGCGCATGATTAAAAAGCTTATAAAAGCCGGATTGAAACACCTCAGCTCAGTTGTTGTTGTTAAGCTAACTGTAGTTGTCTACTTAGTGCTGTTATTGATTGCAGCGATTCGCGGTGAGATTGAATTAGCTTTCTCTGTGTTGAATTGAGTTCTGTTTAACGTTTTTAGTAGTTCAAAATATAACTATTGTGAGATATTGCGATATTGTACGAATATCTCTGAGAAAATATTTCAGCATTTAGTTTTATTTCTTGTGAAAAGAATAAATTTTATTAACTTTTTAACGACTTGTGCATTCAATCATCCATTACGAACCCGTACGCCCGCAATAATATATAAAGTGCAACATTCTTAATTCCTTTCCTATCAATGAAGTGATCACAGTGCGCAGTTTCAGTAAATAAGCAGCGAAAAATATATTACGTCTCCGCTATCCAAATGTATACGTATTGAAATTTGCCGATAGCTGATGAAATTTGCCGAAAATAGCCGATTGCTTAGTATTTCAAAATTCATCAGCACTCTGCTTACCTCTTTAATGCTTGAGTCGGTGAACGATAACTAATCACTGTTCAACTGTCCTTAAATTACTGAAAAAACTTTTTTAGTCCACGGTTTATTTTTCTTCAAACAGTCCAGAAATGAGTCCATCAACGAGCTGTTCATCGACGAAAGGCCTTCATTTGCATAAAAAAATATGCTTCAAATCATTTCAGACTGGTTACCGTCTCGATTACAAAAAGGAATAAGAGTTGCCGCTTTGCCAGAGTATTTTGATAACTAGGATGACACTTTTGCGTAAACGACATTTTGAAAATGTCTTCATCACACATCTCATTACTTGCTCTCTTCTCTTGACATGGTAAGATAAAAAAAAAGTATTTTGATATATTTTGGGATGAAAGCCAACTTGAAAATTTGCGTTTTCTCTCTCTCTAGAAATGCTGAAATTCTCAGTTCCAAGCTGCTTTTCCAAAGGATATTTTTCGTGAAGATCTTTTTCACATTTTGTGAAATAACTTGTTCTCCCTTACTTGAAATTCAGTTTCTTTAAAATGTCGTATAAACAGTCTAGGCTGTAAAAGCA
>KK121483.1:154196-169914 GCA_000611955.2 Stegodyphus mimosarum | reverse complement strand
TGTAGCAGTAAATAAAGAAAGGTAATTTTCAGTAGTTAATTTAAAAGTTAATATTTAAGGGGGTATGTTTTACAAATATAAGTATTGTTTTACTTTAAAAGAGGAATTCTTTATTCAGAATTTTCAGAATATTTTTATTATCTTAAAATACTTTAACTAAAGACATTTTTCTTCTTTATATAGTTTATTCTAAGAGGTGCTTGGCGTATGATAGGTTGATTAATTCTTGGTGTTGTTAATTCGACCTCATTATAACAAACTGCTAGTACTGTAAAGAATTATCGCAGTTCTTCATTCGTACTCTTGAGGTGTAAGTGGTTAATAGGTCCAGCTAGTATTCGGAATTTCGAGATTTGTAACCTGGTTAAGATAAAACTGATTTTTCACTTTCTGTGTACCCGAAAATCCTAATCTTCTGTACACGCTGTCTTGCTGTTAACACATATTGGACTGGAATTAATGGGTGCTTTAGCTAAACGTTAAGTTACTTTTTAGCGGGTAAGTCAGTAGTTAAGAATCTGAATTTCACGTATTCATAAACTTATTTGAATGTAGTCGAATTCCTGTTATCCAGTATTTTAGTTATCTAGATCTTCATTCTTCTTTCTTTTTTGTTAATAATTTATTTATAGGCTTTTAATTTTTTGTTGATTTAAATAGTAAAACTTAATAACACACTCCAGTTTATAATTCTTATAAGCTTTGTTAAATTGATTTAGATTAGGATAAAAATTAGGGTGGGCCATTTTTATATGGAAAACTATGAGTCATCAATTGCAGTCTTGGGCATCTCCTTAAAGTTTTAAACTTGCTCACGTATATCCATGGTGCTAGAGTTTTAATTTCCTCTCCAAAGGGAAGATATAGCTCAATGATCTCACAGTTTTGAAATACTTCTGAGAAAGAATGGATCATCACATCTATAGTAATGTATTCAAATTAAATTTAAAAAAAATTGAAATTAGATACGTTTTATTACATTCAATATCATACTAACAAATTTCAGATAACCGCATAATGATATTAAATTAAGATACATATCATATATTAAGGCTATTTTGAATTCAAATTCGGTTTTCGATCTAGATTTTAACGTATTCCAACATGCTTCTTTTGCGAATTTTCTGGAAGCCTCCATAACTCTTAAAAAGCTTTTTTTTATTTATTATTTTATTTAATATTTTATTAAAATTTTAAACAATTTAATTCCTCTCTCAGATTTATCATGCACCATCTGCAGACTTTCTGATTTTATTTTTTCCATTTACAATCACTAATATGATTACATTCACTAATATTGTACTGATCTTCAGTTTCGTTAAAGGGTTCTCTTGCTTCGGAAGTGGTCTTGTAGAGACTTCGGAATTTTTAAAGTGAGAATCAGTTATATCTGAACCACGATTTTAAAAATACTAGCTGAATGTGTTTAACCACTTACATCGCATGCATGCATGCATGATGGAATGGAATATTTCTTTGCAATCTAATCTGAGATCTGGTTTATCTTTGAGAAGAAGTAGGTTACCACATGATACCATTTGTGTCTTGATTTAGTGGAAGTCCACATTACTAATAACATCTTTTATTATCATGACGTCAAAGAAAATAGCAAGGGTAACAGGTAGGTAGGTAGACAGTTAGGTTCTTCAGTTAGGTAGCCATCGAGTTACTGTAACATCTTCTCCGACGATGCATTTTTGAATCTCGGTGTGGTAAAGATTCTGAATGCATGCACACTCGTAAATAAGGACCCCAAATGTAACAGATCGTTTGATATGATCTTTTTCTCTCTCTCTGACAGTTCGAAAACATCTTGCTAGTTGCAAAATTGGTAGATTTTTCTTTCGTAAATCAGTTTAGACGTCCATAAAGCGTGGTGCATTGTTCTGGTGAGTGTATTTTTTAAGGAGGAATCTCTGGCGTCAGATTTATCTACCGATAACGTCTTGAGATTTCCTTTAAGCTATGATTTCATTTGCCTACTTCAGATAAATATTCTAGTTCGTTATATTTAAAGTAATCCTTTTCCAAACGAGTTTTAAGACTGAAATTTCTTATGTACTCAACTATTCCAAATATATTAAATTATTTAACGAAGGGAGATCTGTAAAATTAGATGGCTCATAATTTCTATCATATGATGAGGACAAACTAACCACAGTAATTCACTTTAAAATTGTTCTTTTAAAATAGCATAGTCCCTTCCCGTGTTCGCTGCAATTGTTTCAGAATATCCATGGACATAACCTGCTGTATTATTCCATTACTGCAGTGCATTTTCATTGCTTAGCTGTAACAAATGCTTCTTTTTTAAAAAAAATAAACTAAAGACACTTGTAGAAACTATATAAATTCCCTCTTTATGTGACGAATTTTTCCCTTGCAATATACAGGCTAACTGAAGTCAGTTTATTCCATTTCTTTAGGCCTTCTAGGGTACATATTATTATTCTGAGTTTATTATGAAGTCTGGTAAATGTGAAAACACTCCAGTTACAAGAAGAGTTTAGCAAGGAATTGAAATAAAAATTGATCTTTAAACAAAAATATACGCATTTATAGAAATTTTCATTTACAGAAAAATATCTAATCACAACTATGACTGCATCCAGCAACCAGTAAATTTATACAGAGTTTTCTCTTTCTCCTCTGCTTTCCTTCGTGATGTAATTGGTAGCACGTCCAGCTCGCAATCAGGAGTAGTTCGAATATTGCCAAGACTATACTGGCTTTCTTGCCTTTCTTGCTCCTAAAAAAGCGAAAGTCTTTGTAGTGGCGCCCGATTAAAATATGATGAAAGATAATTCGTTATCACCTGCGCTCCGCAGACTGGGTTTCATTCCCCTTTCCTTAACAACCCTTTAAGTGGGGAAAACGATAAGGAATTTTTGCATATATCACTGCGGATTCTCGTAGTGTATCGTTTAGCATTTCTGGCTAACATCGGAAGATCCGCGGTTCGAATCCAGGCAAGGCCATAGCTGATTTCTGACCTCTGCTTTTCCGAATTAACTAATACCTTCATACGTTTAAAATCGAAGAGTTTATGATATAGAATTACAATAAAAAGAAAGTTTAAGCCACCGGTGATCGAGCGATAAAGTCGCTGAATACTGGTAATTCCCCTCGAGGTCCAAGTTCCGGTGAACGGGCTGGCTGCATGGACGTTTTCGTGGTTTTCTCCTGTGTAACGTGTATACGAGCCAGGTTCCTTTAGAAAGGTCCTCCGCGAAAGATCGCTCCCCTTAAGCAGCTAACTCTCGCGTGCTTTGCCATAATTAAACAAGCCAAAAAAATAAAAGTAAAAAAATAAAAACCTGAAAGCTGTCAGATTTTATATTATGCCCAAAGGGCCGTTTTTTAACGTTTTGTGTTTTACCTTTATGTATTCAATATTATGGTTTTTGCACTTAAACCATAAAATTGAATTTGACAGCAATATCACAAAATATTTAAAAGAGCATAGCTTTAGAATTTCTGATACAGTCTCTACTGGAGATAAAAATGTTTTTATCCCGTACAATGTTGCCATTGCTAGCTTTGAAATCTTGAGTTTGTTAATCAAAAAGTCTTTAATGTTTGATAAAATATGAAATAGATAATAAAACAAATTCCAAATTTGGGCTCTCAGATGCCAATATTCGAATGGAGGACTACGTTATTCAAAATTTGATGTTTCTAGGTACTAAAAATTTAATACACTCTGGTGCAAATATTGGCCTAAAGAAATATATGCACCCAAAAACAACTGAGCCATAACGGGGCGTGCAAATGGGGTTTAGCAATGAAACTTACAGCACCAATCAGCATTGTGGAGCGATCTGAAGTGCGAAGCTGATAGAATGTAAAAAGGCACGGCGAGTGATGAGCATTTACAACTGCTCTGATGTCTTGGATACACGACATTGTAACGAAAGATGCCTTTAAAACGTACTCGATGGTGTTCCGATCAGTCTTACTGCTTTGACAAATAGCATGAAAATGGCTACCTCACTACGGTTTGGAATTCCAGGCAAGCTACTCAAGATATGGTATCCGACTGTCGCCGAAACGATCATCTTATATGGAGCGGCGATCTGGGGTACACAGGTCACATCACACATGAAACATATGCTTAATTCTATCTAGCGACAGCAACTCCTTATGATTTGCAGGTTATATCGCACATCTCCGACGGCGGCACTACAAGTAATAGCGGGAACGCATCCTCTTGACTTAGTCAGAGAGCGAGAAGCTACAATAGTGAAGGTTTCCCGTCTTGGAGTCACCGTTAATCTATGGGGACAAGAATACGACACTTCCGATTATGAACATTATAGCCCAGAAGATCCATGACATCCAACGACAAATAGCCTACAGGAGTATATCGCACTTATGAAACCAAATGGCCTCAATAGTGCGGATGGAATTTACACAGACGGCTCTAAATCTTTTGAGCGAACAGGCAGTGGCCTCTTCTATATCGAAAATAATAGAGTCATTTACCAGTGGCAAAGGAAACTAGGTACTTTTAACTCAGTTTTTCAGGCGGAGTTAGAAGAGAGTAGGCAATTAGAGCAGCCATAATTTATTTATCTGTCCAAAGCACCTCTGGCATCTAATCACATATATACGGACTAAGCTTCAGGTTTGCAATAGCAGGGACTGCTTCACGCAGTCCATTAGTGAATAATATTAGACATCTGCTGCTGCAAATTTTCCATTCAGACAATAGGCCTCATCTGCACTGGATCCCCTCACATATTGACATATATGGCAATGAAATGGCTGATCACATTGCCAAAGAAGCGTCATGTTCTACCAGACTCCCAGAATACCGGCTCCTAAACTGGTCTCTTTTCTCAAGCAACAATGTCTCAGCTTATGACTAAATGGCAAGACGAGTGAAACAGAAGTACGACAGGACGAAAAGTATATAAGTACATACCTAGGGTCTTCCTGAACAGACATATTCCGCCTTACTATACCACTCACTTTTTGTCGGGCCATTGCCCCTTTCCCTCTTCTCTGTACCGCTTTAGGATTAGAGATAATGCATTGTAATATTATGAAATATAGGTGATTGGATAAAGTACTATACACTGTAAGGTAAATTTGCAATTTTTGTCAAAGGTAAATTTGTGTGTAATGTGCCAGTATTTGAATCAAGTTTTCGTATTTACCCATGAATGTAAAAGTTTTTATGTTAAGAAGCAGATTGATAAAATGTACTCGTACTGCTGTATAATTCATTTCTATGTGAAAATACTCGTGAAGAAGTAGATTCATAATGTATCTACGTAAAAATAAATAAATAATATAAATTGATCTATATAAAAATACTCGTGAAGAAGTAGACTGATAATTTGCACATGCTGTATAATGCATTTCTGTAATAATATGGTACAAGTTATTGGTCTATCAAGAATTGGTAAATGTATAGTGTATAGATATAAAGTAAAAGCATACCTTAGCTTCATAAGATGTAATTATTTTTGTGTAATGTTTTAATAACTCAGTTATGTTTTAGTACTTATTCAAGAATGTATCAGCATTTATTCAAGAATGTGCTATGTATTTGTATTATGTAATTACTTCACATAGTTGAATCTATTTTTTTATTTGTATTATGTATTAGTAAGTATGCTTCCTAAGAAACATAGTGCTATTAATACCTTTAAGGACTTTAAACTGCTGAGCTGGTAAATGTATAGTATATAGGTATAAAGTACAGATATTGGAAGCATACCTTAGTTTCATAATATGTAATTATTTTTGTGTAATTGTTTAATAACTCAGTTATGATTTAGTACTTACTCAAGAATGTTTTAGCATTTATTCAAGAATGTGCTATGTATTTGTATTATGTAATTGCTGCACACATTTGAATCTATTTTTATTATTTGTATTATGTATTATGTATTAGTATGTATTGTATTTTCATTGTATTATGTATTAGTAAGTATGCATGTACGGGGTGGCCATAATTAAACTGACAGTGCTCACAGTGTTCTGTAGCGTGATCTATTTGCGAGAATGACGTCACATTTTGTAGGAAGATTAAACAAGACGGGGGACGAAAGATTCCGTGAAAAAACAAATTAGTTCCAAAAGTCACTGCTAGGGGAATATTTGCCGCTATGTAATAGAAAATAGAGTGTTAACAAATGCAAATTAATATGGAATAAAATTACCTTTTATTATGCACATTTTCTGATTTAGTTCAAGTGCAATATGGCAACACTTTTAAAAAAGCGTAAAATCTACATAAACACCGATAAAGTCTCGTGATCTGCAATATCACGTACGCTGAGCAGCAGAAGAAGTTCTTTATTCAAATTTCACGTTACATCCATTGGCACAGTGCCAGCTGCTTGGGTTTTAAAAGGCAATGTGTTACGTTTCGAATCAATCGGATTGAAAGTTTGTGTGCAATGTCTCCTTCTTTAGTCGAGCGTGCGTTACTGGTCAAATTCTTTTAACTCAACCAGTGCAATGCGTCAGCCGCTCTTCGTGCTTTTAGAACGCACAAAAAAAGGCATAAAGGTAACGGTCCTGTGTCAGTTAATGGGCTAAAAGCAATGGTTGCGACGTTTGAGAAAACAGGTTCTCTGAAGGTTCAGTCAGGCAGAGGACGAAAACCTGTACCACAGGATACAATCGAAGCAGTTGCCACGGCGATTGTCGACAGAGGATCAAACAATATTGCTGCCACCTCTAGCGCTCGTGGAGTAGCTCGGAATATGGATATACCTTACAGTACGGTATGGAAAATCTTACGAAAGATTATCAACTTCCATCCGTACAAGATCAGCCGTGTAGAGGAGTTACTGTACCCCGACCGTGATAAGCAATTGACTTTTGCTCTCACCTTTCTTGCCAGAATGGAGGTGGATGCTGCTTGACCGTGGAAAATCTTATGAGGAGACGAGGCCCACTTTTACCTGAATGGAACTGTGAATACCCAGAACTGTCAAATTTGGGATGACAGATCATCACATGCAGTCACAGCAATTCCCTTACATTCACCAAAGGTAACTGTTTGGTGTGGGTTCACAGCGGAATTTATCGTAGGCCCATTCGTCTAAGAGAACATTACCCCGAAAGAACCAGAAACCTGTTTTGTTACTGGAGAGAAATATCGTCACATGTTGAACAGCTTTGTCATTCCGGTACTTCAGCAAAGGCAATGCCTGGGGGAAATGATTTTCATGCAAGATGGAGCCCCCTCCACACGTTGCTGTACGGGTGCAACAGATGCTACGACAGAAATTCACAACAGAAAGAGTGATTAGCAGCTACTTTCCAACTGCAAGGCCACCTTGGTCGCCTGATCTTACCCCATGCGACTTCTGGCTATGGGGTTACCTTAATTCCAAGGTCTATCAGGGAGTGGTCCAGGACCTGGCTACGTTGAAGGATATCACGGACTGTCACGGAAAATATCACGGACTGTACGGGAGATTCTTGCAGACATGTTACTTTCTGTTGTTGTGCATACTGTGCACAGAATGCAATATGTGGTCCACAACAACGGCAGCCACATTGAACCTCATTTGAATGGAAAATAAAAGGTAATTTCCGTATTGATTTGCATTTGTTAACACTCTATTTTCTATTACACAGCGCCAAATATTCCCCTAGCGGTAACTTTTGGAACTAATTTGTTTTTTCGCGGAATCCTTTGTCCCCCGTCTTGTTTAATCTTCCTAAAAAATGTGGTGTCATTCTCGCAAATAGATCGCGCTACAGAACACTGTGAGCACTGTCAGTTTAATTATGGCCACCCGGTATTATGCACGATCGATAAGAGCTTCGTCTTTCTAAGAAACAAAGTGTTATTAATAGCTTTAAGGACCTTAAACTGCTGAGTTGGTAACCAATTCTGTATGGATTATGTAATACTCCGGGACGGAAGCCAACTCAGCGGATTTCTGGATTTCAGTTGTCAGACTTTGAGAGTGGTTGCTATGAAAACCTTTAAGAACGTTAACTTCTTAGTTTTCAATGTCTAAGAAGGTTTCACTTACCTTTCTTCCTTCTAAAAGTCGTGCCCGGGTGAGCTTGCCTAAAGATAATTTCGAAGTTCTAGGAAATCTACATCTCAAGAAAGAAAAAACTTTTAATTTCAAATATTTCAACGTTAAGATATACAGAAGCACATTAAATCGAAATTACATCCAACATCACACATATCGTCCATTCAACTGTTCTTTTTTCTCGTTGCCAAAAAATTAATAACAAAAAATTAAAGTCATAACATTTCATCGCGCGCCATCTAGTGAAAACAAAATCGTCTGTTCATTAATTTGTTTTATAGTTTTTCTTTACAGGCCGTTTTCGACACTCCCCACTTTGAGTTTTTAACAACTTCTTGGTAAAACTCAAACATCTGCTAGGTAGTCACTTCCGTTGGTTTGATTTTATTAGTCTGCCATAACGTGAACGCTGAGGCTCCGATGGTCGAGTTGGAGTTGGATTATCAGTAGATACTCTGAAATCCTCAGTTCTTCTCTCCAGCACAGCTCCATCATTGGAACAGGATTGGCGTGAAGTGTTTCCCTCCTTTGAACGTCCTTCTGTACCTGGGTCTAAATTAGAGGGTACAGAATCTGAAAACGAAAGAAAGTTAGTAGGACATAAAGACGTTTTTTCCTTTTCCTGCAATTCCAAAGGGAACAATTTTTGCACAGGACGTAAAAAGGAACCATGTGCTGTTTTTACAAGAGCTACTCTAACCCGATGGTCCTTTCCTGGATAGAGTTTTACTATACACCCTAAATTCCAGTTCAGTCTTTTGGTATGATCATTTCCTAACAAAACTATTTCTCCTTCATTTAAAATCCTTTCTCTTTTTACCTTATATGCTTCTCTCAGTTGTCCTAGATACTCAGTTCTAAAACACTTTCTTAAATCCCTTTTCACTTTAACACGATACGCAAATTTCTTTTTTAACTTATTTGCCTCAATATTGTCAAACTCGGGTACGCCGATTTTTCTAATATCTTGCAAGAACATTGCAGGAGTCAGAGATTCCAAATCTTCGGGATCTTCCGAAATATAAGTCAGCGGTCTTGAGTTAATAAAGCTTTCACAATCGCATAGAACAGTATTCATTTCTTCATGAGTTAAAGACGTTTTTCCTAAAGTTTTCCTTAAAATTCTCTTCATCAGTCCAATCAGTCTCTCCCAGAAGCCTCCCCACCAGGGGGCGTTAGGAGGTATGAATTTCCATGTGATCGGATTTAGCCCTTCTATGTTCTTCAGTTTCTCTAAATCTACTTTCTGTAATAGCCTAGAAGTGCCTTTGAAATTAGAACCATTGTCTGAATAAATGATAGCTGGTCTTCCACGGCGTGCTATAAATCTCCTCAAACCAAGAATAAAATTTTCAGTCGAGACTGAGGTTAACAATTACTGCACGGTATACTGCACATGTCAGGATCAAAATCCAAGACTTTTTTCCTCCTTTGAGAATAAGAGGACCTGCAAGATCCACTCCTATAATTTCAAAAATTGCGGCATCTCTTACACGATCTTGAGGTAAAAGTCCTTCTGATACAGTTACCGGTTTCGTTTTAAACCTATTGCAGATGATACAAGACCTGATTACTTCTTTAATAGTTTTTCGTTTTCAGAATAGGCAAACGGAATTCTTCATGATCTTCTCTGAAACATATTTTTGTTTTTAACCTCAAAATACCATCTGAGTCTTTAATTACTTGTAAAGAATTTAATCTCTTGTCAGTCTCATTACTGAACGCATCCTTCTGTACTTGCTTTAGCAAAATACGTTCAGCCCTTTTGATTTCCTCAGTCATCAAATTCCCTGTTGTTCTATGATCTTTTACTTTCTTCATATTTGTTATAAATCTAGTTATCCACGCTGTAATTCTTACAAGTTTAACGTAAGATGAATAACGATAGTAATACTTTTCTTTGCATTGTACCGAAACTGCCGTTACAATAGTTTTCTTCTTTTCTGAATTAACTACCTCCATATTTGGAATGTGTTCCAATTTTGGCCATTCTTCTTCCTTTTTTATGAGCCAAGAAGGTCCCTCCCACCAACTTTCTTTGATAAGAGTTCTCACAGAACATCCTCGTGAGGGAAGATCGGCAAGGTTCAGTATACCTGGTACATATCTCCAATTTTCTTTAGAAGATAATGTTCTTATTTCTTCCACTCTATTGGCTGCGAAAATCGCCCAAGGACCTTCCTTTTTTATCCAGTAAAGAACATCCATCGAATCTGTCCAAAACACTGATGATACATCTTCCATGTGCAAATCTTTCTTTATTGACGTAGCCAACCTTACGCCAATCGTACAAGCTAATAACTCTAACCTTGGAATTGAAATTCCTTTTAACGGTGCGACTTTCGATCTCGCTTGAATCAATTGGCACGTTACTTCACCATCCCTTTCGGTTCGAAGAAAGACACAAGTAGCATAAGCCAATTTAGAGGCATCACAAAAAATTTGTAACGATACCTTGGCATTCTTAAGGTCGAGGCTCGAGAGCCTTCGAGGAATTTTGATGTTTTCTAGATCTACAAGCTGTTTTTTTCCAACTTTCAAATTTCTTTTCTATGTCTAAAGGTAGTTTAGAGTCCCACGAAACTCCTATTTTCCAGCATTAATGCAACAGTAATTTGGGAATTAAAGTAACAGGACAAGTGACTCCGATTGGTTCAAAAATTCGATTTGCTAACGAAAGGATTTTCCTTTTTGTAATGAATTCTCCTTCCGTCTCTGTTTCTCTGCATGTGACAGACAAGGAATCATCTTCTAAATTCCATGCAAGCCCCAGTACCATCACTTCAGGTAGATCTGATTTTTGATGTTCAATTTTTCTTTCAAAAGTTTGACCACACATTTCACTGTGAAGCCAGCCACGCAAATCAAACTTTCCCGTAGCTAATAGTTCTTTGGCATCTCGTTGGAAACACTCTAGTTCTTCAAATGAATTTACACTCGTAACGCAGTTGTCCACATACATAGAATCTTTCAGTTTCTCAGCTGCCATTTTTAAACGGTCAGGTGCCTTCTTCAGATGATAATTTAAAACTGCCGCTAACAAAAATGGGCTGCACGAAAGGCCAAAAACAACGCGGCAATGCCGGTATATCACAAACTTCTCAGGATTTCCTCCTAACCACCACAAGAAGCATAGGAAATTCCTATCATTTTCATGTAGAGCAATTTGCAAAAAAGCTTTCCGAATATCCGATATGACTCCTATTTTTCCTAATCTAAAACGATTCAAAACTGAAGGTATCATTTCAATGAGATTGGGGCCCTTTTCTACACAATCATTGAGAGAATTAAAACTTCTCTGTCGAGCAGAACCATCAAAAACAGGTCGAATCTTAGTTGTAGAATTTTCTTTAAACACTGGTCGGTGGGGTAAGTAATAAAATTTCCCAGTTTTGTTAGACTCATTCAAATCGACCTTTTCGATTATCCCCTCCTTTTCCCATTCATCAAATACATGTTAATAATCATTTAATCTTCTTGCTGTTCTCAAAGATCTCACAGTGTTCTTCAATCGTTTTTTAGCCAGTTCGAAACTATCTCCAAGTTTTTCATGGCCCTCAATCCAAGGAATGCAAACAATGTACCTGCCTTCTTCATTTCTAGCCACAGTGTTTTCAAAATGCTTCAAAGCAAGATCCTGTAGTTCTAATTTTGTTCGCTTTTCACTGGGATCTTTTATGCCTAGCGAATCTAATTCCCATAAATCTGATATTTTTTCAAGATTCGTAAGCAAAGAGTGCACCAACAGTGAATGTTTTGCTTCAAAGTCAGATTCATGTTCAGATTTTCCTAAAATTGTCCACCCTAAATGAGTTTCTACTGCAGTGAGACCATCAGAAAGTTGTTTTACATTACCAGTTAATAATTTTCCCACAGTGTCAGAGCCCAATAAGATATGAATTTCATTAACGTCTTTTTCGAAAAGACAAAGCTTCTTATTCATATAAGAATCGGTTACAAAAATATTCATTCTTTTTAATTCTTGTAAGATGTTATGATCAGTAATTCTAGGTATGCCTAAGCAAATATGTTCCTGACCATTGACTTCCATAACAAATTTAAATTTTTCATCAAAACTGCATAACTTAATCGTATATCTATCATGAACTGAGGTCATTTTTTTACCTCCGAAAAGCCCATGAGTTATCGTTTCTTTTCCTCTACTCTTCAAACCCATGATTTTTGCAACATATTTTGAAATGTAACTTTTCTGGCTCCCAGTGTCTATAATCGCCCTCACCAGTTGCCTTGAACTTTCATTTTCAATGTAAACAGTTAACGTTTGCAAAAAAACTTCCCCCTTGCTTTGATTAGTTAGATCGGTAGACTCTGAATCCGTATTACTTTTTCTTTCCTTTTTCTGTTGTTCAAAGCAAAAAAATTTGTGATGTAATCCAGAACAGAATTCGCATTTAGTTTTCTTAATGGGGCAGTTCCGCGATAAATGCTTAGCTTTTTGTAAACAATTAAAGCAGGCTCCTTTGCGCAATAAGATACTTTTTCTTTCTTCCAACGTAAGATTCATCACTACATTGCAACAGTCAGAAGTATGAGTCATGGAATCACAAAATACACAAGTTGTTTTCTTTTTCTCCATATTACATCCGACTGGCGTCGAAGCCGTCAATAATTCATTCGCAGTTGTTAAATTTTGTTTTTTATTCAAATTCTTATCTCGCGGAAAATTATGTCCAGAGTCTTGTTTTCGATCGTTTAATCCGAATGACGACTTGTTATTAGAATATGTCTGTTCACGTGCCGTCAAAGCAAGAGATTGCTGTCAAAGCAAGAGTAAGAAACGAAAGTAAACGTTGAATGTCCGAACCAGATTTATTTTCTTTTGATTTATTATAACACTAAATCATTCGGAATAAGTTTTAAAAGCATAGGGCATAAAATACTGCCATAATGTTTGGGAGACACGTTTAATGATTCTAAACTTCTTAATTGCACATTACAGTTATCTACAAACTTCCTAAAAGATTTAATATCGTTAGAGGTTTTTAATGGCTGCATAGTTAAAATCTTGTTCATGTGTGCTTGAATCAATATTTCAGGATTGGCAAATCTATCCTTTAATAACTGTACAGCTTTATCATAGGCTTCTGCCGAAATAGGAAAACCCTCCACAGTGTTCAAAGCAGATCCCCCCAAATGAGCCTTTAAATAATTAAATTTATCTATTTTGTTTAGGGACTCATTATTATGCACAGCAGTTTCGAAACTATTCCAAAAGGTAAGCCATTTTGAGCCGTCATCTCCATAGAATCGGGCAATATGGTATTTAGGGACTTTAATACGCAGGTTATCAGAATTCGAAATTTGTTCTAATCTATGAGCTATTGGAGACTCAAAGGTTGTCGTGATTTGAGATTTCGCAAATTCTTCGATTTTCTTTTTCGCACGAAACTGCCAAAGCAATACTTTTTCTCTATATTCTTGTGTAGTTTCGAATTCTGTATCAAACTCCTCAGGCTTCAAAAGCGGTTCAAGCTGCTGATCAACTAAAGCTAGAGGTTCAAATTTAATGGAAAGAATTTCTATTAGCTCATCTATCTTTCCAGTATTTAAATCTATGTTTGATAATTCAGCTTCTAAATCATTAACTGCCTTCGTAACCGCTGTTCTCAGCGATTTACGTTTTCTTTTTAATAGCTCATATGATTGTGCTTCGGCCATATTTTAAAATATATGTGCAAATTTCTAAGAATGCTATCAATTCAAATTAATTCAGAATATGAAAAGATTCAGTAAATGTCTATATTTTAAAGTATACACAACACAGTTCACCTGATCAATGTCAATTAATTCAAATAAAAATTCTATATGCTAAGGTTCAATGTTTCACAATGATAAAATGAACACAAGTTATTTCAAATTATTTCTAGTTTCTATTTCATTAACATTAATTTTTCATTCCAAGATCAATTAATCAAGCTCACATCCCGGCAGGGATGCCATATTTGAAAACCTTTAAGAACGTTAACTTCTTAGTTTTCAATTTCTAAGTTCTAAAAGTAAGGAAAAAGGTTTCACTTACCTTTCTTCCTTCTAAAAGTCGTGCCCGGGTGAGCTTGCCTAAAGATAATTTCGAAGTTCTAGGAAATCTACATCTCAAGAAAGAAAAAACTTTTAATTTCAAATATTTCAACGTTAAGATATACAGAAGCACATTAAATCGAAATTACATCCAAAATCTCACATATCGTCCGTTCAACTGTTCTTTTTTCTCGTTGCCAAAAAATTAATAACAAAAAATTAAAGTCATATCATTTCATCGCGCGCCATCTAGTGAAAACAAAATCGTCTGTTCATTAATTTGTTTTATAGTTTTTCTTTACAGGCCGTTTTCGACAGTTGCATCATAGGGTTAAAAGATACCTATTGGTCGAACAGGTGGTTTAATTGATATCGTCGTTGTCCAGTGTTGGAACCAGTGGCTCAAAGAAGATATAATCAGCCGCCGTAGTGGCTTCAGACGTCCTCGGGCCTCCAGTGAGCAAGAAAATCACGCAATTAGTAGAGCTACCGCATCCACACTAACAACTAAGATATTATCGATTCAACTCCATTGGTCACGTCGCAGGGATCTCGGGATATCCAGGGTTACGATTTGAACAAGACTATGTGAAGCTGATCTGAGATCTCTGCGAACATTAAGATATTTGCCATTAGAACTTTACCGTAAGCAGTGTCGTCTTGCATGGTGCCCTTCTCGTTCAAGCTGGATAGTGTCCGATTGGAGAAATGTGATCTTCAGCGACAATTCACGCTTTACTCTCGATGCTGATGACCGCCGCAGCCATGTCTGGAGACGGAGAGGTGAACGGTTCAGTGTACCGTTTGTTACCGAGCGGCACACAGTCAGAACATAGGGTGTGAATGTCTGGAGCGCGATCAGCTGGGACAGGAGTTCACCATGCTGTGAGATACACTATAATGCAAAAATTAAGGACGAGACGGTTTTCTCAATATAACTTTGTACAAAAGCTTTTCAAATCAACACATTTAATACCGTAAGATCCCCAATACGTAAGGACATGAGTAATGTAAGCAACACTTACTAAAAGAGAAATCAGAGGGATAAAAAGAAGCTTTATTGAAAAAGTAGCATGGAGCGCAATTCGACTGAAGGCCGAAACATCCCTGTGATGGATGTCCAGCAAGAAACATCCGGTCTTTAATAGGGGATATGATCTCCCCTGACTGATTCACATCATTTGTGCATGCTGGATATGTGGTTGTTAATGAGCTGTTGAGACACTGCTGCTCGTTCCTCTTGTAGCCCCAATCGCCGTTTCGGAATCGTTACTGGCGATAAATTACGTGCTGCCACGGGTCTCCCTAGTAAGTTCCGTACATGCTTGACGGGATTTAGATCCAGAGACCTTGCCGACCAATCCATGTGTTCAATATCTTCACTCTCCAACAGCTCTTCGAAAGTAACAGTGAGGTGGAGCGTTGTCGTCCATGAAGAGGAACTCAGGACCCATAGCCCTTGTGAAAAGACGCATGTAAGGAAGAAGAACCTCGTTACAATAGCAGTCCCAGGTGACGAACCTCCTTGGGAGATATGAAGGTCGGTCCGGCTACCAAGCATTATGTCTGCTCGAACGAGAACTCCGCGACCTCCAAAACAGTCCCTTTTGATGATGTTGAAGGGGTTATTGCGTGTTCCCCGCTCTGTCCAGATGTGTATG
>KK121483.1:140816-152889 GCA_000611955.2 Stegodyphus mimosarum | reverse complement strand
GCCTGTTTCTTCTGGCCTGTAAGGCAATATACCGGTCATCTGCGGGTGTGGTTCCTCGTGGACGACCACTACTAAACCCCCGGATAGCTGTTCCTGTAGTTTGAAATTGTCTCCAAAGTCGTGAAACGATGCTGCGAGCAATTCCGAACTCTGCAGCCACATTTGTCACACTGCGGCCTTCCTCGAACTTCCCAATGATTCGACCTTGCGTAAAAGCATCCAGATGTCGTCTAACAGATTGATTATTCGCCATTTCTCGCTGAGGCAGCAACTCGGTGTGATTTTAACTGCTATACGGCGTGCAATCTCTTTGCCAGAAATACTGATCTTACACCGACAACATGCTTTATACTACTCAGACACTCCTCCCATTACGTCTACCTGCGTATCTGCGCATGTGCTACCGTACATCACCTTACTTAATCTCCTGATTGGTCTTTCTGTCCGCTCTGCCCCTTCGTTCAGTTGCTATGCTAATTTTTCGCTTCGTCCTTAATTTTTGCACACCAGTGTACTCTGACTACTTATAGGTACGCATTTTGCAACCGATCGTAATGCCTATGCTAGCAGGTCGTCCAGGTTCTGTTTATAGCAGGACAACGCTGGGCCACATACAGCACGACTTTCCCAACAATGTCTTTGACTTGTTAATTTCTTCGACTGGCCTCCAGACCTCTCGCTTATCGAACACTGGAACATGCTGGATAGGCAAATTTAATCATGGAATATATCCCAACTCGCTGTTGCTACATTTGTTGCACATACCGCAGAGGAACACAAGCAACTTAACAGACTTCATGCCCAACCAAGTATCAGATTGTATAGCTGCCAGGGGTGGCTTTACCACCTACTGATTTTCACATTCTTTGTATTGCTTATAATTGTCGAGTTTCGTAGTTGTGAGGCTCAATTGCTTCTGGGTGAATATATTTTTGTGACAGATTGTAATACTAACCTAATCGTAAAATTTCAGGTCTAGAACGTTGTTTATGAGAACTTATATTTACAATTTTTGTACTATTTCATATTCACATGTTTCGAATACTTAATTTTCCTTTTTGTTAAAAAAGCTAAGTTATGCCTAATTTTGCTTTCTTCACCCTTTCTAATCATTATCACATATAAGACCATACAAGTGCTTCTTGGCAGAAACAGATATTTTGGCAAATTTCGAAATTCTGATTCTCAAACTATACACGTGCCTGATGCAGCAACGTAAACTTTACTATTTTCATTAAAGAATGCATTTTCGGTTTGATAAGAGATGATCCTACAGAGTGAATAAGCTGGCTGCATACGAGGTTCCATTATTTTTTCAATGTGTAATATGAATGCAAGACATCCTCCTCGAAGACACCCCTTTCTTTAGACAGATAGCTTTCGCGCTTTGAGGCAATCCATATTTGTGACATAAAACTGTAGCGAAATTTTGTAAAAAGAATGATTTAATCCCTTGTTCCCATTAAACTATACGTGAATTATTTTTGTTGTAGTTCACTAACTATTTTTAAGAGTTTAAAATAAAAGCTTAATTTATAAAAAAATTTTCATTTATTTTTTATTTATCGTAAATATTTGAGTAGCTTCGACTTACGAACCAGATACATTCCTTAGACCACCACTAAGTAGTATATTTATTTGTGACTTTGATCCCTGATAAACAGCACTAATACTTTAACAATAATCCTTTAAAGGCTCGTATGGTATAATAACGGAACAGTACAATGATATAACAATAATAACAATTAATAATAACAATGGTAATTATTATAATAGGATTAACATAACTTACAATAATAGTGATACTTTTATATTCCTATTTTTACTATAAATAAACAGAATATAGCAGCAAGCTCGTGCTAAAAATTAAGATAACAAATAGGAAACGTTCAGAAATTAATAATATAAGAGAAGATTAAAGCTAATTCATATTCCATTAATATCTTTCGAAGTAGAACGGGCATTTTGAAGGAAGAAGATAACATTAATCGCCACCCGATTATTACGATATTCGCTAGAGAGGCTGAACGAGCGCTTAAGAGCTGGGATTCTATTCTTTTGTTGCCGGAGGGAAAAGCTTACCGCTGAACTAGTATCTTGAAAAGGTATCGACGTTTTATAATTATTTCGATTATTTAGCTAATCCCTTTGCTATTATATGTATACATTCTAACCAAAACGTACTTAAAATAAAAGATAAGTGATTGTAAAAAGTAAATAAAGTTGAAGTTATTGAAGGAGCAACAAATACTTAAATGATACTGGTTTCTAAAACAACGCACAGTGCGACGTAATGCGAGAAAACGTGTAAATCGGTCTCTGCAGTTTCGCAGTTGTATTATTTATCGATTTAATTATTTTATCATTATGAAACAGCATTATTTCTATATGAAAAGAAGGAGAAAACTTTCATTCTATGAAACTCTTGCAAAAAGGACATCATTCCCTCATACTCATTGATGCTTCTTCCAAATAACATTTGTTCTTAGTTTTCGGAAAGCCTATAATAATAAGCTTTTTCTTTCAACATAAATGGCAATCCATGTCTGCTGATCTGAAATCCTGAAATTTGTCATATGTGCGATAAAATTGGTCATTCATAAATGAGAACTTCTTGTACTGCTCATACAGATATTTTTGTGGTACTTGCTTGGAACAGCTAGTGATGTGGAGAATTTAGGAGCACGTCTCGAAAAAATGAATAAGGGTTATTTCAAACTTCCTTTGTTAACAACGTCACAAACATAGAATCACCAATCAGAAGTAGGATTCTAATTAAAGACGTCTATAGTCACCTTTCGAATATAATTTTATATGCAATATTTATGCGTCAAATTTAGAAGTGTGCATTTGATTCCTAGCAATGGAAAGAATTTAAATACTGCAATTAAAACAATTACCTAAAAAACATTCGCAAAACTCCACGTAAATATCTCGGAAAATAATCAAATAGAGGCAGTTTTTTTCCATAAATGTAAATGTCATGGTCTAACTGATTCATAAGGATCATATAAAAAGCATTAACATTAAAAGGAAAACAAGGTAAAATCTGTAAGATAATCGCTGGTAAATAGCTGAATTCCTCTATCAAGTATGTTTGTTATTATGCAAATTGTATTTCTGTTGTTGAAATGAGGGGCTGCGCAGACGCAAATTTGCTACTGCTTTTAAGCACGCGCTTGGCACTTCAATTGGTGCTGGGAATTACTGGAGTTCCAACGAGGCAGAGTTTCTTCTGAGTTGCGCTTCCGAAGCTAGAGGTTTTCCCTGTTATGATGCCGTTCCTCAGCCAACGTGATGTTTAAAGACAATAAAGAGATTCGGTCAACATTACGACTCTGAAGTTATTAAAGTACATCTCCGGTAATGTAGCAAATCTTCGTACAGTCCACTATTATTAAACAACGGAATACAACAAAGTATTTACCCTGATGTTAAAATAGAAAGAGGGAGAACAAAAAATTTCATAAGTTACTATCAGTAATCAGTATTTTTACTTTCCCAAAAATTCTGAGATATCCAGCAGTAATGCGTATAACAACTACTTATCACTGTACCGTATATAGTTTTAGATAAAACATTTATAAGCCAATCAACTTCTGCAATAGTCTGTTACTTTAGAAGTAGACACTACAAGACCGTTTTCCTTCTTTCTGGCTTGTCTCGTAACAAGGCTACGATTGCTGCTAGTCCAGTCCTCTAATTCGCTAAATTCTCCTATTTCCCTATGTGGGGTGATGACGATTACGATCGTAAATAAGGGGAGGGTCGCTCAGACCTTGAAATGAATATTTCAATGTAACAAAATGTAATGTTATCAATGCCTTTACCTGAGATCAAGATTTTTATTTAAGTAGACAGCTTTTTAATATCTGCATCATACATACAGAAGTTTCTCTTTTTAAACCAGTATCTATTGTTCTGTAATCTTTTCACAAAAGTGATAAAAAATCAAAATCGCGTGTAATGGTTCTGTTTGTAGATTCCACAAGGCAAATATTGGCGACTTTCTGTAATTTAAGAAAACGACCGTTTTCAAGCATTTATTTTCGAACACGTATAGATAGACAGAATTACACCTTTCGAATTGGAACATAAAAAGAATACAAGATGATCCTAAAATAAGTAAACTTTAAAAAAGTTCATTCTCAGTGATTTTTTAAGTTACCTTAACGTAGTTTGCACAAAAATGCCTTCATTACGAGATCTATGAGAATTTACATGCAAATATTTTATTACAATTATATCCACCGTTGGAGTTATACCGAGGATAACATCGTATGTTCAACTGTGAAAAGGAGTTTCAAGGACAATAAAAAATGTGACACAGTTGTCACTACTTCTAGTAACAGCGGACTGCCTTAATTAAGGAACGGAAGCCGAGCCCATACAGTCAATTTGTCAACTTACAGGTATCAGTAGGGCAAGCATCTGAATTTAGAATTGCAGGAGCCCTGTGGTAGGCCGTCAGAAGTGGTGAATAAAAGAATTATGTAAATAAAATAATAACTAATAAAATAATAAATGATGAGAAATTAATGTTAAATAAAATATAAAAAAATCTGAAAGCTTTCGGATTTTATATTACGCCCAAAGTGGCGTTTTTTTAACGTTTTGTGTGCTACCTTATTTATTAAGTATCATGTTCTTCGTAATTAAACCATAAAATTCAATTCCACAGCAATATCAGAAAATATTTAAAAGAGCATATCTTTAGAATTTCCGATACACAGTCTCGCGCGCTGGAGCTAAAAATGTTTTTTTCCCGTACAGTGTTGCCATTGTTCGCTTTGAAATCGTTGAGTTTCTTAATCAAAAACTCAAAATGCTTTACAAAATATGAAATAGATAATAAAACAAATTCGAAATTCGAAATTTGGGCTTTCAGATGCCCACATTCGGGTAAAAACGTATGTTATTCAAAATTTGATGGTTCTAGGTACCTTTTTTTATCACAATGCGAGAAACATATATAGATTTACGCAGATTCTTCATTATTTAATTTCTTTAAATGTAATACAGGGTTCTAATATTTGGTGACAACAATTTAAAAAGTGATTCGCCGTTTATAGTGAATCAACGCAAAATGCCAAAACGAAATTAATAGCCTTCTGAGTTAATAAAAAGTGTGGTTAATTTATATAAAAATTATAGGTAGTTAATTAATGAGTGATAAATACGCTATAGGAATAAATGAGCAATGTATACTTCCAGAATTACCTTTTACAAAACAATGGATGTTTCCAGCAAATAAGAACTTATAATAATGCAACCAGGATTATTTATTTTGGGGGTAAATCCTGGAGGAATAAAACACGTTTGGTTAAACAGATGAAAATATTTAGTTAATCAAATAAAAATCCAAGACTACAATATCATATTTGCATTTGAGAAAGAAGCCCAAATCCACCTACGCCGTAGGTAGTTTCCGTAAAAATCAAACGTAGGATAAAATACCAGGTAGTCAGTCCACGTGGCTGTTAATGTACCGTAGGCCACGTGCGCTTTTGATGTTCATGTCAGAGATTTTTTTTTAAAATATAATAATAATAAAATAAATCAGTAGTGATAAACAAGGCAAAGAGGGCAGAAATGGAAAATGAAAAAAGAAAAAAAATGTAGTTTTATATTTCCTTTTAAAAACAATAAACCATGAAATCAATAACAGGATATTTTTAAACTCCGTCTTGTCCTCTTTCCTCCAACCACATTGTTATATAAAATGATTTTTCAGAAAATGACATTATTTTATGGAAATATGGTATCTGAATAGTGGCTTCAGGTATGATCATGATTTTTATTCTATGATTTGATATAAAAGAAGACAATTTAGAATGCAATAATTTTCCTGTATTATGTTTAAAAACTTACCGTGGACGAGTGAAACGAAGAACAATATTGAAACCTATATTTCCGCCGCTCATCTTATTTAGGGCTCTTGGGTCCGGTCCGCTCAAGCTAGAATTATTATTTTATTTTAGAAACTTAGAAGTACTGAAACGGGACTCCATCGGGTTCCACCGCAATTTGAGCGCTAAACATCGGTGACCTCTCCAGGGTTAGAAAAGATGATTAACAAATTACAGACGGTGGTTGTTTAAAGTCTTCCCTGAAAGGAAAGCTTTCGCATTTCTACATGTGCTTCAAGTTCTTTCTACATGTACTTTATGCACGTCATACTTTCTCTATATATGGACATTATTTGGTATTTGAGTTGCAAGGTTTTGAAAAAACTGAAGAAATTACCATCTTTTGGTTGGATGAAAAGGCGAACCAACGGCCGAGCGGTAATATTTCTGAGCACTAGCAGTTCGACCTGGGTTCGATTTCAGCGAATAGGTTGTCTGCATGGGCGTTTTCGTTATTTTTCTTCGCAAGCTTTACTATAATCAAAATACGCCAAACCAAACCAAACCAATCGAATGAAGCTCAAACGTCGCTGGGAAATATGGGTCACAGGACTCTTGTTTTTTAAGAAAATGTGTGAGTCTTGTTTTGAAACTGTTTCTATCGTAGGTTAGGGTCCAAGACAACATTATCCTTACCTGGAAAAAGGGCAAGGCTTTGAGGCTTCACATTCTTGCAAATGATAACCACCTCTTATTGCTTCTTCTCCCAAATAACATTTCTCCTTAGCTTTTACAGAAAATCTAATAATAAGCTGATAAGCTGTCACTTTTAAGTTAAATGTTCATCCAGGTCTCCAGATCTGAATGCCTATGATTTTTGCTGATGGAGCTATCGGAAGTCGGGCGTATACGGACACTTCCAAGAGTCATTGAGAAAGTTAAAATACACTTTCCGACGACATTGTCAGTTATCCTTTCAGCGGTCTTATTTGATGTTATCTAACACTACAGCTCGTCTTCTAAGCAGCACTCGATAAGGATGAGCATCATAATGAACATTTATGAAATGATTTATCATAGTAGGATTTATCAAAAATTTTTATATTGTTTGTTAAATGAAGTGTTTCTGAAGTAGTATTTCCAAATTTATTAACAGTGATGAACTTTATGCTGTCTTGCAAGTCAAGGCCAGACTTGACTATAACTAAAATTGTGTTTCTGTTAAAATTGTTAAAACTACTTTGCATACTGAAATTCTTTTTAAAATCTTTGCAATTTTATGAATTTCTCTACAAGTAGCGCTAAGATAGATTAAATTTAAGTGAAACGTAATTTTTTTAAGTCTCCTTATATTTGAATCACCTTCTACATCGTAGGTCAAATCTCAAACAAATGAAACTTAATTTATAATTATTATAAAATTAATTTATTTTACTTTTCTTCATTAGAAGGGCAGCTAATTTACTGGGGTCGTAGCTTATCAGCTATTCAAGCCCTGCTGAAGGCTCGATCTGTGTCACAACGGCTTGAGTATGCGTTCCAGTATCCTAACGAGAGAAGTTCAGAAGATTAAGTCTCATCTAAGTATATTAAACTAATATTAGAAGGTATAACATCACTAATACAGCATACACGGCGTTAATAATTATTAGCACCTATTAACTTGCATTATCAAGACTATACACAATTCCTCTACAATCAGGA
This sequence comes from Stegodyphus mimosarum, assembly GCA_000611955.2. Classification (NCBI taxonomy): domain Eukaryota; kingdom Metazoa; phylum Arthropoda; class Arachnida; order Araneae; family Eresidae; genus Stegodyphus; species Stegodyphus mimosarum. Next base: position 145,336 of record KK121483.1, on the reverse strand, counting down.
CATTTGTATTAATATATACTAACAGTTATCGATCGTTAGCGCTATATCAGTGATAATAATACTGACTAACAAATATATACAAAAATACGTAAACACCACACTTAGCAATTACTGTTACACAAGATATGATGGTGTGGAAATACTAGCTAAATACAGACGCATAAACAGAAAAAGACACAAATGCTATAAAACATATATATTCAAGAGCTAGAAATTAATCATGATGGAGCTATTTACAAGTATTATTTATGTGATACATTGTAACATCTGCTGTTGGTTCCAAATAACTTAGCTATACCAATACACTATCATTAAGGTGTTATCTTTGTTATTCGAGATGAATTGTCAACACCAGAATATCTAACAATCAAACAGACAGACACGGAGCTAAAGTATTTTATTCTCTACCTCACCACTTGTGAGTGCTTAAATTAAATTATACAAGCATAAATTTACTAGCCAACCTGGACCTGGTTTAAAACTCATAGCTTCCTTTCACTAAGGGTAAAAATGCTATAAATTAAATCTAATTTGAATAGAGACTACAGACTGCCTAGACCGCTACAGAATTTCAAACACACACTTAACAAGATATAACTTCAGTGTAAAGTATTCCCTGCAAGACCAGCATTAGCATCGCCAACAGACTGTTTTCTTCAATCGCCAGAGCGGCTAAAAGCAGACCAATTCTTATTCGTAAATCGAGCCCACTAACGGCAGAACGGTAAAATCGCTGAACACTACTAGTTCCGACCTTTGTTCGAATCTAGGCGAAAGGGCTGGCTGTATGGGCGTTTTCGGGGTTTTTTCCATGTATAACGGGTATGCTAGCCAGTTCCCCTAAGAAAGTCCTCCACAAAAGCATCCCTTCTTTTAGGCAGATAGCCCTAATGGGCTATAATCAACCAAATCAAACCAAACCTTATTTGTAATTTCTTTAACTTTATAGTAAAAATTCTTGCCACTCAAATCTGCATAAAGTCTGGAATGTGCGAAACTCTTGGCAAAAATAGGCGTAACGGAAAGAAATAAATTAAGATAACATTTTGTTGGTAAAAGATAAATATAAATTTCACTACATTGATACTGAAATTATGACTAACAGTATTGTTACAAACAGAATTGTGCATATGATCTATGGCAATGTGTTAGCAGCACATTGTATCTGTTTGAGATCTCTATTTTAGTCAAGGTAGAAACATTGCACAGACAGAACAGCGCTCATAATTTATTCCATGTAGTCGTCTTCGTAATAACTACCGCCTACTCTTTCAACATATGCGATTCAAATAAAAGCCATGTGTTACTCAGCCATGCTTATTAACACTCCGTTGATTTCAGCCAGACAAAGTGCTCATGCAAAATATATGTTTTTGTAAGCTCATGTAAAATGTATGCTCTGTTTTTGAACCATGAATTATATTATTGGAGGGGGGGAGTAAATGAACTACATTATACACATTTGTATCAAAATGTTATCAAGAAACTTACAAAAATTAAACAAGAAGTGAAGGATGCAAGCTCATTACAAGCAACTGCCAGAGTTTGAAAGAGGTCGTATCATTGGATTGAAAGAGGCAGGTGGGCAAATCGGAGAATCGCTAGTCATATGACTCGAAGCGATGCCGCGATTAGAAGATGTTGGCAAGAATGGGTGCACAATGGCAGATTTCAGCGTCATGATGGTAGCGGTCGATCTAGGGCCTCAACAGATCGGGAGGACAGAGAGATTGTCAGCTCAGCTGTCACAGCGCCTGATTCATCGCTATCAACCATCAGACGGACGACTCGTACACGAGTGTCCATCATGACCACTCACAGACGGCTGATAGAGCGAAATCTACGCTCGTACCGACCGTTACGCCACCTGCCACTCACCCTGCACACTGTCGAGCCAGATTACAGTTGTGCTTGGCTCGATCAGGTTGGAATGATGCTGGCTGGGGACGTATAGTCTTTAGCGACGAATCCTGTTTTCAACTGTGTAGTGACAATCATCGAAGACGTATCTGGAGACGCCCATAGCAGCGTGCCGATCCTGCTTTCACTATTGTACGCCACACAGGTCTCAAACAGGAGTTATGGCCTGGGATGTCATTTTTCTTGATAGCCGGACACCTTTGGTCGCCATTAGAGGCACACTTACAGCACAGCGGTACGTCGACGACATTCTGAGACCTGTTTTGCTACCGTTCCTTTTGCAGTACCCTGGCCTTATTTTTTAGCAAGATAATGCCCGACTACATACGGCACTTGATGCTATGAACTGTCTTAGAGTTTGTCAAACACTTCCTTGGCCAGCCAGATCGCCAGATGTCTCTCCCATCGAGCATGTCTGAGATATAATGGGAAAGCAAATGCATCTACTAGGGAATGTTGATGACCTAGCCCGACAATTGGAGCAAATTTGGCAAGAAATACCGCAGGAGAACATCCGGGAGCTTTATCATTATATGCCATGCCGTGTGGCAGCTTACATCCAGGCTAGAGGTGGGTCAACACCTTATTGAGCTCGTTATTTTGTAACTATGTAACTATGAAATAAATCCTTCAATTGTTCTGACATTTCAATCATTTTCTATTCCGTACATAATCTTCGTATCCACCAATTTTTGTCTGCATCGGACAACTCCTCTGGTGCGCCAATTTTGTTGTTGTTGTTGTTGTTGTTGTTATAGAGTGTAAAATGATGAACATTGTTTTTAGTTCAACTATCAAATATTATTTTCGGTTAAAGCGATTATAAAATATAAACGCTTCTTAATAAATACAGAGTACATGGTTTTTTTGACCAAGTCCTTGGCAAATTCACAACATTTCATTATAGGTGATTTTCTTTAATGAGTTACAATATAAGAAAGGCACTTAGTATTATTCTTTTTAAAGAGAAATTTTTTCTTCTTTATTTCCTCAAACAATAGAAGTTAATTTTATAACCAATTTCTTGAAGTTAATAATTCATATTTTAATTTTTGCTTAATTGCATTCTATGTATCTCATTTTAAAGTTAAAATTATTAACAAATTTTAAGATAGCGAAGTATTCATAAATCATGATGCAGCATCCTGTACTAAGATCATTTGGTACTTAGCCTTATTAAAAGTATCCTTAGCGAACATTTCGGATCAATTCCCTTATTACAAATTAAAGCTAAGAGAAACTTCCTTCAAATACTTTGTTCAGTTTTGCTACAGGATTGAAGGACAGAAGTTTGCAAATCATTATTCTGTAAATGTGTTATTAATATCTTTAGAAATGACTAACAATTTCAACTCCAGAGAAACAAATTTCATAAAACTGTTCCTCATTATTAAGGGAAGCTTATCTCTGATTTTGCTGCGAAAAGGGTAGCGTTCAAATTTCATGGTAATAGAGGTATCAGTGGATAATGAAGGTCTGCAATCTGAAACTTTTATTCCTTTATAGAAACACTTATTAACTTGATTTATGCACTAGAAGAAAAGTAGTAATTTGACTTATTTCCGTTTCTTTCAGAGTGTTTCGAAAATTCATATAAATTAGGAGAACATTTATAATTATCTGGTATTTCATCCGTTCTTTAAAACAGCTTTGCGAAGGAAAACTATCCACACTTAGAGCCTTAAAGTTAAATTATGTTACACAAAATGAATACTATATTAAAAGATGGCTATAAAATGTAAAAGATGGCTATAGGCTTTACCTCTTCAAATATTGATTGCAAACATGTACTTTCAGGTAAAAACTTTCTCAAAATAAAGTAGAGAATTTTACAAAAGCACTTCTAACGCTGAAGGTAAGAGCTCAACTTTTTCATGATTCCCCGTATGCCACAGATTCCAGACAGTAAAATGTTCATTGTACGTTATAAAGTTAAATAAAATTTCCGCGAAACATTTTCAGAGATAAGTGTAATTTACATTTTTTGGAAAATAGTTACATTTAATAATGAGTGTATAAGGTATTTCCCTCGCCTTCTTAGCATGCGTTCGTGGTGTAGTGGTCAGCACGCTCGGCGCGTATTCGAGAGGTCCATGGTTCAAGTCCCGGCTAGGGCATTGCTCATTTTTCATCTCTCCTTTCGAAAATACCTAATGTCTCTACAGTGGCGCCCGAACTAAAAGGTGGTAGATGATTATTCTCCATCATCAGGATTTGGCAACTGATTCCCCTAATCTCCAGTCTCCCTTTGAAAGGTGGAGTATATACAGTATTTCTCCAGCCTTCTTAGCATGCCTTCGTGGTGTAGTGATCAGCATGCTCGGCGTGTATTCAAGAGGTCCGTGGTTCGAGTCCCGGCGAGTGCACTGCTTATTTTTTATCCCTCCCGCTTCAAAAGATAAACCTAATGTCTCTGCAAGTCTTAAGACGAGAATTCCACCTTAAATCGTATTTTGAAAAATCTTAAATTTTGAGAATTTATCTCTTTAATAGGATCAAAAGGTGATCGAATTTGTATCAGATGCCACCTAGGCTTCTGTACATAATGACATGAAACATTCTGTGTTGAAGGAAAGGCTTCGCATGTAAAAAGAGGAAAA
>KK121483.1:126376-138939 GCA_000611955.2 Stegodyphus mimosarum | reverse complement strand
CAGTTTTTTTTTTTTTTTTTTTTTCATTTTACATCTTCGTGCTTAACTTTTGGAAGTGAGTGTATTAAGCATTTTCAAACTATTTTATTTCATATAGGACAGAAATAAACAAAATTCAATAACATAATTTTGTCTTCTTTCAGTCAACCTGTGTTAAATGCAATAGTTTGATTTATAAAGTTTAGAAAACATGTTTACCATCATCCAGTACAGCTGAGCTGTTTTAAAAAACAAAAGCATTGATGTTGGGTAAAAATCCATTCACTTATGTCATTGAACGAACATGTAATATACTTTACTTAACTAATGAGCAACACAGAGTTCTAATTCAAAAGCCTTGTCCACAAAAATGCATTAGATACTATGAGACAAGATCTATTTTTCTCATGCATTTCAAAACAGAAGAAATTCCAGAAAAGAATATAATCTTTGCTGGTAGCGAATGATGTAGGAAAAAATGCATCAATTCATTTATTCATAAGCACGAAGTCTAAGCATCAAAACGCTTTATTTATTTAAAACTAATTCAAGAATAAGAAGAGAAATAAATATTAAAGGCATTAGTTATGAAATTTATAAATACAGTTTGAAACTTTTCATTGAAGTTTGATACAGAAAATATAAATAAGACTTTTTGATGTATTTAAGAAACGAAAACCAAAATAGGTAACACATTTTACGAAAGCTGTTTCAATATTAGGACTGGCAGGTTTTGTAAATATGTAAAATTTAACTCTATATATGGTATCTTCAGATAAAAAAAGATCTGTAAAATATTTGCAGTGGTTCAATAAATTAAATGTAAAAAATTTCATATATATGCATTATGAGGCATTTGAGAATAAATTTCCAGATTTAAATTAGTTTCTAAGGCTTGTATCTAAGGAACTTTGTAAAAGAAAATTGTTCATTCCAGGGATTAATGATTTCTATTCGACAAAAGAGTATTCACTAATTGATACCCCTTTGAATCTGTTAATTACTCAAATGCCCTCGAACTCTGTACGTAAGTGCATGAAACTGTGTGTATATAGCGTTCTGAAGCATAACGAGCATTTTCTAATTCAAGGTTATGCATATCACATAAAAACTTGTATTTTATATGTATAGATCCTTCTCATATCCATTGATGAATACTTTTTCATAAAATTCCTTACATTGTTTTGCGAAACTTTATAATTGAATGTATGTGTCTTTAACAAGAAAATAAAGCTTGTGTCCACTTTTTGTAACACCTTATACAATGATCGTAAAAGCTAATTTTTATGAACACCCTGTTTCATTGCCATCTTTAATTAGGTAAAAAATATTTATAGGCAAAATGAACAGAAAAAATGACACTATTTGAAGGATTCTCAAGTGACTTCGTAGTAAAGATTCCTCTTTGTTGAGTAAGTTTCTATTACGAATTCCACTTTTTGGGTAACTTTTTGGGGTAAACAGCTGCAGTTGAAACTTACAAGCTTAAAACTCTGAAATGTGAAAATTGTTGGTACATAGATTTGATCTGTTATTTCAGCGCATTGATACAACTTGAGCTAAAGTTGGCATATTTCCAGTAGATGAAACGTTTTAATTTGATACAGAATTTTCAACAAAATTATCACCAGATAGCTAATTAAAAATCTTTGGCGCGAAAAAGAGTCGATTTAAAATATGAATCGTGAATTGCTTCAAAATTTACATGAGAAACAATATCTTACACTTATTGTCAAATTTCGAATGATATAAACCACGTCGTTTGATACCAGCAAATAAAAGTTTGGAATAAAAATATATATTTCTAAACTGTTGAAAACAGCTCAAATATTTGGTTAACTTGCAAAACATAGTAACTAATAACATTAATCATTTTATACTTGTATTTTTTCGAATTTATGTGAAGTGAAGTTATGTATATCCAGAAACAAGTACTAATCAAAACACAATTCTTTACATTGCAATTTATATAAATTAGATATTCTTCTATCACTATACAGTTCTAGAATATCTAATTAATAATCGGGATTTTTCATGCATATTTAATAGAGCTTAGTAGTTAATTTGTTTTAGTGTATCTTAATATGGTGCGTTATGTTTCAAATTTTAGCCATGAACATCTAATCGAACACTGTATCTTCCCATAAAACCTAAAACTAAGCAACACATGGAAATAGATTAAACACGAAACAATAAAAGGCTGCTTTTCTGATGCTGGCTTTATACTTAAGCCTCATCACAAAAACCCCTACCAACTCAATTACTTTCCTAATACTCAACTATACTGAATGGCTTTCTTTCCAGCCGCTGCGAGAGCAATGCAAAGATATACAGGCTGAAGAACTCCATAAAATACACTTAATATAGATGAAGACCTAGCACTAGGCAGGAAAATCAACAAATGGGGGACATACTGGAGAAAGTAATGAGAAAGCACGTTGGGGTGAATCTTCAGGTTTAGGGGCTCTGAAAGTTGTTGGGAAGTCGATGCTTTATATGCAGTGACTTTCATTTCTAGCATCCAATGCAGGAATATTTGTTTGTATCACTTTTAGATTCTTCCTCACAGGCATCGGCTTTCCAACTACTTATTCAGCAAGGAAAATTAAATTCTGTTCTAATTATATATTTTTGAGCCGAAAGCAATAGAAACGTCTGAGAATTATGTCAAATTTTTCACATTTATGCCTTTAAGAAAAAGAAAAGAAAAGATTAAACTTCTGTTGTACAATGAGAGAAAGTCAAAAAGTAATTTTGCCTTGGTCTGAGAATGAGATAGTAACTTTTGAGCTTTAATGCGAAAACTGGAGCACCGGGACTGATTTATCCTAACAGACAGCCTTATCTGAGAAAGTATCTTCGAAAACTTTTTAAATAAATTTTGAGATTTTTATTGATAATTTTATGCTTAGTGCAGCATTTTTCAAACAATGAAACGAGATCCCAACTGTTCAAGGATGAGGGAGAACTTCGGAGGATAGGGAACAAAAGGATTAGTACTGCAAATTTTGAGTAATGGTTTGAAAGCAAACTTATCGTAGACATCAAGATCATTTTACCTGCAAACTATGAATACGATATTTCTGATATTTCTTATAATATTTTAGTACTAATATGGTATTATTTGCCATTTTACAACAACTTATCGAATTTCTTTATTTCAAAACAAGCAAAGAGTCGATGCCTTTGCCTGTAAGAAAACATATTTTCCTGGTAATCATAATGTGTTTAAGAAGGAGAACTGACATAATTAGCCCTTTATGGAAACATAGATTTTCCATTTTCAGTCTACTGGCATAACTTTTTTTTATAAAATAATCCTTCAAGCTTCTGAGGCTGACTTTTAAAAATAACTTTTTTCTAAATAAATTAGTAATTAAATGAAATTTAAAAACATATCAGCGGATTTTGTATGTATTTCCTGGTCTTGACAAATTTCTTGTTGAAAACAATATTAACCAAGTTATTGAACTCATTAGCTCTCCGATATCAAAAAGTCAGCAAAAGAATTTCCACAAAGAGATTAGGAAGAATCTCCAAAAACAGATTTGGAAGTTGGAATTATGTTCTGAGTACGTAAGTTGAAATCTCCAGATAGGGATTTCAAACTGTATTTTTTTCCATTTCTGAAGTTCATTTCACTGTCTAATACATTTATTTGAAATGAAAGCGTGTTTTTCTTGTTTCTTCTTATATCCTCTTCGCAAATCAATAAATACACCGTCAAAAACAAATTTAGAAACTGAATTTAATAAGGCACATGCTTAAAGACATCGAATTACTGTTTTGAACTTCCTTATATATTCGCCGGTGTTATTGTTCTTAAAGCGAAATTGATCGCAAATTTTCTTTGCAAGCTTCTTAAGTAAGGTATCATGATCTAAATAATAAAACTCTCAGAAATTGAAAGTTAACTTATTACACTAATAATTGTAATGTAATTTAAAACACAACTACCTTCACCAACATATAAAATTTTATTTACATGGCATCTTAAGATATAGAGATTTTAATTCAGAATGAAACAGCACAATATTTTTCATTCACTTATAACAATACCATCTTTATTTAAGAAAGTTAGTGTAAAAGAAACTAAAAAATGAATGGCTTAAAGGTGTTAAATTAATGTTTATTAACAACTGTCTCAATATGCAAAGTAACCACTGAATGACTGATATATAAACTTATTCATCAGTCTGTGGTACAGAGAATGAAAGGTAACTGCCATCAAATTTTCTTGAGCTTTTCTTGGAAATTGTGCCATAGTATAAATATGCATTTTTAATGTTATGTTGCTTATTTTACAAAATAAAAAACAGGTAAAAGCTTTTTTCAGCTGAAGTAGTCTTCTAGAAGACTAAAATGAAACATCCATGTTTACCTAATCTTCTGTATAGAGTAATATAATAAAGGTCATGCTGCAAGATCTTGCTTTATAAAACCCTCCATTCCTTTTTGACTTTTATACAAAATTATTTCAAATCGTGCTCAAACATTTTATATTAAGTTTTGTTCTTTTAAAATGTTTTAAAATATTTATGATGGTTAATGGAAACTAAGATTTTAGAATGTTGTTTCTGGCAAAATTTTAATATTTTTAATAGTCCTTTTTCTCTTGAGGGAAAGAAAGGTTAATTAATTAATTTGTACGGTAATTTGTACTCCTTCGCCGCCTTTGTAGTGTAACGATATCATACTCGAGGCGTATTCGAGAGGTCCTAGTTCGAGTCTCGGCGAGGGCAATTCTTATTTTTCACATTTCCTGCTTGAAAATAACCTAAAGACTCTACAGTGTCGCCCGAATTAAACGGTGGTATACGATAATTCGTCTTTACCAGGATTTGGCGATTGGGTCCCTTCATTCCCAGTCGCTCTTTAAAAGGGAGAGTATGTAAGGTATTTTCTTCCTCCTTCCAGCATGCCTTCACGGTTTAATGGTAGCACGCTCAGCGCGTATTCGAGAGTCCATGTTCGAGTCCCAGCGAGGAGACTGCGCATTTTCACGTCTCTTTCAAAATAACCTAATGACTCTACAAATTTAATCAATTATAGTAAAGTATGTGAAGTTATCTACCTACTTTCTAAGGAAACATTCACATTAAACATGTGGAAAAAAAAGAAAACAAACTTGCACGACTGGGGGTAAAAAAGGTGTAACCATGAAAATTAAAATTTTTATTCCAGTTTTATGCATTTGGAAACAATTTGTCATTACTTTACACTAAATTATGTATCAGTAATAATAATTTTAGACATTAAAAGGATGATTAATGATGTAAAGAGATTTTTAACATCATTGCTTGCTTGCTAAAGCCTCTTTTCAAGAAGAGTGATATAATAATGCCAGAACTCTTCGCCTCTTCTAGTTATACGGTCGGTTACGCTATTTGCTGTAATTGCATTATATCATTGCAGTATCCGCAATTCATTTGTGCTATTTTTAACGTAATGGAGTTACATAAGCGCTTATGCTATTGGGCTTGCAAAAGAGAAACTTCGTTTTCGAGATAGGATGGTGTGAAGTATGAAACATGTACTAATTGCTCTCGTTCTGTTAATTGCTAGAATGCGTATTCCATTTACGCGAAGTAACTTTTAGTTTCTGCTATTTCAAATCTTAATTAACAAAAGGTAATTTTGCTTTTGCTTTTTATCATAAAATACTAGCAGCACCAATTATTTAAAAGTGAATGTAGAGTTTTATAACTTATTATTAGTTCACCGATTAAAATCCTTTCTGAGAAATTTCAGACTACGAGCTATTAATGTTCTTTGAAAATAAAAAAAAAACTGAACAAGTGCGTCATTGTTTTAAATAAAGAAAATCGGTAATTTATATTATTTTGTATATTATTTCCAAACCTAAGTTATTAAGAAAATTTCGGTTAGTCTGCAGATTTGAATTTTTGCTTTTATACTAAAAGAAGCTAAGGAAATATCTGAACATTTAGATAGGATTTTGTTAACGAGAATTTGTGGCTAGCATTGAAAGAATATTTACAGAAGGTCTTCAGTAACTAAGAAAGAAGTATTTTCCGAAAAAAAATTCCAAATGCAAATGAATTTCTTCCACTGTTGATTTAATCGGAGAACCCATAGAGAATAATTATATTAATGCTGAAGTAAAAAGGTCAAATACTACTCTCTGCTAACTCGTTTTTAAATAGCAAAGTATTGCTCAAAATATTTATAGAGTCCCTTAGTTTTTAAGTTAATTACACTTTATGTTCCTATACTTAACATTAGAAGGATCTTCATGTTTCATATGTGAACTATTTTCAATAAGGACTTATAAATTCATATATTTTCGGCGACTGAAACACAAAATAATAGCTTCAGTAAACTTAAATTAATTCAGAAACTCATCTCAGAATATCTTGTTAATCATCAAGATTCTAATGAAATGAGTCTGTTACTAAACTTCGTCAAACTTTTCTGTCCAACAGGATATCACGGAAAAATTTTCATTCCCATTAATCTTATCGTGTCGTTAGACTTGTCAATCTTTTGACATTTTTAGCATTGCATCTGCTTTTATTGAAGATTTTGCAGATTTATGAGCATTCTTTCGAGCAGAAATCCACTTGAAATTTAAACGATTTATTCATTTCTGTTAGGAATCGGGTATTACGCAAAACCATCCACCTATAAATCGGGACAAAGTTAACTTGATAACACTGGGAAAGCTGTATTGAACTACTTACTCTTTTCCTTCAATCATTTTTTTCATACCGAGTATTATTTTAGACACTGATATTCCGCATATGGACATGTAATTCTGTTTTGTTCACCCTTGTCAAAAACATCCGATCCGTTTTCTTTATCACTTTACCATCGCATGCATCTTTTTTTTTGTTATATGTGGCTAAAATGGAAACGTATGGAATCCGCATGCCATATTGTTTCAGAGTTTTCATGTTTCACTTCAATTACAAAGTGTCAAAAATGAAAGTACATTAATCATTATTAAAAGAGTTTGTCAGTAAATTTGCAAATTCAAATTCGTATCAATATATACATATCTATATACACAGTATGCACAAAAGCTCTTCTCCGGCTTTTATTTTCGCAACCGCTGATCGTAGACATATACGTCCGATTAAAAAATTGTTTTAAGTGAAGCACAGCTTCCCGCTTTGGCATTTTAAAATTTTAACTATCAATTTAAAAATAATACGAAATTTAATATTTGATACTTTCCTATGGTTCCCATACTTAAATTTGAAAAAATGTTATACTCATCACAAGACATAAAATACAAATCGTTTGATTTCCGTGCGACAAAACCTGATTAAGATATTTAATTTTAAAGTTTGAGTTTTTAAGGTTTTTGCAACGCCATAAAATCGAATATATCATCCTTCTAGAGGGGCTAATTAAAAAATAAGGTGGGATAAACTGAAGATGCTTTTGTTTCCATATAAGGTCATTCAATTATGTTCCTTCGGGATTTAATAATGTGTAACATTTCCTTTATAATTTTTATAATTAATAACTTTTTGATGGAGTTTATGGAGCGAAGCTCTGACTGGACCATTCATTTCGGTGGAGCTTTAACTGAGGAGAAGTACATATATATATTGAATTTAAAATACGAAATTGACCATTGATTTCTTAGAAGATAATGTCTCACTGAAAGATTTGTCAGCTGTGTGGTTTCATCATAATGATGCTCCATCGCATAAATTTGTAGGGCCAAGTGATTTTTTAAAAATACATTTGATACTGATATTACTGGATATGGTGTAAAGACATTAGGTATTTTGAAGCAGGAGAGATGAAAAATGAGCAATGCCCTAGCCGGGACTCGAACCACGGACCTCTCGGATAGGCGCCGAACGTGCTGACCACTGCAGCACGAAGTCATGCCAAGAAGGCGGGAGAAATACCTTATATACTCCCCCCTTTTTTAAAGAGCACCTGGGGACCAGGGGACCCAGTCGCCAAATCCCGGTGGTGAAGAATCACCATCCACCACCATTTTTAGTTCGGGCGCCACTTGTAGAGACATTAGGTATTTTGAAGCAGGAGATATCAAAAATGAGCTCTCGCCGGGATTCGAACCACAGACTTCTCGAATACGCCCCGAGCGTGCTGACCACTACACCATGAAGGCATGCTAAGAAGACGAGAGAAATACCTTATAATGGGCCCCAGTGAAACGTCCGCCGTCGTCACCCTGTTTATTCCCAGCACACATTTTCTTTGGGGGTTATGAAAAACAAAGTTTATCGAAGAGAATCAGCAAGTCATGCAGATCTGCTCAATCATATATTAGTCATGAGTGCGTGTGTAATACTAAATATATTAACGGAATTAAAGAACATTTTATTTTAAGGACAATTTATGTGTAGCATCTGCAAGTAGACATTTCGAAGAAATATTATTACATTAAATTCATTCAATTAGTGAAACAGTGTTTAGTTTTAGAATTTCTTATGATTTTCTTGTGGATTATAAGGATGTCTGTTTTTCATAATATTAGTATAAAGTATGTTTTTCATCTTAATAAACGATTTTTTTTTTCAGTTTTTATCAATTGTGCGCTACGAAACGTAGTGTAAGGCTGATTTTTTGTTATTGTTGCTGTTTCTGATGTTTTGAACAACTGATCTTACATTTAAGAGAATATTTTCCTTAGTTTCTGAAATACAGTGTTTTGATTATTGCTCATTAAAAGAAATCATTCCATCTCTAATTTTCCTTCCTTTACAAAAGAATATGCAAATTGAGTTTTTTATTTAAACAATTGTTTTGCAATGGACTCTTGCTATTTGTATTGATGAAAATATTTCACGGCGATCTGCCTATCAATACTCATTAATTAATATATTAATATCAGAAACTTTTTTCCCAAAGCGTTATTTTATTTTTAGTTAGAAACAAATTTAAATATTGCTCTCTGCAGTTTTCACACGGCCCCTGAGTTTTCAAGAAAAGCTGTCTGAAATTTTAGATATACATTGCTAGGCAGCAAAGCGTTGTTAGTCAATGATCGCTACCCTAGGTGATAAGATTGCGAGTTCGAATACAAATAAAGAATTCTCACACATATTCTAAATACTATGCTTTGCTTATCTATTACACACAGGATGGGACTTTTTCAGTTGCCTCCTTCCATACCCCTGCGTCTCCCGAGCCTTTAAAATTAAATACCTCAATCAATTTTCTGCGCAGGTGAGTCGCACTTTTTGTATTTTATTTTTACTTCCTTGTACGAAGTAAAAAGAAAGTATTGTAATCTCGAAAAATTTCGGGTATCATTTTTCAACGAAAATATCCATTTTGACCGCTATCGAATGCAATTCAAAGATGTTTTTGAGTGATATCTGAACGTAAGGACAGAATAAAGGACTCCAAAAAATTATGAAACTGATTTAAAATGGATTCTGAAGAGATTTTTTTCGTAGCGTTTGTGCGTACGTGTGTATATGTACTTCGCATAACTCAAAAACGAGTAGCCTCACGTTGAAATTTTGTATATAGGACTACTATAACATGTCGGTGTGCACCTCCTATTTTGGTTGCAATCGGCCGCACCAAAAGTACACAGTCCAGTCACATTAATGTGACCATCTGTCAAAAGCCAGAATAACCACCTTTCGCAGAGCGGACTGCTGCGAGACGTGCAGGAAGAGAGTCACATAGGTCCCTGAAGGTGTTCTCTGGGATGTTGAGCCATGCCGACTCTAATGCCGTGGCCAGCTGCGCTAGATTACGCGGTTGAGGATCCATGGCGCGAACAACTCGATCGAGATGGTCCCACAGATGCTCGATTGGGTTTAAGTCAGGTGAGTTTGCTGGCCAGGGGAGGACGGTAAACTCATCCTGGTGCTCTTCGAACCACGCACGTACACTGGCAGCTGTATGGCACCTCGCATTGTCCTGCTGGAAGATGCCATCATCCTGAGGAAAAACAATGCGCATGTAGGGGTGAACATGGTCCGCAAGGACAGATGCGTACTTGTATTGATCCATTGTGCCTTCCACAATGATCAGTGAACCTAGAGAATGCCAGGAAAACATTCCCCAGACCATAATGCTCCCGCCTCCAGCTTGGACCGTTCCGGCAATGGTTGCAGGGTGGTTCCTTTCAGAGGTTTCACGCCTTATACGCCAACGTCCATCTGTCCGATGGAGCATAAAACGCGATTCATCCGAAAACGCAACCTGTCGCCACTCAGTGGACGTCCAGCTGCTGTACTGGCGTGCAAATTCTAGCCTTCGCCGTCGATGAACAGCAGTCAGCATAGGTGCACGAACCAGGCGTCTGCTTCGGAGGCCCAGACGCAGCAATGTTCGCTGAATAGTACTTTGGGAGACACTTTTGGTAGCCCCTTGGTTCATTTTGGTGGTCAGTTGCTCAACGGTAGCCCGTCTATCTGCCCGAACGCATCTCCGCAACCGTCGTTCGCCTCTGTCATCTATGGCCCGTGGTGCACCACATTTGCCACGTCGCTGATTTTGGACAGTCCCATTTTGCCATGCACGGTACACTTTTACCACGGCGGCACGCGAACAGTTCACAAACTCAGCCGTTTCGGAAATGCTTCCAACCTTGGCCCGAAAGCCAATGATCATGCCCTTTTGGAAGTCGGATAAATCGCTTCGTTTCTGCATTACGCCAACAATTGAAATGTTTTCCGAAGCCCTCCCACACCCTTTATATACGCTCAACTGCACTGTGCTGCCACCTGCCTTCTGTGATTGGTTATTTAACTCTGACATGGAAAGTACGTGATGGTCACATTAATGTGACTGGACTGTGTATATAAATATATGTATATATATATCCACTCTGTTACTCGGCTCAGTGAGCTCAGTTTCTTTATTCTTATATATTGGTAAATTGTGCATTTTTTGCATTAAAAATGATTGAATTATGTTGTTCTTATCTTCTGCTTAAGGTTTTTATGCGTTTAGTTAACCTGCATGCAAGATTTGCAGAATTGTCAACAATTTAAAAGTTGTTTAACTGCAGATAAGCCTAATTATTTTACCATATAGCAGCCATATTTGTTTACATTTGAAACTTACGAATAGTGGATTTGTTGCCAATCTAGAGAAGCTAAGTTTCGCAACAACGAAGATAAGGCCTTCTTTTATTATTGCGAATTAAATCGTGCTTAATCATTTCTGGAATATATTCGAGGAAATAAATGTTTAAGATTCACTTCGTAATTTTTAATATATAGATATTTTGAGTTTTTATGTATTTTTGCGTTGTCACGAAGTAAGAACTGAATTAATTGAATGAGAAACACTGAATCGTCTGTGGAAAACTGTTTCTTTGTTTCTTTTGTTTGTTTAATTTCTTTTATACATCGTTTTAGATTTGTCATAGTATTTGAAAAGGAAATGTGACAACGATTAGATAATTCTTCAGATAATATACTGGTATATAATTTTTGTGCATTCTTAGTTATAGATAATGAGATGTAACGCTGTTAAGGGAACTGAGTGGCAGAGTGTTGCTATGGTAAACAAATATAGTGAATTTTAAAGACTGCATTTATTCTATTGTGCTTTATGCTCTGTCGATTAAGTAGATTTAATTCATTCCAATAAGTTTAAATGAAAATCAAAATGCGTACAATTTAATATTCCGTACAAGGATGTCATGTGGTGTACACATTAGATTTTTTGCTTTAGAAATGATTGAATTAAGTTGTCTATGTAGTCTATACATCAGGTTTTTTATCATAAGTATATTTTCCAAAATATAAGTACTGGAACTGGAGAAATGTATAAAAAAGTTATATTTCGTATTTTTTGTAAAATTGATTTTTTTAATTTAAAATTGCCAAAGCATGGGTATTTGGTTCAATTAACGGGAAGTACATGTCACAAAATGTTGTTTTGAGGTCAGGGTTTTTTCATATTAGCGAGTACAGAAATATAAATCCTGAAATTTCATTCAAAGGATATATATATATATATACACTGGTGTGCAAAAATTAAGGACGAAGTCGAAAAATTAGCATATCAGCTGAACGAAGAGGCAGAGCGGACAGAAAGACCAATCAGGAGATTAAGTAAGGTGATGTACGGTAGCACATGCGTAGATATGCAGGTAGACGTAATGGGAAAGTGTCTGAGTAGTATAAAGCATGTTGTCGGTGTAAGATCAGTATTTCTGGCAAAGAGATTGCACGTCGTATAGCAGTTAGAAATCACACCGAGTTGCTGCCTCAGCGAGAAATGGCGAATAATCAATCTGTTAGACGACATGTGGATGCTTTTACCCGAGGTCGAATCATTGGGAAGTTGGAGGAAGGCCGCAGTGTGACAAGTGTGGTTGCAGAGTTCGGAATTGCTCACAGCATCGTTTCACGACTTTGGAAACAATTTCAAACTACAGGAACAGCTATCCGAGGGTTTAGTAGTGGTCGTCCACGAGGAACCACACCCGCAGATGACCGCTATATTGCCTTACAGGCCAGAAGAAACAGGCGGCAGACAGCGGGAGAAATCGCTAGACACACGACACAGGCGACTGGACGACCGATATCGCGTTTTACCGTGGCCAGAAGACTGCACGGTGGTGGTCTGTTTGCACGACGCCCTGTACGGTGTGTACCTCT